>OX578147.1:87378633-87978633 GCA_951213105.1 Amaurobius ferox | reverse complement strand
TCATGTAATTCATCACAATACTATAATAATTTATTTTATTTAAAAATTAAAACCATGGAGCTACAAGTAATTAAACTCTATGCGTAAAACTTCATCGAAACAAATCATCCTTCTCTTTGTAAAATCAATGAATATTTCATTCATATCAGCTACGCAGACTCCATGAACTAAATGATTTTGTGTTAAAGAAATACAGCAATTCTAATACAACTCATTCTACATATTTTGCTGCTTATATTTTACATAGGTGAAAAATAAACTTCGTTGTAGAAATAATCAAATTTGGATGAGCATTTAAACTCAAATATATTGTAATTGCGTTGTTTCAGTATGTAGATGCACAGAATTTAAGCAAAAATATGGTGGTTTTAGGACGGATACAACATTCAATATGAATTAAAAAGAACTTTAAAAATCACGATTTTGAGACAAGATGGATGCCATATATCATTTTGAAGTGGGTCACGTGATCTTTTCATATCATGGTCACGTGATCGCTTCATATAAGAGGTGTTATTATTATTTTAATTTTTATTTAAAAAACTACTGAATATATTTTTCTGAAATTTTTTTATATATTTTATGGAACAATTTGAATATTACCTAACATTTTCGAAGCAATTTGTGAATTTTAAGTCCGCTTAAAAAATGTTTGAAAAATTAGGTCCCATAGGGCTCAATGTATTTCATTTTTTCAACCCGGGTTCAATCCAGAACTAATTGGGTGATATTATTCATTTATATTTCCATAGGTCCTACAGACCGTCTGAACAACATACTAAAATTTCATTTTGAGTAAATCATTTTTACGGCAGTTATCGTGCTAACGGACAGGCAGACAGAATGAACAAAGTCATAAACACTTTTCAACTTTGTTGTAAAGTGTTAAAAATGGATCTGATTGGCCACTCTTTAGCCAATCAGATCCATTGGATCATACATATATAATTTTCTTCTTTATATATATAGCTAGCCACTCTTTAGCCAATCAGATCCATTGGATCATACATATATAATTTTCTTCTTTATATATATAGCTAGATAGATAGATATTTTTATATTCATTTATTCATTATTCAAATTAATAAAATTTGTTGAGTAAGCCTGTGAAAAATAAACCATGGTAATAGAGTTTCCATTTAAATTCATATTTCAAACCAGCGATTTTCAAAAGTGACTAATACGTTCAATAAACTCCTACAAAACTCAGAGATTTAATTGACTTTCACGTTTTAAACCAACGATTTCCAATCTTTTTCGTTTGGAATCATGGAGTTAGAGAGTAGAACTCCTAGGAAAAAGTTTCGTTTTTCATTAATATCTCGTCAACCCCTGGTCTTAGAAACTGGAAACTTGGACTAAAATTATGGGGGGGGGGGGGGCTATTTCAAAGCTACCCCATAAAATTTCATTAAATTCGGTGCAGCTGTTCTTCCGTGACGATGAGACAAACGAAAGTTTCGTTTTTCACTAATATCTCGAGAACCACTGGTCGTAGAAATTCGAAACATGAACTAAATTTTTACTGGGGCTATTTCAAGACTACCCACCAAATTTTATCAAATTCGGTTCAGCCATTCTGTGATATTGGATCATACATACATACATACTTTTCTTCTTTATATAGTATATCGATTAACGGTAAAGTATTTAATTTTGCAACTCTTATAAATATGATGCTATATTATGATTTCTTTAGTAGTTAATATAAATTCTATATGTACTATATATAATTTATCTATATTATTCTATATATAATTTATCACACCCTTACTTTTAGGCCACTACTTAATTCATTTTACTTCTTGGACTGAGGTATACATTTTTGTTACTTATTTTTCACATTTCTTCTAATTTAATCCATTTCTTTACCCTTCCAGTTCTTACCTGAATGTTCATTGAAATAAACTATCATATTCAGAGGCAGACATTTATTTTAGGTTAATTCGGATTGAATGTGGGTCTTGATAAAAAAATTCAATTTGAATTGTGCTTGTGTTGATGCATTAGGGCTATTGTATATTTTTTATGCAATTGTATAGGAAAACCCAGTGGCGCTACAGGATGAGACAGACAACTTTCATGAGGCTGACCCCCCTTTCTAGGGGAGTATGGGGGGGGATTATATCGCTTCGTGTTAGAGATAGGGGGATAAAAGTCAACAAATTGTCGCAAAATTAGTAGCATGCATTTTTGTCCTACAACGAAAGTTATAAAAATAACTTTCTAAATAACGATTTTAAAGGAGACAATTTTATTAATCTGCATGTAACAGTGTAAACGTAGATATATTGCAAAACACGCGGAGATGTCTTATTACATCTACATGTGTGCAAGCATACATCGTTGTTGAAGGTGAACGTTTTGTATTTTGTGTAATAAAGTCTAGTGACATCAGGGCCCTATTAAGCCAAATAAGGAGCCTAAGACCCGGTGGTATTTTGGGGACCCTATCCACTCCGAGCACATAAAAATCCATACGAAATTTCGGGGCCCGGGACCGCATTGCCGAAGGCCCTTTTGTACTTGTAGACTTCCATACTTTTACTTTAAAGCAATATATTAAGAATTAAGGGAATGTATAATATTTAAAAATATGGACATATTTGTAGGCTTAAGCAAAATGCCTACATTCTGTAATTTTAGAAGAAAATTCTCATTCAATGAATTTTTTTTTTCATAGTTTTAGTTTTATATTTAGGAAGATTTAGTTCATGAACATTATTTTTTCTTAAAAAGTGGCATATTTTGAAATTCAGTTTTTTTTTTTTTTTTTTTGGGGGGGGGGGGGGGGGGTCAGTTCACTAAGTTTATGTCAATTTTAAGGGACCTATGTAACTAGCTTTTGATCTTCGCTTCTTCCCTTTTTTTTTGACGTTTCTAGGAACAAATTTGGAGATTTTGAGTTTTACTGAAGTAGGCAAATTTTTCTCCCTATTGCAGTGGCGCAGTAGACGGAACACTTCGTTTTGAATTCTCTGCTTTGTTTCTAATAGCCTCATTTTAATTTTCTTTTTCTATTGGAGGTAAAAACGGAGTGTTTTCTAGTTCAGGCACTTCAGAACGATGTATTGAATGGGGATTGGGTAACATTTTTTCAATTACATGGGCATTTAGGATTTTTTTTCCCATTTTTTTTTAATTTAGGGAGAGGGGATTGAACCCCTTAACCTCCCTAAATATGCCCCTGATAAAGCCAATTTTATTCTACCGCATTGTAAAAATGTTCGATCGATTTTTACTTTCCTTATATACATAATGTATAAGGAAAGTATTGTGACGGGGTCGAAAATTCGAATTCGAGTTTTCGACGGGAGCGCATGTTTCAAGCATCCCTGATCACGAATCAAACATTTTTGAAGTGATGTGTGTGTGTGTGTGTCAGTGAGTCTGTGGAGACGATAACTGACGAACGAATGGACCGATTCGAACCAAATTTGGTACAAAAATCACAATCCGTAAACACTAGAAGTCTATTGTTTTTATACGCAATCGAATGTTCAGAACCCCCCTAAATTTTCGAATAAAATTTTGAAAAAATCGTCAAAAAATCAAAACCACTAATAAAGTTACGCAAATAGACTTATGTAATTTTTCATTAGAAAACGATTGGCATAAATTTTAGAACGCTAACACAAACCGTTCTGGAGGTATTGCACACTTTTCAAAAAAATTATCAAAAAGTCATATAAAATAAAAAAAAAAATATTTCCTATTGAGAAACATGTTCACTTTTCATATGTAATACCATACGATAAATTGGGTGACATCATTCTCGTGGATCTAGCTCGTTCCATTCATGGAAAAAGGTACTTTGAGTAATACTTCTGTATTTGAACGCCAATAGTTATTTGTCTGCTGTAAGAATAACTTATTTCTTCATCCATAACGCTTGGCGAGATTTTGGCAAAGAATTTTGCCGGAATATCGCCAACTTGGCGACTTTTTTAAATGTTGCCAAATTAACGAAAATCTCGCCAAATGGACAAAAATGACGACTAATTGTAGAAAATTCAATATCTTGGAAAGAATATTAGTATCTACTATAAGAAAAACCTTTTTTTTTACTGTAAAAGTAGTAAATTCATTACATTATATAAGGAAAGTCATGTGTTGCCCACATCAGATTTTTTTAATTAATTACTTTGTTTTAAAGATAATTTAATTTAGCTGAATTCGTGGCTGTACTGATGATCAATTTCTTTACATATTTGATTTAAAAATATTCAAAAATTAAGACAATAGTATTTGGATACTTTTGTATCATTGCGGGGTTCACTGTTACATTACATTATTATGGTTAATAAATGCTAATGATTAACTGTGTTTTTGTTGAGCCCCTCGTTCATGACTGCTCCAGCCAATCTTGACTTTCGTCTCTGGCTATAACCCTGATTACAGTTCGTTTTCGACAGCGGCTAAGGGCGCATACTGTTAAATCTTCTCATTTGGCCTGAAGAAGAGGCCACAACATCCTTGAAACAGTTCTCGTCACCTTACTGACATATGCCTGCTTTATTTAAGTTTTGCAGGCTCTTATCTTGAGTCTATTCCCAGTATTTGGTAACGGGCGAGGACCCGAGTTTGATTCCCTGTGCTGCCCAAACTATCCCCATGCCTATGCAGAGTACGGGCACGTTATATTTGTGGGTCCGAAAATCCTTCCGATATGTTCGTGGCACAGGAAGGAGGGTATGTATATTTCCTATGGATTTCGCCACCACTGGATTTCGGTTTAAATTACCTGGCATTTCCCGGCCGTCCAAAAAAGATACCTTACACCCAGGGCTGTCTGGAAAGGGTACGCACTGTATGCGCCGCGTACTCTCAATAAATTTTGAAAAATACAGAGTACGCGCCGCGTACTCTCAAGGTCTCAAGAAAGTTTTTGTATTTGCTGGTTTTGGGGCAACTTTCAACAAAGTGCAGCCTTTTGTAGCCTTTTTCAGCCGTGTAAGGTATCAATTCAATCCCCCCCCCCCTTCTAACAAAGCTGCCAGCTGCCCAAATATTTATTGCCAAAGCTGCCCAAATATTTTTTTCTAGTAATATTTTATATTAGTTACTAGGTTACCACAGCTACAGGTTATCAGCTAAAAAGTGAACTTGTTAAAGAATTGATAGCGAACTAATTATAATTTTTTGACCACTCTTCTCTATGTTGTAAATGTTTTTTTTTTTCTTAATGTTTTAATAAAAGTGTAAACTGATGTTGCCATATTATGGAAATAACTTTTTCGTAATATTAGTGGGTTTTAAGGAAGGAATGAGACTTATGTATGTAGGTAATATTAAAGTAAGTGAGGTGAGTAAGTGAAAGGGAAAACAAAGTAGGTGCAGGAAAAAAAATAGAAAACGTTTTAAGTTACAAAATGATCCATATCTGTTAATCTATTAATATATATATATATATATATATATATATATATATATATATATATATATATATATTATATATATATAATATTAATATCTGTATAAAGAAAAAATCTGATGTGGGCAGCACATGACTTTCTCTGCAGACTTATATCCATTTCCTCTTTATTTTAATTAAATTTAATTCACTTTTAATTCAATTTTCGTTCTCATTTGATAACTGGACTTATTTTCAAAGATGGCGTAGAGAAAATACGGAAAAACTAAAATATCTCGAGAACGGCTAGTCCTAGTGTAATGGGGTTGGTCTTATTCTTTTCTTCGTTAAAAATCACGTATTAAACGAGCATTTAATGGATATATTTGAGCATACGTAGTTCTTTATTTTAAATTTTGGCGATTTTTGCGGGCCATTTTGCAAAAACAGGCAGTTTATTTTTTTGAGAATCGTACCAAAATCTAATCAGCACCAGTGTAACTCACAAGCGACTTATCTACCAAATTTTGTGAAATGCGGTCCATTAGATTTTTACCTAGAGTGGATACAAACTTTTGCGGGCCATTTAGCAAAAATAGGCGGGTTCTTTTATCCCGAATCGTACCCAAAACTAATCAGCACCAGACTCGCCCACAAGTGACTTACCTACCAAATTTTGTGAAATTCGGTCCATTAGTTTTTTTAGTTAGAGTGGATACAAAATCTGCACAGACAGACAGACAAGTAGACAGACAGACAGACACAGAGACACACACAAACGTCACGCTAAAAATGATTTTTTCGTATTCTAGACTTCTAGAGGTCTCGAAACGTGCAGATCCGTCGAAAACTCGAGTTGCAATTTTCGACATGATTCCAATACTTTCCCTATACATTACCATGTATTACAAGGAAAATAAAAATCTGATGTGGGCAGCACATGACTTTCCCTGTTGACTTATATCCACGTTCTATTTATTTGAATTAAATGTAATTCACTTTTAATTCAATTTTCGTTCTCATTCGGTAACCGGGCTTATTTTCAAAGGTGGCGTAGGGAGAGTACGAAAAACTAAAATATCTCGAGAACGGCTAGTCCTAGTGTAATGGGGTTGGTCTTATTCTTTTCGTCGTTAAACATTACGTATTAAACGGGCATTTAATGGATATATCTAAGTATACCAAGTTCTTTAGTTTAGATTTTGAAGATTTTTGCGGGCCGTTTTGCAAAAAAAGGCAGGTTATTTTTTTCCGAATCGCACCAAAATCTAATCAGCACCAGAGTGACCTATACGTGACTCATCTACCGAATTTTGTGAAATTCGGTTCATTAGTTTTTCAGCTAGAGTGGATACAAGCTTTTGCGGGCCATTTCGCAAAAAAAGGCGGGTTCTTTTATTCCGAATCGTACCCAAAACTGATCAGCACTAGCCCCGCCCACAAGTGACTTACCTACCAAATTTTGTGAAATTCGGTCCATTAGTTTTTTAGTTACAGTGGATACAAAATCTGCACAGACAGACAGACACACAGACACACAGACAGACACACAGACACACGCACAGACGTCACGCTAAAAATGGTTTTTTCGTATTCTAGAGGTCTCGAAACGTGTAGATCCGTCGAAAACTCGAGTTGTGATTTTCGGTATGATTCCAATACTTTCCCTATACATTACCATGTATTGCAGGGAAAGTAAAAATCTGATGTTGGCAGCACATGACTTTCCCTGCAGACTTATATTCACGTTCTCTTTATTTTAATTAAATTTATTTCACTTTTAATTCAATTTTCGTTCTCATTCGGTAACCGGACTTATTTTCAAAGGTGGCGTAGAAAAAATACAAAAAACTAAAATATCTCGAGAACGGCTAGTTCTTGTGCTATGGGGTTGGTCTTATTCTTTTCGTCGTTAAAGAATACGGATTAAACGAGCATTCATTGTATATATTTGAGTATACCTAGTTCTTTAATTTAGATTTTGACGATTTTTGCGGGCCATTCTGCAAACAAAGGCAGGTTATTTTTTTCCGAATCGTACCAAAATCTAATCAGCACCAGAGTAACCCAGAAATGACTCATCTACCGAATTTTGTGAAATTCGTTCCATTAGTTTTTCAGTTAGGGTGGATACAAGCTTTTGCGGGCTATTTCGCAAAAATAGGCGGGTTCTTTTATCCCGAATTTTACTCAAAACTAATCAGCACCAGACTCGCCTACAAGTGACTTACCTACCAAATTTTGTGAAATTCGGTCCATTAGTTTTTTAGTTACAGTGGATACAAAATCTGCACAGACAGACAGACAGACACACACACAGACGTCACGCTAAAAATGGTTTTTTCGTATTCTAGAGGTCTCGAAACGTGTAGATCCGTCGAAAACTCGAGTTGTGATTTTCGGTATGATTCCAATACTTTCCCTATACATTACCATGTATTGCAGGGAAAGTAAAAAAGTATGTATGTATGCATGTATGTATGTATGTATGTGTGTATGATCCAACATCACAGGGGAACGGCTGAACTGAATTTGATGAAATTTGGTGGGTAGTTTTGAAATAGCCTCACTTAAAATTTAGTCTATGTTTCGAGTTTCTACCAATCAGGCGTTCTCGAGATATTAGTGAAAACCGAAACTTTCGTTTGTCTCATCATCACGGGAGAACAGCTTCACTGAATTTAATGAAATTTTGTAGGTAGCTTTGAAATATCCCTCCATAAATTTAGTCTAACTTTTGAGTTTCTAAGACCAGGGGTTGTCGAGATATTAATGGAAAACGAAACTTTTCCCTAGGAGTTTTACTCTCTAACTCCACGATTCCCAACGAAAAAGATTGGGCATCGTTGGTTTAAAACGTGAAAGTCACTTAAATCTCAATAATTAATAAGAGCTTTATGGCAATTTATTAAACGTATTAGTCAGTTTTAAAAATCGCAAGTTTGAAATATGAATTTAAATGGAAACACTATCACCGTGGTTTATTTTTCACAGGCTTACTTAACAGCGAAAAGTATTAAGAAATCAAAATGGTTATTTAATTATCAGCATTTTGTGAGGATTAATGGTTATTTAATTATCAGCATTTTATACTTGTATCATGACAAGTCATTCGACTCTGCAGTGGACACCGATGATTTCGTTAATTACCCGCCGGAATTTCTGAACTACCTTGAGCCACCTGGAATGCCTTCCCATATCTTAAAGAAGGATAACATAAGTTAAAGAAAGGATCACCAATAATGCTTCTGCGGAATCTGGACCCACCAAAACTATGCAATGAAACACAGCTCTGTGTCAAAAATATTTTACAGAATGTCATAGAAGCCACGGTATTAATGGGAAAGGCAAAAGGAGGGGACGTATTCATACCTCGCATACCGTTGATACCAACCGACCCACCATTTACCATCAAATGAGTCCAGTTCTTAGTTAGACTGGCATTTGCCATGACCATCAACAAAGTTCAAGGACAAACCCTTAAGTTTGCAAGCGTGAATTTAGAAAGTTCTTGCTTCTCTCATGTTCAATTGTATGTGGCATGCTCAAGAGTAGGAACTTCACAAAATTTGTATGTTTTAGCTCCGGGGTGAAAATCAAAAAATGTGGTTTACAAGCAAGCATTGCGGTAAAATCTAACAAATTAGGATTATGTCATTTGTTAACATTTGCATTGTTGCCTAGCGTTTAAGGGTCATTTTAGTTTTCATTTCAAACTGTACATATTAACTGTACATCAATTGTGGACTCCTAATAATCACATTCCGAGACGCTGCTCGGCGGGCCTAGCTGCGAAGGGCATATACCGGAGGTAGCTGTGACTTATATAATGCAATGTTTTTTTATTTCTTAAATAATGCAATGAATTTACTTCTTTCACAGTGAAAAAACAATGTATAAAATTCACGGCCTTATATGTTCCAGTGTAATTTTTATCAGAGTTTTGCGTCGTAAATCCCAAGCAATGACGGGTAATCGCTGTTAGCATGTCCTTTTAAGCACTAAGCCATTAATATTGTGAAAAAAGTGATTTACAGGCTTAAAAATGGCAATTATATGGCCTAAATGATTCAAAAATTTTCAAGGAGGGCCGCGCCTCCCTTTCACACCCCCACCAGGGTCTCCGCCCTTTGGCACCCCGCAATTTCAATACTCATTTAAATGAGACAGCACCGCATACTCTCAATAATTTTCTTCCGGACAGCCCGACTTACACCTTCGGGTAGGTCGGACTGTCTGGGTCCGATGGTTGGGAGAGGAAGTATTTGGCTACACCGTGCACTGAATATATGAATGCCATTATTAATGATACTGGGAGTATACCAACCCGTGAAAAGTAGTTTATTAGTACTAAACCCCTACAAAATAATTTAATGAATCATCGAATTATCTTCCCAGTATTCAAACTTTATTTTCTTTTTCACAGGTGCTTCAAGATGCAGTTTTCCAAATTTATACTGTTCCTACTCATTGCTAAAGTTGCTCTTCTCTCAGCTAAAAAGGTAAATAAAACTTTACATTTAGATCTTGCACTTTTTAACATAATATTTTAATCATTGAGTTAAGAAAATGGAGATAAAACTCCTACAGATGAAACGTTTGAAAATGCAATAATGCTTTGAGAATTATATCTAGGTGTCACAAGTGTTAGTAAAGTAGTCGTTATTGTTAGTTGACGCAACAGAAAGGCGTATTTAGTTTATGTATTTTTAATTCTTTATAAATTAAGGGTTCCCTAATTAGGAGTCATTATATAGGGAATATTCTGCATTTTTTCAGTACTACTTTGCATTGTGCTAATAATTTATTTTTACAAAATTGACAGTTTAAATAAATATTTTAGGCCTTTCGTCATAGAAATTCTTACAAAGCAGGACTGCTTCTACTTATCTTATCCCAGCGCTACCTGAATTATTGTCTCAAACGATATTGGTGCGTTCTTAACATGAAGCTTTAACTCCTTACTTTTACCTCCATGATTTGAATGTTTAGGTTGTAAAACCTATGTCTAATCCCATTTTTATATTCGACACGAAAGTGTTGCCAATATTAGAAACTAAATTCTATGCAAAGTGATCCAGCAGCTGATGTTTGTGTACCGTAGAACTGTTCATAGAACGCTGCAAAAATTAGAATAAAATTCTGTTTGCTTAATTTTATATAACTAGATGTGATCACGTGTTATGACGAGATGCGTTTATGTATTCTATCCGGCTGCCTGTAGAGCATATGCTTCTATAATTACTAGACACATACACTATATGCATATCTCATAATGAATATTATTAATTATTAGGGCTAGGATTTTTATGACCTAAAATTACTGGAAAATGCCCTATAAAAATGCATTTATAACCCCAAAAACTAAAATAAAAAATAACCTCTAACAAAAAATAAATAAATAAATAAACAATTCACATTTATTTTCTTGCAACTAATTATAAGAAAAGGAGGTGCATAAAATAAAACAAAACGAATCTCAACTTATTATTATTATTATTGTTGTTATTATTTTTTGCACTGTAATAATTAAAATTCTTTATTTTCCTAACCAAGGCAGGACCTATAAAACAAAACAAATAATAAACAAGAAACACAATTTAATTTTTCTACAGTTCCTGATGCCTTCAGGAAAATTCATAAATTCCCCTTTATAGAAAATACCAAAATGTAAAATAATGGTTCAAAAGATACAAAAGAAAAAAACAACTTTAAAATGACCAAAAAACCTTGAAAAATAAAGGATGCTACTTTTTTGGCCCACAAACGCGACTAATATTATCAATTAAGTTAAATTTAATTTTTAGATAATAAATTATCGCCAACTTGGGGACATTTATCAAAAGTCGCCAAGTCGGCGATATTGCTTCAAAATTGCCTCCTAGCATTATATGCGTTAACATAAATCAAATGAATGCATTCAATGTACATAGCTAACCTGTTGCTAACTGAATTTTTTTTGAATGAATGAAGAAAGCTATGCATTGTTAGTATTGTATTCCAGAAATTTTTTTGAAAGAATTAAGAAAGCTATATTGACGTGAATGAACTTACTGCTATAAAGTTTTAGATAAAGATACATTATGTGAACAACCAGAACCGAATAGAAGTTTTAGGAATTTCTTTAATTATAATTATTCGAATTTTAAGATTTTCATGGCCTTATTTTCTATGAAACACAAATATATTTCCGGAAATGACGTCCCTTAATGGTAGTATATGCAACGCAATCGAATATGGTCAATATCGTCTTTTTAATAAATGTGACGGACGATAATTACAGACCTTTTTTTTAATCAACATATTTTTTCGGCAAAGAGTCGCCTAAGCCTAACATAGATACAGATAACACCTCAATTTCTAAATCGCCTGTTTGAACCAAAATCATTCCCCGTTTCAAACCAAATCCTTGAGTTTCAACGCAGTGTAGTGGCACGCAACTATTTGCTACGCATGTGCAGATAAACAATTTCTGCCTATATCAAGACTCAGAAAACTGGTGAGAAAATTTCGATTTTTATGCATTTGGTCGGAAATTGACAGATAATCGGAAAATAGACGAATTATTATTTTTTTTTTCGTCAAAATGCGAAGATATGCACTCATATTTTTGCCAAATTATAGAATTGTGTTAATCTTTCTTTTACGGATGCGGCCAAATAAGGCAATAAAGAATAAAACAAGCATATTTCGTTGTATTTAAAAATAAATGAATAAATAAGAAAGAATTATCTTACGGATTCGGTTCAAAGATCGGTAAGATAGAAGGAACTTCCTTCGATCTTACCGATGATATCAAGATGAAACTCTGATAATAATTTTCGATCGCTAAGGAACCCATTTGTGGGAAAAGCGCTCAAAATCGTGTGCGTTATAATATAAAATAACTAAAATACTGATTCGATTTTTTTTTAAATCTCGCTCAGGTCTGTCGTTACCGAATTTCATGGCTATCAGAAGTTTAGATTGTTCGCTAAAGAAGGACGACATTTTATTACTTTCCTTGCATTACATGGTAATGTATAGGGAAAGTATTGGAATCATGCCGAAAATCGCAACTCGAGTTTTCGACGGATCTACACGTTTCGAGACCTCTAGAATACAAAAAAACTATTTTTAGCGTGACGTCTGTGTGTGTGTCTGTCTGTCTGTCTGTGCAGATTTTGTATCCACTCTAACTAAAAAACTAATTGACCGAATTTCATAAAATTTGGTAGGTAGGTCACTTGTAGGTGATTCTGGTGCTGATTAATTTTGGATACTATTCGGGATAAAATAATCCGCCTTTTTTTGCGAAATGGCCCGCAAATGCTTGTATCCACGCTAGCTGAAAAACTAATTGACCGAATTTCACAAAATTCGGTAGATAAGTTACCTGTGGGGCAATCTGGTGCTGATTAGATTTTGGTATGATTCGGAAAAAAATTAACCTGCCTTTTTTAAAAAAATGGCCCGCAAAAATCGCCAAAATATAAAATAAAACGCTACGTATGCTCAAATATATCCTTTAAATACTTGTTTAATACGTAATTTTGACGAAGAAAAGAATGAGACCAACCCCATTACACTAGGACTAACCATTCTCGAGATATTTGAGATATTTTAGTTTTTCGTATTTTTCTACGCCACCTATGAAAAGAAGTCCAGTTATCAAATGAGAACGAAAATGGAATTAAAAGTGAATTAAATGTAATTTAAATAAATAGAACGTGAATATAGGTCTGCAGGGAAAGTCATGTGCTGCCCACATCAGATATTTTTATTATGTAAGAGGAACATGACGTTTTCTCAGAGTAAAATAATTTTTATTTTAGAGCAATAATTTTCTAACTATTCTTATAAGAGTGTCAAAATTAAAGAGTAACTGAGGATAAACTGCCTTAAATAGAGAGTGCGGTGCTGAAATTTTTCAATGATCTCTTCTGAAACTCTTAAATGACATTCTTTTCAGTTAGGTGGCACTAGTATACCAAAAAATATAACAGAAATATCGTCTGCTGTTGTAACATACGCCAAGCAATCATTACAGGCCTAACTTTTTAGTAATCAAAGAGCATGGCGGTTTTGCAGAATGAAGAAATTTTTATTTTAGAACAATATTCTTTAGCCATTCTTATAAGAGTCGAAAGCCCAGACCACTCGGCTCGTCCAAGGACTTAGAGCAGCAAGATGAGTGGCCGGATTCTTATGACACTCTTATAAGAATCCGGCCACTCATCTTGCTGCTCTAAGTCCTTGGACGAGCCGAGTGGTCTGGGCTTTCGACTCTTATAAGAATGGCTAAAGAATATTGTTCTAAAATAAAAATTTCTTCATTCTGCAAAACCGCCATGCTCTTTGATTGCTAAAAAGTTAGGCCTGTAATGATTGCTTGGCGTATGTTACAACAGCAGACGATATTTCTGTTATATTTTTTGGTATACTAGTGCCACCTAACTGAAAAGAATTCTACTATTTCAAATTCTCTGTACATTATATGATTTTTAAATTAAATGTCCGCAACTTTTCGACCGACCTATTGTATATGGAAAAATTATTATTTTTAACTACGATATGGATGTTACTGCTATCAAAATAGTTTAATGAGACAAACGCTGCCTTTTCATCGACATCACTAAGCTGTTGCCAACATAAAAAAATCTGATGTGAGCAGGCCAGCACATGACTTTTCCTGCAAACTTATATCCACGTTCTTTTTATTTTAATTAAATTTAATTCACTTTTAATTTAATTTTCGTTCTCATTTAGTAACTAGACTTATTTTCAAAGGTGGCGTAGAGAAAATACGAAAAAACTAAAATATGTGGAGAACGGCTAGTTCTAGTGTAATGGGGTTCAACTTATTCTTTTCTTCGTTAAAAATCACGTATTAAACAAGCATTTAATGGATATATTTGAGCTTACGTAGTTTTTTATTTTAGATTTTGGCGATTTTGCGAGCCATTTTGCAAAAAAAGACAGGTTATTTTATTCCGAATCGTACCAAAATCTAATCAGCACCAGGGTGTCCCATAAGTGACTTATCTACCGAATTTTGTGAAATTCGGCCCATTAGTTTTTCAGCTAGAGTGGATACAAGCTTTTGCGGGCCACTTCGCAAAAAAAGGCGGGTTCTTTTATTCCGAATCATGCCAATAACTAATCAGCGCCAGATTCGCCTACAAGTGACTTACCTACCAAATTTTATGAAATTCGGTCCATTAGTTTTTCAGTTAGACTGTATACAAAATGTACACAGACAGACAGACACACATACAGACACACACACTGACGTCACGCTAAAAATAGATTTTTCGTATTCTAGAGGTCTCGAAACGTGTAGATCTCGAGACGTGTATTTTAGCTAGAGTGGATACATGAAACTTTTACTGGCGATTTCGCCAAAAAAGGCGGGTTTTGTTTTTTCGAATCGCACTACAAACTAATCATCACCAGAGTCACACCTAAGTGACTTACTTACCAAATTTTATGAAATTCGGTCCATTAGTTTTTTAGTTAGAGCGGATACATACATTGCACAGACAGACAGACACACAGACGTCACGCTAAAAATAGTTTTTTCGTATTCTAGAGGTCTCGAAACGTGTAGATCCGTCGAAAACTCGAGTTACGATTTTCGGCATGATTCCAATACTTTCCCTATACATTGCCATGTATTGCAGGGAAAGTAAAATGAAATATTTAATGTTTTTTACGAAATATTTAAATTTAACTTTATTAATAACTTTAATAATAATCCAAAGAAAAGGGACTATAGAATACATAAAAACCCACTCGTAAAAGATTAATCTTAGGAGCAAATACAGTAGCATCAAAGGACATAAATATATGCAATTACAGATAGAACAATTACAACAGATAATCGCAACATAGAATTTAAAAAGGTAAACGTTGACAACAAAAGAGGTAAGATTGACAATTAAAGCAGGTAAATAATTAGCTATCAATATCAGTGAATAACCAATCTTGAATAGCCCTGGGGAGAAAACGAACGGTAAAAATGATTTTAAAAGATTGAGGCAGAAAATTGTAATAATAGCTAAATATAACATTTTCGGAATTGGCTCGAGGAGGTCTAATAACATTTAAAATAATATTTAAAAAAATCTGATGTGGGCAGCACATGACTTTCCCTGCAGACTCATATTAACGTTCTCTTTATTTTAACTAAATTTATTTCACTTTTAATTCAATTTTCGTTCTCATGCGGTAACCGGGCTTATTTTCAAAGGTGGCGTAGGGAAAGTACGAAAAACTAAAATATCTCGAGAACGGCTAGTCCTATTGTAATGGGGTTGGTCTTATTCTTTTTGTCGTTAAAAATTACGTATTAAATCAGCATTTAATGGATATATTTGAGTATACCCAGTTCTTTAGTTTAGATTTGGACGATTTTTGCGGGCATTTTGCAAAAAAAGGCAGGTCATTTTTTTCCGAATCGTACCAAAATCTAATCAGCACCAAGGTAACCCACAAGTGACTCATCTACCGAATTTTGTGAAATTCGGTCCATCAGTTTTTCAGTTAGAGTGGATAAAAGCTTTTGCGGACCATTTCGCAAAAAAGGCGGGTTCTTTTATTCCGTATCGTACCCAAAACTAATCAACACCAGACTCGCTCACAAGTAACTTACCTACCACATTTTGTGAAATTCGGTCCATTAGTTTTTTAGTTAGAGTGGATACAAAATCTGCACAGACAGACAGACACACACACAGACGTCACGCTAAAAATAGTTTTTTCGTATTCTAGAGATCTCGAAACGTGTAGATCCGTCGAACACTCGAGTTGTGATTTTCGGCATGATTCCAATACTTTCCCTATACATTACCATGTATTGCAGGGAAAGTAAAAACACAATTTTAGTACGAAATGTGAAAATGATAATTTTTTTTTTACGCTATGTAATTTAGTATCGAGACAGTTTTGTTTCCACGAAAATTTTAGAGTTCGATATTTTGATGCCTATATATGTTTTAGGACCTCCTGAATACGTTTTGACTAATTTTGGAGTGATGTCCGTCTGTCTGTCTGTTTGTGACCGATTTCTTGTGTACACTATAGCGGCCACAAATATTAATGGGTTTCCCGAAACTTTTTATTCAACTTTGTTTTCGAAAAATCTAGAACTAGATAAAAAATTTTTTAATTCGAGCGAAAACTCCGTAATTTATTCGAAATTTAATCTTTTTTACTTTCTCTGCAATACATGGTAATGTATAGGGAAAGTATTGGAATCATGTCGAAAATCGCAACTCGAGTTTTCAATGGATCTACACGTTTCAAGACCTGTAGAATACAAAAAAACCATTTTTAGCGTGACGTCTATGTGTGTGTCTGTGTGTCTGTTTGTCTGTCTGTGCAGATTTTGTATCCACTCTACATAAAAAACTAATGGACCGAATTTCACAAAATTTGGTAGGTAAGTCACTTGTGAGCGAGTCTGGTGCTGATTAGTTTTGGGTACGATTTGGAATTAAGGAACCCGCCTTTTTTTGCGAAATGGCCGCAAAAGCTTGTATCCACTCTAACTGAAAAACTAATGGACCGAATTTCGCAAAATTTGGTAGAGGAGTGACTTGTGGTTTACCCTGGTGCTGATTAGATTTTGGTACGATTCGGAAAAAATAACCTGCCTTTTTTTGCAAAATGGCCCGCAAAAATCGTCAAAATCTAAACTAAAGAACTAGGTATACTCAAATATATCCATTAAATGCTCTTTTAATACGTAATTTTTAACGACGAAAAGAATAAGACCAACCCCATTACACTAGGACTAGCCGTTCTCGAGATATTTTAGTTTGTCGTTCTTTCCCTACGCCACCTTTGAAAATAAGCCCGGTTACCGAACGAGAACGAAAATTGAATTAAAAGTGAAATAAATTTAATTAAAATAAAGAGAATGTTAATATAAGTCTGCAGAGAAAGTCATGTGCTGCCCACATCAGATTTTTACTTTCCCTGCAATACATGGTAATGTATAGGGAAAGTATTGGAATCATGTCGAAAATCGCAACTCGGGTTTTCGACGGATTTATATTTTGGTATAATTCGGAAAAGATAACCTGCCTGTTTTTGCAAAATGGCCCGCAAAAATCATAAAAATCTAAACTTAAGAACTACGTATGCTCAAATATAGCCATTAAATGCTTGTTTAATACGTAATTTTTAGCGAAAAAAAGAATAAGACCAATCCCATTACACTAGGACTAGCCGTTCTCGAGATATTTTAGTTTTTCGTATTTTTTCTACACCATTTTTGAAAATAAGTCCAATTTTCAAATGAGAACGAAAATTGAATTGAAAGTGAATTAATTTTAATTTAAATAAATAGAACGTGAATATAAGTCAGCAGGGAAAGTCATGTGCTGCCCACATCAGATTTTTTTACTTTCCTTGCAATACATGTATAGGAAAAGTATTGGAATCGTGCCGAAAATTGCAACTCGAGTTTTCAACGGATCTATATGTTTTGGGACCTTTAGAACACGAAAAAAACTATTTTTAGCGTGACATCTGTGTGTCTGTCTGTCTGTGCAGATTTTGTATCCATTCTTGAAACTGAAAAACTAATGGACCGAATTTCATAAAATTTGGTAGATAAGTCCCTTGAGGGTGATTCTGGTGCTAATCAGCACTAGAGTATATTGGTACGATTCGGGATGAAAGAACCTGCTTTTTTTTGCGAAATGGCCCTCAAAAATCGTTAAATCTAAAAATAAGACTACGTATGCTCAAATATATCAATTAAATGCTTATTCTATACGTAATTTTTGACGACAAAAATAATAAGACCAACCCTATTATTCTAAGACTAGCCGTTCTCGAGATATTTTAGTTTTTTCGCATTTTCGCTACACCACCATTAAAAATAAGCCCAGTCACCAAATGAAAACGAAAATTGAATTAAAAGTGCAAATTCAGCGTCATTTAAAATAATTATGGCTGTTATTTTGTGCAATTAAACTCAATTTAATGGATTATTGAAGAAATAAAGAAAAAGTGAATAGAGTCTGCAGGGAAGGTCATGTGCTGTCCACATCAGATTTTTTAACGTGGCAGCACAGGACAAAAAAAAAAAAATCTGATGTGGGCAGCACATGAATTTCCCTGCAGACTCAAATACGTATGTTCTTTATTTCTTTAATAATTCATTAGATTGAGTTTAATTGAAACAAATAACACTAAATTTGCATTTTTAATTCAATTTTTGCTTTTATTCAGTAATTGAACATTTTCCCAAAGGAGGCATAACAAAAATGCGAAAAATCTCAAATATCTCGAGAACGGTTAGTCCTAGAGTAATAGAGTTGTTCTTATTCTTTTCCTCATCAAAAATTACGTATAAAACAAGCATTTAATTGATACATTTGAACATACATAGCTTTTTTTTTAGATTTTAGCGATTTTTGAGGGCCATTTAGTAAAAAAAGGCAGGTTGTTCTTTTCCAAATAATACCAATATCTAATCAGCACCAGAGTATCCCACAAGTAAATTATCTACCAAATTTTGTGAAATTTGGTCAATTAGTATTTTAGCTAGAGTGGATACATGAAATTTTTACAGGCCATTTCGCAAAAAAAGGCGGGTTCTGTTTTTACGCATCGTACCAAAAACTAATCAGCACCAGGGTCATATCCAAGTGACTTACCTACCAAATTTTATGAAATTCGGTCTGTTTTTGAGTTAGAGTGGAACATACATTGCACAGACACACACACAGACGTCACGCTAAAAATAGTTTTTTCGTATTCTAGAGGTCTCGAAACGTATAGATCCTTCGAAAACTCGAGTTGCGATTTTCGACATGATTCCAATACTTTCCCTATACATCACCATGTATTGCAGGGAAAGTAAAAAAAAAAAAAAAAAAATGGATTCTGCCATGAGAGTCGAGTTGAGCCAGTTAATTTTCTTATACTGATTGTGAAAAAGTATAAATCTAAACACTGAAATATGATTGGATGAGAAAATAGATTCAAAGTCAGAGTATTTCAATTTAGGTTCACAAGAGAATACATGAAAAGAAGCATTTCTTGAAAGAGTCTATCCCCGACAAAGACATATTGGATTTCCTGAACGAAGACGAAGAGCACAATAAAAAGAAAAAACACAACCTCGAAAACGATCTGTTCCTGGAGGAATTTAAACACGAGAAAGGAGGCTACGTTGAAGGTAAGCCTTAAACGGCACCATTTCTCCTATTTTAATTAAATATAATGATATATTTCTATTTTCTTTTATTATTGTACAGAGAAAGTCTTTGTCTCCCTGAAAATTTTCGAATTCAAGATTTTGACGGATAAGTACGTTTTAAAGGCTGCCTAAGCCCATTTTGAACATTTGGAACAATGGTTATCTGTGTAGTGAACGTGCATGCCTGGCTTGTGAGCACAAAAATTTAATAACTAATGTCCGTACCTCTATAAAATTTTATGTGTACATAAATTATAAAACAAACTAGAACTCGATGGAATTATTTGTACTTCTCGTAATTAGAAGTTAAATTATTCGAAATTTAAACATTTTCATAGCATTATTTACTATGGATAAACTTAAAAGGTAATCTCGTCATAAGATGGGTAAAGTCACAAAAGATTACCCGCCACCCATCCTCCTCCAATAAAGTTGCAAAAGATTCCCTATCATTCGCCCGCCTGCAGTATCCGCGCGACTACTAATATTTATGAACACATGCAAGCCATACGCCTCTCTTTCAATATTACTATTTCTTACGACTTCCCTATCGAAACATACATATATTGTTAAAAATATATATTTGAAATTCAATTCTTTCAGTTGAAAATTATTAATCTTTAAATTTTTGATCTCATCGGGTTTTTTTTTATTCTATAGTTTTCAGTTTTTATATTTCATGCAATGTACGTATATTTTGAAATTATTTTTTCTTTGCGTGTATTTTTTTTTCTTTTTTTTTTTTCCTTTATGGGTCGAGACAGGTACTAACGTTATTTTTATTTTATTACTTTACCATTTTTCATTTCATTGATACTCTTTGTATGATGTTTATGTTTTAATTAGCTACTTTTACTTTTAAATTGAGTTACAATTAGAATATTGTAGAACTTAGCTCGCACAAGTATGCTCCAGTACCGGGTATCCAATTATTTATTAGCCATTGTTTTCTTCTTTCTTCGTTTCTAGGAAAGCGAAATAGCTTAAAACCCTTTTTAGAATGATTAGAGTAGTTCGGTGCAGAACAACCACCTATAACTATTTCAATTATACTTCCTAAAATGAAAATACGAATAAAGCTAATGCTAATGAATTGCGCTTCCAGCTAGGGTGGGCTTCAATATGCTTGATGAGTCAGCTCGTATATAGAGGAGCCTTACACCTACCCCTACTGATCACCGATCAAGGAACCCATAATCCTTTTCCCTCTTCTCTTCACCGTATTTATTTTAATTTTACGGCACAAAAAAAAAAAAAAAATAAAATAAAATAACTCTGCATTAGGAATTTTCTAATGCAGTGATGAAGAGCAAGCACCCTGTTATTCTAATTTTTGTACCTACTTTCAAAAATTTCTTTTTCTATTCCCACTTAATTTCCGCAGGTGGTAAAAAGCTGGGATTTTCTCAGCCCAGGGACTCCAAAATTTGAATTCCTTGATCCTTGAGGTGGAATTTCCCGCCTAGATAAATGTGTGGGGCCTCAAATTGAAGAATATGAGGGGCCCCGAAATACTTAAACCGCCCCTGTGGTGGGTGTCAAATCGTTGTCCCTTCTTATTTCCAAAAAACCCCTGAAGCAATTTGGATTTAAATTTGGGTGGTATGCTAAGGATATTGTCCTGGTGTGAACGCAGAAGGAAATGTTCGAAAAATGTATATAGTTTAGCTATAGAACGAGATTTTGTCAAAATCGGTGACCCTACGTACAGAATAATACAATTTCAAAAATCGCCTAATCGACATTGACTCAATTTATGTGGTATACTGAGCGCATTGTGTTGATGTGGATGCAGGAAAGAATTTTTTAAAAATATATATAGTTTGACTTAGAGGTCGAATGCTTGCTTCGCGTGGAAAGTCTAGACACAGCACATTTATTTTCCGCATAAAATTCTTCTACCAATTAATGTCATTCCTGTTCGTCATTTTCCTCAAATCTGACTTTCCCTCTAAATAAGACAGGTGCTTTTATTTTAAGGTCAAAGGGCATTAACTATTATTACAACAGTAGCATATCTTCTCTTTATCCCAGGGACTGTTTGGCTTTCATCTTTTGAAATCTAGAAGGAACATGCTGTGTATGATATTTTTTTTTAAATTGCTGAACAATTAGATTGATTGCATTTACTTTTTAAATATTATGGATTTTTATACTAACAAGCCTTGTTTAAGGTGTCATACATTATTTCGCATTCCTGCTAATGTTAATCACAATTTAAGAAACTTACTGCTTTTAAATTTTACACTTTATGCTATGATTTATGATTATTATTTTTTCTTTTATTAATTTTTACGTTCCCTATATACACAGTATAATGTACAGGGAAAGTATTGTGACTGGCTTGAAAATTCGAATTCGAATTTTCAGCGGAAGAGCAGGTTTCAAGCATCCTTGAACTCGAATCGAACGTTTGATGTGCGTGGACGCTGTATATCATGAACAAATAGAGCGTTTCAAATGAAATTTGGTATAAATGTTACAATCGGTGGATTCTGAAAACCTGTTGAATTTAAACGTAATCAAATGCTCTGAAGATCCCTAATATTTTGAAAAATTCATGAAAAAGTCGGAATCTTTAACAATATTACGTAAATTATTTTGTATTATGTAATTTTTCATTAGAAATTGAATGGCACAAACTTTAGAAAGCTAGCATGAGCCGTTCTCAAGACATAGCACGTTTTTCTAATAAATGTATCGAAAATATTACTTAAAATGTAAAAAGTATTAACTATCGTGAAATATTTTAACTTTTCATGCAATATTATGCGACAAATGTGTTAATAGCATCATCGTTAACATCTTCCTTTCACGACAAAAGATACTTATATAATTGTTTTGCATTTTTACGACCAACAATTAATTCACCAATAATCATTTATATATAAGAAAAACTCTTCTCTTCGTCTGCGTGTAACACTTAGTGATCAATTCGGTGAGCTTGTCGTCTCATTTAGAGAGACATGTCACCCCAGATAGACGAAAATATAATCAAAATTGTAAAAATGACGCTAAATTAAAGGAAATAACACCAAATTGATGAATTAATTATTAAAATATTTTTGTGAACTATATTGCTATCCATATTGATAATTGTCAATTTAGAGTTGCGCGAAATGTAAGTTAATTGAGAACATATTGTGCCGTGGATTATTTTTATACATAATTTTTCACTGTGAAAGAATTAAGTTAATTGAATTACATAAGGAAAGTTATGTGCTGCCCACGATCATTGTAATTGGACTTGTTCTGTTTTGTATTGTTGAAAAATAAATAAATAAATCCCGCCAATGATTGAAAGATGGACGAACAGCAGAAATGTCATAACTCTTCTCAAATCAATCACCCCGTTCATCTTTTTAATCCCCAGATCCATGCCGTAACCACAAGTGTGGGCCAGGCAAAGAGTGCGAAATCAACGAGGAAGGAAAAGCCCACTGCACCTGTGTGAAGAAATGCCCGGAAGAAGTGGACTTGAGGAGAAAGGTATTTGCAATTTATCCTGTTTCTTTCTTTCGTCAGCATCAGGTAAGCCCACAAAACCCCCACAATGTTTGATCCGTAGATTACGTAAATTATATAGGATGCTTTAATCTACGGATTTCCATTTCCGGTGTCACTAAGGATTTTCAATTCCGGTTATAGAGATGTCACTTCCGGTTTTTTACAAATTTCGTATGACTATACGAAATAAGCATGCAAAAGTGAATAAAAGTGCTTAATACTGCCATTAAAAATGAAGTGTATGCAGGGTGTCCTAAAAAGATTGAAACGCGTTTTAATTCTTTACCTGTTGGAGATAAGTGGGAAATGTAAATTGCAAAAAATGTTGAAAGTAAGGTAGGAAATAAGACTACGTTAATGAAATAGTCTTTCCATTAATTTTTAAAAAGTTACACTTTTTAAATTTTTATACGACCCCCTTTGACAAATTTGGGCCAATCAGAAAATTTTTATTTGTAATGCAACAAGATCATTAAAAACCCCGCATATATGTATCTTTAACATCAACTGAATTATGATAAAGGAAAAAATTTGACTTATGCCATTTTTCCGTATCATGTGAAAGGCTGTTTCATCAGTGAAAATAGGGATCATAAACAAATTGACGATGGAAATTGTTTAGATCAAAAATACGTTAATATGTATCAAAATTTTTTATCACAAAGGCATCTAAATAAGCCATTATACAGACAGAGATCATATAAAGCAATGGTACTCACTACGCGGTTGTCTTTTTTGTGATATGTCAGAAATTCACATTTCTAATTTGATATATGGTCCCCATTCACAATGTTCAATTTTCAAATTAATATAATTTGCTCAATTTTAAAGATACAGATATGTGGTTTTTTTTAATGATCTTGTTGCATTAAAAATAAAAAATTTTTGATTGACCCAATTTGTCTAAGGGGGTCGTATAAAAGTTTAAAAAGTGTAACTTTTTGAAAATTGATGAGAGGACTATTTCATTAACGTAGTCTTATTTCCTACTTTACTTTCAATATTTTTGCAATTTACATTGTCCACTTATCTCTAACAGGTAAAGAAATAAAGCGTGTTTCAATCTTTTTGGGACACCCTGGGGACATTTGCCACACTATGAAGGCTTCTTTATAAATTTCTTGTTTTTTACACTTTACAATATAGTTGAAAAGTGTTTATGACTTTGTTCATTCTATCTGTCTGTCTGGCTGTCCTTTAGCACGATAACTGCCGTAAAAATGACTTTATTAAAATGAAATTTTAGTATGTTGTTCAGACGGTCTGTGGGACCTATGAGAATATAAATGAATAATAACACGCAATTAGTTTTGGACTGAACCGGGGTTGAAAAAATAAAATACATTGAACCCTATGGGACCTAATTTTTCAAATTTTTTTAAGCGAATATAAAATTCAAAAATTGCTTCGAAAGTTTTAGGAAATATTCAAATTATCCCATAAAAAATATGAAAAAAATTTCAGCAAAATATATTCGGTAGTTTTTTAAATAAAAGTTAAAGTAATAGTGATACCCATATTATAATATGAGGAGATCACGTGACCCGCTTCAAAATAAAATATGGCATCCATCTTCTATCAAAATCGTGATTTTTAAAGTTCTATTTAATTTATATTTAGTGTTGTATCCGGCTTAAAACTGTTTTATTTTTGCTTAAATTCTGTGTATCTATATTCTGAAACAAATCATTTACGATAGTTGAGTTTAAATGATTATCAAACTTTGATTATTTCTACAACGAAGCCTAATTTTCACTTATAGAGAATGTAAACACTAAAAGATGTAGGATGAGTTATATAAGATTTGCTGCATTTCTTTAACGCAAAATTATTTAGGTCTAGAGTCTGCAATATAGATATGAATGAAACATTCATTGATTTTACATAGAGAAGCAGACTATTTTATACAGATTTTTTCAATGAAGCTTTAAGCATTGAGTTAAATTACTTTTACCTCCATGGTTTTAATTTTTTAAATAAAATAACTTACTATTGTAGTATTGTGATGAATGAAAGGAATACTTTTACATAGAGAGTCAGCCGATTTATATTTCAATGGCGTCATTTGAATAAAATTAATTTTTTTTCGATGAAGTTTTACGTTTTCAAATATAATAAATTAATGTAATATTGTGATAATTATTGTGACTTTGGAACACCTTCTCAATCTCTTGCATTTCTGAGCCATTTTGCTGAAATATTTTCTGTTTCGGTAGGCTAACGTGGGGAAGCGAGAGTTTGTCCGAAGCCTTGTTTATATCGTTACTTGTCTGGTGCCGGGTTCGTCTGGAAGTGACGTGTACTGCAGTTTTAATTACGATACGTCACGGATGCAGGTGTTGGTTAGCCAATAAAGGCTTGATTGATGATTGACGTTGGAGCTGTTCAAAGGACGCTCCAGGCTTTCCGAACCTTAACTTTGGCGGTGTGCGGGCGACCGGAGAGCACGGCGTGATGGAAATAAAATATTTTTAGTTCGAATGATCGTTATTTTAAATGTTTGAATAAACCTCGGTATGGAGAAAAATTGGAAGGATGTCGAAAGTTAAAAATTCTTGCTTACCACCATCAAATTTTATTGCCTTCGAGTTTCAAATTCACCGTGTTCTGATTTCGCCTTTCAAGTATCTGCTTAGCGTGCAGAACACGAAAAATGGAGATCTGCCCGAATTTGCGCGTTGGTTGCTTTGTGGACTAATCTCATCTCCAGGATTTTTTAGTTCCAGAATTTGGAAGTGCCAGGCTGCATCCTTGGCCATCCAGGGTCCACCCGCGGTGTTCCAGAATCAGTTGGAATATGTTGCCCCGAACTCCCCTCCTTTCGGTCTGGTATGAATGGTTTAGATATCTTCTACCAAAACTGTAAGTACAATTTTGCTAATATTGAGATGAGCAGTTTAATATTACTTAATTATGGACCAGTGTCACCAATGATGGACATGGAATGCTTTGTATTTGCTAAAAGCTAATTATTTTCGATTTGAAATAAATATATTTCCATTTGAGTCACTTGTTATGCTTTCCACAACTTGTTTGATTTATGTGTGCTCTTATCATTAGTTTCGAAGTATGGCTGACCAACCGATTCCTAGAATCGGCCGGGGAAAAGAACCT
This sequence comes from Amaurobius ferox, assembly GCA_951213105.1. Classification (NCBI taxonomy): domain Eukaryota; kingdom Metazoa; phylum Arthropoda; class Arachnida; order Araneae; family Amaurobiidae; genus Amaurobius; species Amaurobius ferox. The sequence continues at coordinate 87,952,462 of OX578147.1, read as the reverse complement.
GGACACGAACGCAACGCAATAAGGTTACAAGTTTGCTAATCTCAAAACCTTTACCACATAGTATAACTTCCTTAAATAAATGTAACCTTCTTTTTCATTATAGCCTCAATTTATAAATATCTGACTTGTTAACCTAAAAATGCCTCCAGAGGTGTGTGTGAGGGGGGGGGGGCACGATTGTTTACGCAAGACTTCGCCCCCTTTACCCCATATTCCCGGATGTATGACTGAAAACAATACTGGCGGTATCTCGGTTGTAATAAAAATTACTGGAGTGTGGCTCAACCGCTCAACTCGACTTTCTCGTTCCAGAATCCATTTTTAAACAACTTGTCCCCCCCCCCCCCAATTTTACAATCGTACCAAGTAACATACTATAATTATGATCATTTGGAGCAACTATTTATCCTGATACAGATAGACTGACAGACAAACGCCACCAATACATCTTTACAATATTATCTCCTAGCAAAACACAATTAATGTCATTGATTTAGGCTTCATGTTTTTCGATTTGGCGATATTTTGTCAATTTGACACAAACAACTCGCCAAATTCGTCTCCAAAATTTTCGCCAAGTGTTATGGACGGACGGATAGAGAAATGGGTTATTAAGATATTAAATTAATAATTGCCACAAGTAACAGGGATTATGAAGGCGATACCGCATCTATAGACCGACCGACAAACAGGCAATATACACGGACATCATTGAAAAAGTGGTTGATTTGTATTCTGGATGCTCAAAACGCGCAGATCCATCAATATCGAATGGTCGGTTGCTTTTTATTTCAATACATTCCCTTTACATATATTATGTGTTGCATGGAAAATATGTGAAAGGAATATTTTTTTATATAATATTTAATTTCAAATAAAATGATTTTATTTACATGTTGCCAACTAGGAATGGTAATCTTTGAATCAGAATCAAAATTTTTATCCCATAAACTGGAATATAATTTATTAAAAAATCTTTTCTCTGCTCTGAAATTATGTCAAAAGCATTATAGTGAGCTATGTCATCAATGCAATGGATTAAAATTCCACCAGAAACGTACTAGATAATTTTTAAAAAAGTTGCCGATATCATATAGTATACAATTAAAATTAGTTCTAATTCTAATCAGATATCCTCATGCAAAATTAAAGTAAAAATATGTTTTAAAATTTTATTTAATATTTTACTTGCTATTTAGTCTGCCTTATTTAATGAATTAATTGCTCAAAAGAAATTTAATGCTGAATATTATTTTATTTGATGATATTGTAATTCAGAGACTGACTGTTAAAATTGATAAAATAGTACTGTAATATGATACTATAGAAACACATAATATAAAATCTTCGCCGAACCCACTATCTTAAATAATCTGAAGTTAAAAATATTTCGTTTTTTGTTTTTGCATAAACATTTCATTGAATATATCAACCAGTTTCTGAGGCATCCTTCATTAAAATAAACAAGAAAGATCAATCATGCTTAAAGCATTGATTATGAAACACTTTCCAACTTCAATGCAATTTTATTTAAACATGTCTAAAATGCAATACATTCCTCGGTAATATTTTAGAACTTATCACAATACTACATTAATTTATTATATTTGAAACCTTAAACCTTCATCGAAAAAAATTAACTTCATTCAAATGACGGCATTAAAATATAAATTGCCTGGTTTAAACATCTTTAAAATGTGATACATTCCTCGGTAATAATTTTAGAATTATCATAATACTACGATAATTTATTATATTTGAAAACTTCATCGAAAACAACTGAAATCCATTCAAATGACGTCATAGAAAAAAAAACACGCCTGGCTCTCTCTATAAAAGCAACATTTCATTCATAAATAATTCCCCCATTCATGTCATTCATCACAATACTATAATAATTTATATTATTTAAAAATTAAGACCATGGAGCTACAAGTAAGTAAAACTCTATGCGTAAAACTTCATTGAAAATTATCGTCCTTCTCTTTCTAAAATCAATGAATATTTCATTCATATCAGCCATACAGACTCCATGGACTAAATGATTTTGTGTTAAAGAATTACAGCGATTCTAATACAACTCATTCTACATATTTTGCTGTTTACATTTTACATAGGTGAAAAATAGGCTTAATAGTAGAAATAATCAAATTTGTATGAGCATTTAAACTGAAATATATTGTCATTGCGTTGTTTTAGTATGTAGATGCACAGAATTTAGGCCAAAATAAAGTAGTTTTAGGATGGATACAACACTCAATATGAATTAGAAAGAACTTTAAAAATCACGATTTTGAGACAAGATGGATGCCATATATCATTTTGAAGTGGGTCATGTGATCGTTTCATATCATGGACACGTGATCGCTTCATATAAGAGGTGTTATTATTATTTTAATTTTTATTTAAAAAACTACTGAATATATTTCGCTGAATTTTTTTTTATATATTTTATGGAACAATTTGAATATTGCCTAAAATTTTCGAAGCAATTTGTGAATTTTAAATCCGCTTAAAAAATGCTTGAAAAATTAGGTCCCATAGGGCTCAATGTATTCCATTTTTTCAACCCGGGTTCAATCCAAAACTAATTGGGTGATATTATTCATTTATATTCCCACAGGTCCTATAGACCGTCTGAACAACATACTAAAATTTCATTTTGATTAAGTCATTTTTACGGCAGTTATCGTGCTAACGGACAGACAGACAGACAGACAGACAGAATGAACAAAGTCATAAACACTTTTCAACTTTGTTGTAAAGTGTTAAAAACAGAGCAACCACATTCTTGCCTTTGTTGGTTTGATTGCTCTTTTTTTTATATTTTACCGGAGGAGAATGTCCTCCGAAACCGGTTGATATATTTAATCAACTATTTATGATGAATCTATAAATGTATTTTTTATTCCAGGCTATAGAAACGTTTTTAATCAGAAAATATATTTTGAATTATTTTCAAAATTATAAAAACTCCTTTTATAATTGTGTTCATATAATATATGTTTTCCCTTGTTCATTCTTTCCACAGTTCTTTTGGAGGCTGTGCTTCTGCGTGCTTTTTCTAATAAAACTTACGGTATATTTTATTATGGTTTTTATATTGAGTTAATCTCAGCGTTAAGAGTTACACAAGGTAGGATCAAAAAGTTCGGAGACTGTGATGATATCTCCAACCCTGATTGGAGGAGAGGGGAATTATTTTACTGTGGCGTAGAGGCACATCTGACGCGAGATGTGAAAAGGAAGAAGCAGGTCCGCAGTGCAGGGTTTTTGCAGACACTGCGTGTCAGTGAACTATAGTCGTTAGCGTTCGTCGAAAATGGAAATGGCGTTTGAAGAGCAACGTGCGAATATCAAATTCTGCCAGCAGGTGCAGTGTTTCTGAGGCGATTTCCCCAAACGGTGGCAGAATTTGATATTCGCACGTTGTTCTTCAAACGCCATTTCCGTTTTCGACGAGCGCGAACAACTGCAGTTCACTGACACGCATTGTCTGGAAAAACACCTGCTTCTTCCTTTTCACATCTCGCGTCACATGTGCTTCTACGCCACGGTAAAATAGCATGTGCATGTGCGCCACGGTAAAATAATTCCCCTCTCCTCCAATCAGGATTGGAGATGATATCAGCACAGTCTCCGAACTTTTTTATCCTATCTTGTATTTTCTAGTTAACAACATATAAATAGACTCATTCACCTTAGAATAAAATATTATATAAAAAAATAGATGTTCCTTTCACATATTTTCCCTATAATACATAGTATTGTGTAAATGATATAGTATTATGTAGTTCACTAAAGTATAAAATTATATGTCATGAGAAAAGTACTGGATTAAAAAACAAGAAAGATCAATCATGCTTAAAGCATTGATTATGAAACACTTTCCAACTCCAATGCAATTTTATTTAAACATGTCTAAAATGCAATACATTCCTCGGTAATATTTTAAAACTTATCACAATACTACATTAATTTATTATATTTGAAAACTTAAACCTTCATCGAAAAAAATGAACTTCATTCAAATGACGGCATTGAAATATAAATTGCCTGGTTTAAAAATCTCTAAAATGTGATACATTCCTCGGTAATAATTTTAGAATTATCATAATACTACGATAATTTATTATATCTGAAAACTTCATCGAAAACAACTGAAATTCTTTCAAATGACGTCGTAGAAAAAATAACACGCCTGGCTCTCTCTATAAAAACAGCATTTCATTCATAAATAATTTCCCATTCATGTCATTCATCACAATACTATAATAATTTATTTTATTTAAAAATTAAGACCATGGAGCTACAAGTAATTAAACTCTATGCTTAAAACTTCATCGAAAAAAGTCGTCCTTCTCTGTGTAAAATCAATGAATATTTCATTCTTATCAGCTATGCAGACTCCAAGATCTAAATACTTTTGCGTTAAAAAAATACAGCAATTCTTATACAACTCATCCTACATATTTTGCTGTTTACATTTTGCATAAGTGAAAAATAAGCTTCGTTGTAGAAATAATCTAATTTGGATGAGCATTTAAACTCAAATATATTGTAATTGCGTTGTTTCAGTATGTAGATGCACAGAATTTAAACAAAAATAAAGTGGTTTTAGGACGAATACAACACTCAATATGAATTAAAAAGAACTTTAAAAATCACGATTTTGAGACAAGATGGATGCCGTATATCATTTTGAAGTGGGTCACGTGATCTTTTTATATCATGGTCACGTGATCGCTGCATATAAAAGGTGTTATTATTATTTTAATTTTTTATTTAAAAAACTACTGAATATATTTCGCTGAATTCTTTTTTTATATATTTTATGGAACAATTTGAATATTATCTAAAATTTTCGAAGCAATTTGTGAATTTTAAATCCGCTTAAAAAATGTTTGAAAAATTAGGTCCCATAGGGCTCAATGCATTTCATTTTGTCAACCCGGGTTCAATCCAAAACTAATTGGGTGATATTATTCATTTATATTCCCATAGGTCCTACAGACCGTCTGAATAACATACTGAAATTTCATTTTGATAAAGTCATTTTTACGGCAGTTATCGTGCTGACAGACAGACAGACAGACGGAATGAACAAAGTCATAAACACTTTTCAACTGAACATCCTGAATACAAATCAACCACTTTTACAATGATGACCATTGACCATGTATATTGTCTGTCTGTCAGTCTGTAGACGTGATACCTCTCGAACAAATTGAGAAAAGGGAATAAAATTTGGTATGATTATTTCCATCGAAAGACTTCGGAGGTCTATTTATTTTCAGAATGGTCAGACTAGTCGAAGGCCATCAATTTGACATCATTATTATATCACTCAGACGTTTTACTCAGTGACGAATTTACTGTGAAGATTAGGTTTCAGACCACAGCCGAATGCCCCCCCCCCCCTCCAATCCTTTGTTTTCAAACTTTTTATGTGAAAAACTTTTATATAAATTTGAGAGGTTAAAAAAAATTACAAATTTGGTCTAAACTAATTTTTAATCAAATGCTGTGGCCATATGTAAAAAATAAAACCTACTGAATGGCAACTTGATGACATAATTCAATCCACCGATGATTCACCTTCTTTACAATTGCTATCTTTGTGCTATTATTACTACATGTTTTCATTTTAATTTGTAAAGGGGTAAAATATCTAAGACAAGTATAGAATTGGTTGAATTCTCCCTCTATAAGTTTAAAATATATTGCTTACTTATATAATAAATAATTATTGATTATTTAAGTAATATACATATAATAGAATAATTTATTATATCTATTACAAAATAATTTAAATTTTCAATAAAATTCTAGAAAACTATTCTAAAAATTTAATACGTAAACAATAAATTGTATTTCCTCTTAATTTATTTATTGAATTTCTTCGTAAATTTCATTTCTTGGCAACTGGAACTAAAATTTGCTGATACTTAGTGCACTAAAGTATAAAATTATTTTAATTAAAAGAAACTTAAATTTTAAATTTTCTTTTGTTTGAAACTTTTATTAATATTTGTAAATTAAAAAATGGATACTGGCCCTGAAAAGCGCCTTTGTTTTTTAACAATATACAACAAAGTTGAAAAGTGTTTATGACTTTGTTCATTCATTCATTCTGTCTGTCTGCCTGTCTGTCCGTTAGCACGATAACTGCCGTAAAAATGACTTAATCAAAATGAAATTTTAGTATGTTGTTCAGACGGTCTGTAGGACCTGTGGGAATATAAATGAATAATATCACCCAATTAGTTTTGCATTGAACACGGATTGAAAAAATGAAATACATTGAACCCTATGGGACCTAATTTTTCAAACATTTTTTAAGCGGATTTAAAATTCACAAATTTCTTCGAAAATATTAGGTAATATTCAAATTATTCCACAAAATATATAAAAAAAATTTCAGCAGAACATGTTCCTTAGTTTTTTAAATAAAAATTAAAATAATTACACCTCTTATATGAAGCGATCACGTGACCCTCTTCAAAATGAAATATGGCATCCATCTTGTCTCAAAATCGTGATTTTTAAAGTTCTTTTTAATTCATATTGAGTGTTGTATCCGTTCTAAAACCGCTTTATTTTTGCTTAAATTCTGTGCGTCTTCATACTGAAACAAAGAAAATACAATATATTTGAGTTTAAATGATCATCCAAATTCGATTAATTCTACAACGAAGCCTATTTTTCACTTATGTAAAATGTAAACAGCAAAATATGTAGAATGAGTTGTATAAGAATTGCTGTATTTCTTTAACGAGAAATTATTTAGCTCATGGAGTCTGCATAGCTGATATGAATAAAATATTCACTGATTTTACAGAGAGAAGGACGATTTTGGTCGATGAAGTTTTAAGCATAGAGTTTAATTACTTGTAGCTCCATGGTCTTAAGTTTTTAAATAAAATAAATTATTTTAGTACTGTGATGAATGACATGAATGAGAAAATGTTATGAATGAAATGTTGCTTTTATAGAGAGAGCCAGGCGTGTTATTTTTCCTATGACGTTGTTTGAATGAATTTCAGTTGTTTTCAATGAAGTTTTCAAATATAATAAATTATTATAGTATTATGATAGTTTTAAAAATATTACCGAGGAATGTATCGAATTTTAGAGATGATTAAACCAGGCAATTTATATTTCAATGCCGTCATTTGAATGAAGTTCATTCTTTTCGATGAAGGTTTAAGTTTTCAAATATAATAAATTAATGTAATATTGCGATAAGTTTTAAAATATCACCGAGAAATGTATTGCATTTTAGAGATGTTTAAATAAAATTGCATTGAAGTTGGAAAGTGTTTTATAATCAATGCTTTAAGCATGATTGATCTTTCATGTTTATTATACTCTTTTGACACTGCAGTTTTAATAATCAGAAATTCAACAAACTCAAATTAAATTCACAATAACACGCGCAAAAATCTCTTTACACAGACTTGAAGCTTCGCCTTCCTTATGACCGAGTTGGCGCCGAGAGGTCTCTTCTTCCGCTCCGCCTTCCTTATGACGTCTCTCATATTCTGTGCTTTTGCTCCTCCACATCGTGCTGAAGTGAGTGAAAAATTTGAACTTGTCTTCGGACACCGGTAGGGGGAGGGATGGGTAGTTAAAGTCGATGTGCAGGATGAGGCGATGCGCTCCCAGTTACCAGGTGTATTATGCCGTGCATAGTGAGTTTCGTTATGAATCATGGTTGTTTATAATCTTTTTTCTAATTCAGCCCGCGTATTGGAAAAATTTAGTACAAAGTTATTTTTTGTCTTTCTCTGACGTTCCTATTTTTTTTAGTTTCTTCAGATGTGAAAAGCAAGTGTTTTGTTTCACCTTTTTTTTCTGCAGTTCAACCATCTTTTCTTCACCTAGACTTTTATTTACTAAAATTTATGTGCCGGATTTTTATTTAAATTGTTCGTGTAACAATTAGAATGACTGATATTGTTTCTGATAGTCTGAAGTTACGTGACATTGATCATTTAGAACAGTCTTTTTCAAACTGTTTTGGTCGCGGAATCCAGGGGTATCACGAAACACACTTAAAAAAGAACAAGAAAGATCAATCATGCATAAAGTATTGATTATTAAAAACTTTCCAACTGCAATGCAATTTTATACAAACATTTCTAAAATGCGATACATTCATCGGTAATATTTTTTAAATTATCACGATACTACATTAATTTATTATATTTGAAAACTTCATCGAAGAAAATGAACTTCATTCAAATGACGGCATTAAAATATAAATTGAATGGTTTAAACATCTCTAAAATGCGATACATTCCTCGGTAATATTTTTTAAATGATCATAACATTACAATAATTTATTATATTTGAAAACTTCATCGAAAACAAATGAACTTTATTTAAATGACATCATCGAAATATAAATCGACTAGCTCTATAAAAGTAGCATTTCATTCATAAACATTTTTCCAGTCGTTTCATTCATCACAATACTATAATAATTTATTTTATTTAAAAATTTGAAAAATTGTTATGTACCATATTTTTTTTTTAAATGTGAAACTTTTCTCATATATAAAATAATTAAACTCTTGGAAAGATATTTATTACATAATACAGTAGCCCCTCGTTATATCGCGCTTGTCGGGGGATATATCGGGCGATATTAAAAAAATGATACTTTTATGAACATATGTAATAAAAATTTAGGAGCGAAAGTACAATAATAAAAAAGAATCACATAATAAAGACAAAAAAGTTCAATTTACCTTTTAATTTTATGTCCAAATGCACATACGCATTTAATTGATTATTGTACACACTTCATTCTCTTGCAAAGAAGGCACATACATACAATCTAATGTCAGCTATTTCGATTTTTCTTTTAGAACTAGCTTTCCAGAAAATATCAGTGAGCGAAAATGAATCAACTGCATCTCACTTACATGATTTGAGTCGCATCTTTCAAATGCTGTGTAGGCTTTCTCAAGCATAACCACGGCTTCTTTGATGGTGACAGGAGGACTCGCTTCTTCATCATGGCTGTCAGCATCTTTTGGGTGGGTCCACGTCTTCTCGTACATGAGGTATGATTTGCTCATCTGAAAGCGTTTCAGAAGTCGGTTCATTATCATCTACATTAATCCAATCTTTCACTTCATCTTCACACACATTTAAACCGAGTGACTTGGATTTTTGAACTAGAAGCTCTATTGAGTCTTCTTCAATATCCTTGAGTTCGACATCATTTAAAACTTTCAGTCACCATTTGGAAATGGTTTCTGATTTAACAGCGAACCCCACCTTTTGGGAAATGTACATGGCATCTAGGCAGTGGTCTGTTCTTCAACGAACAATGGGTTGCTCAGTAACTTCCGTCAATATTCTTTTTAACATGGCAATTATTCCTTGGCTGGAGAAAACTTGTTGTGTTTAGTGTAAAAGCATAGCTTTGATATTTCCATCTGATGACATAAGTTTTTCTTCACCGGGATGTGCACTGCATTAGTCTATTAGGAGCACGGCCTTTTCTTCCAAACCCTTATTTCTCAGATGAAGACGAACTGATGTGATGCAATTATCAAAAACACATTTTTTGAATAAGGTTTGTGTCATCTAAGCGTTTCTTGAACTTTCGTATACCAATGGCAGATTCACCCTATTGACATTCTTCAAAACCTTAGGGATATTGCTGTTTCCCACAAAGAACATCTTCAACTTATGCCCTCCTGCTTTATATGCTGCAGAAAGAAGTGTTACCCTGTCCTTTTGCTTTTTGTATCCAGAATTAGTCGTGCTTTTTCTTAAAATCCTCTGTTCTGTTTGACAATAACTTCCAGTATAATGCAGCTTCATCAGCATTGTATATCAGAAAAAAAATTTGGGAGACATAGCAGAAGCGCGATATATCCAAATGCGCGATATAACGAGGGGCTAATGTATATCTTTTTTTTTTCTTTCTGAAGGATATAACGAGAGTCAGAATTTAATTGAATTTGTTCTTCTCCCTATATTAAATAATTTTTATTTAAAAAACTACCCAACATATTTTACTAAAATTTTCGTAGCAATTTGTGAATTTTAAATTCGCTTAAAAAATGTTTGAAGCATTATGTCCCATAGGGTTCAATGTATTTCATTTTTTCAACCCATGTTCAATAAAAAAACTAATTGGGTGATATTATTCATTTATATTCCTATAGGTCCCACAGACCGTCTGAAAAACATACTAAAATTTCATTTTGATAAAGCCATTTATCAAAATTAACGTGCAAACGGACAGACAGACAGAATGAACACAGTCATAAACACTTTCAACTATGATGTAAAGTGTTAAAAACGCTGATAATATATATATATATATTTAGCTATGATGTCTGAATTAACAAAGTCTGTAAAATTGAAATTTGTTGATAAGCAAACTGATGTTTGTTGGTGAGTGGTGACGTCATAAATAAAAAGTAGACTCGAGTGGAAAGTTGTGTGCAATCTTTGTTGAGACTTAATTTACTATGGTAAAAGAGGATATGTGACAGTACCTGACCACCTGAACACGCAAAAACAAGAACTATCAATCATGCATAAATCATTGATTATGAAACACTTTTCAACTGCAATGCAATTTTATTTAAACATCTTTAAAATGCGATGCATTAAGCGGCAATATGTTTTAAATTATCATAGTACTACAACAATTTATTTTACTTGAAAACTTAAAACCATGGAGTTAAAAGTACTTTCTAACTCCATGCTTAAAACTTCATCTAAAAAGACAATGCTATAAAATCGTCTGCTTCTTTGTGTAAAATCAATGAATATTTTATCCATATCACCTATAGATTCCAGAGCTAAATAATTTTGCATTAAAAAAATTCAGCAATTCTTATACAACTCATCTTACAGCTTGATTTGTTTACATTCTACATCCGTTAAAATTAGGCTTCGTTGTAGAAATAATCAAAGTTGGATGATCATTTAAACTAAAAAATATTGTAATTTCTTTGGCGCAGAATATAGATGCATAGAAAATATGCAAAAATAAAGCGGTTTTAGGACGGATACAACACTAAATATAAATTTAAAAGAACTTCAAAAATCACGATTTTTAAATTGGGAAGGAAAGATAGATGCCATATCTTATTTTGAAGTGGGTCACGTGATCTATTCATATAATATGGGTGGAATTATTATTTTAATTTTTATTTAAAAAACTACCGAACATACTGTGTTGAAATTTTTCTTTATATATTATATATTTTATGGGATAATTTGAATATTTTCTAAAATTTTCAAAGCAATTTGTGAATTTAAACTTCTCTTAAAAAATGTTTGAATAATGAGATCCTATGGGGTTCAGTGTATTTCACTTTTTCAACCCAGGTTCAATCCAAAACTAATTGGGTGATATTATTCATTTACATTCCCATATGTCCCACAGACCGTCTTAACAACGTACTAAAATTTCATTTTGATAAAGTCATTTTTACGGCAGTTATCGTGCGAACGGACAGACAAACAGAATGAACAGTCATAAACACTTTTCAACCATCTTGGAAAGTGTTGAAAAAAGAATACGGAGAACGTGTTTGTTAAAAATGCAAACTATACTTTGCCAAGCAAATTTGTTCATAAACCATCTTCAGTTTCTGCATCATCGCTAAATGTTGTCCCACCACGAGTTAATGATCCCCTTTGTAATATATATAAACTTTGTTTGGACACCTCAATATTTTATCTTTCATTTTTTTAACACGTTATAACATAGTTGAAAAGTGTTTATAACTTTGTTCATTCTGTCTGTCTGTCTGTCTGTCCGTTAGCGCGATAACTGCCGTAAAAATGACTTTATCAAAATGAAATTTTAGTATGTTTTACAGACGGTCTGTGGGACCTATGGGAATATAAATGAATAATATCACACAATTAGTTTTGGATTGAACTCGGGTTGAAAAAATGAAATACATTGAACCCTATGGGACCAAATTTTTCAAACATTTTTTAAGCGGATTTAAAATTCCCAGATTGCTTCGAAAGTTTTAGGAAATATTCAAATTATCGTATAAAATATATAGAAAACATTTCAGCAAAATATATTAGGTAGTTTTTTAAATAAAAATAATTTAATATAGGGAGAAAAACAAATTCAATTAAATTCTGACTTTTGCTATATCCTCCAGAAAGAAAAAATAGATATATTATATAATAGATATCTTTCCAAGAGTTTCATTGTTTTATATATTTAGAGAGGTTTCACATTTTAAAATAAATTTGGTAGATAACAATTTTTAAATAAAATAAATTATTATAGTATTGTGATGAATGAAACGATTGGAAACATGTTTATGAATGAAATGCTGCTTTTATATAGAAGCGATTTATATTTTGATGACATCACATTTGAATAAAGTTCATTTGTTTTCGATGAAGATTTCAAATATAATAAATTATTGTAGTATTACGATAATTTAAAAAATATTACCGAGGAATGTATCGCATTTTAGAGATGTTTAAACCAGGCAATTTATATTTCAATACCGTCATTTGAATGAAGTTCATTTTCTTCGATGAAGTTTTTAAATATAATAAATGAATGTAGTATTGTGATAATTTAAAAAATATTACCGAGGAATGTATCGCATTTTAGAGATGTTTATATAAAATTGCATTGAAGTTGGAAAGTGTTTTATGATCAATGCTTTATGCATGATTAATCTTTCTTGTTAAAATATCAGACATAAATGTTTCTAAAAGAGAAATATCAAATTGCATTTTTTTTTATTTTACATGCATTAAACAATTAGTGAAGCAGTAACAGTATCTAGTAAGATTTTTACAGAATATTTATTAATGGGCTTTTGGAAAAATAAGTCTTATCTTATTTTTCAATGCAATGAATGAATGAGTCCATAATTTGTTGTATTTCCATTAAATATTCCATAATTTGAATTCTTAAATTAATTTCAAACTATACATAGTTTAATTTATTATGGTAAGTTTCTACTGGTAGTATACAGCGTATTTGCTGTTGTTGTTGAAACCCAGACCGTCCGACCTACCAGAAAGGTGTGAGGTAACTGCTTGGACGGTCGGGAAGTGCCACCCAATTTAGACCGGAACCCAGTGGGGGAGGCATCCACAGGGACCGTACCCTCCTTCCCCTACCACCAACCTCTCGGAAGGACTTTCGGACCCACATGTTTACATACAGCGTATTTGCGTTTGACTTTTTGCGTTTTATGTCTCACTTGTTTAGGTGGAGGGGCTGTACGGGGCCGGCGGGATTTCTTCTTCTTATCGGGCCTAGATGCAGATTTCGTGACGTCACAACTTACATCCCATCCACGGAGTTTACACTTTGCTCCAGTTCTTTAGTAAAAATGAATTGAATAAATATAACGAAAACATATTATATATATAAAGAAGGAATATAAATAAGATTGTAAAGTAAAAAAATACTGAATATTTCCGTAGTTACGAGGTTTTTTTTCCTTTCTTCTAAAAGATTCAATGCCAGGTTTTAACCTTTTGAATTTTATTTTTTCATAAAATTCATTTACTTGAGAAATCTGGTTTTTGTTCCTAAATAACCTAATGCACAGAAACACATTATGACTTCTTATATATATATAATAATGCTTTTGGGCAGAGTTAATTAAATTTCTAATTACATAGTTCTCCTAAAACATTTTTGTAATAAGGTCTTTCAAAAGTTTTAACTGTCAGATTTACTTAACATATATCCTAATATACATACATACTTAATAGTAATAATACTTAATAATTAATATACTATTAATAATTATTTAATACTATTAATTAATATAATATTAATACTTATTTAATAGTAATATACATACATACTTAATAATATATATATATATGATTAATAATAATACATACTTAATAGTAATATACATATATACTTAATAATATATATATATACTTAATAATAATATGCATACATAATAATAATATGCATACATACTTAATAATAATATACATACATAATAATACAGACATTAGATTTATATTTTAACCGTCAATAAGTGATCACGCCCATTATGAACGACTATTCCGGAAGTTATATTTGTAATTGACAGCAGGGTTGTGATATAAAAATATTTATTTTTTGTTATTGTGCACTTTCAGATTAAATTGAAATCCCTGTTTTGGTTAAATGAAATGTAGAGATTAGCATGAATGACAGGAAAAGACAGTAGTCTCAAATAGTAATAATTTAAAAAAAACTAAAAAATCGCTTTCAGGTTATACGCTTTTTTACAACAGAAATAATTTAATAAATTTGAATAAATCGATTAAATATCAAATATAATACTGTATTACAATGACAAACTATTTTACCAAACTTATTTTAATAGCTTAAATCTTACCTGTTTTTTTTTTTTCAACGAAAATAATTTTAGACCTTACTTATTGACAGACGATTTTCACCTGTGATGTGAAGTTTTGAAAATTCTACTTTTAACACTTTAAGGTTGCTGAGTGTTGTCATCTGCATTTTAATGAAACAATAATAAGCTAAATAATCCACGAAAAGTTTTCGGAGCCAATATGAATTTCAGTTTTTCCAAAAAAAAATTATGAAATTCAGATTTTTTTTTGTAATTAAAAAAAAAAAAAACCCAATGATTTGTGTATTTCACATTTTTATATTTAATACACATGTGCATAAAATAAATAAAATCATTGGTTTCCAGTCTCTTTGGAAGTCAGATGATTGAAAGTATAAAGTTACATTATTCATTAATTGATAGTACTGTAGCAATAACATTCTCAATTTTAATCTTGCCTTTTGCTACGACAATATGACAATTGCCCATAGACCATTTACAAATTGCAGGTCAATGATTCCTTTTTGACTCACTAATAAAAAATCAAAACACGTACATGAAATTTTCTGCACATTTACTTTTTTAATTACTTACACCAAAATATTTGAGGGTGTATAATCCATGATTTTTTTTTTTTTTTTTTTGGGGGGGGGGGGGGGGGTACCAAAAATTTTAGAGGGGTGCAACAACAATCCGCAAAAATGTCTAACTCTACACTTTATTTATATAAATCGAACAATTGTTTATATTGACAACAAACCTTACTAAGAAAAATTTCATTATGCTAATGCATAAATAAAAAAACATGTATTTGCATTCTACTTATTCCATTAAGGTATGTTTATTTATACCTTTGAAAAGTTAAAAATGATAAAATTTTCATTTTCTACTTCATTTTGTATTTCCAAATTTACAGCTTTTGTATTCTGAAATTGTTTTACTGAATTTACATTCATTGTTCAGCGATTTCCATCAGCTTCTTACGTAGCAAAAATACTCGTTCAACGGACGAATTTGACGTTGGATTTGAAAAAATTACACTACCTAAAATCTTGACATCCATGAATCTAGTTCTAGATCACTTCTAATCATGTTCTAGATTTTAAAAATACACTTAAAAGAACCCTTTCGGTGATACGTTAGTAGTAAAGAAAGGAGAGTTCTGCGCCAAAGGCGGTATGTGCGGTATGCGGTATGGCCGCCATCTTGAATTCCGTAATCCTGGACGGGGGTGTAAAAAGGGGGAAAATGAGAAAAAGGTGGGGGTGAAAATTTTTAGAAACTTTTTTTTGGGTGGCAACGATGTCGTAGTCTTGTACGAGTGGTTGAGGGGGAAATAAATTTTTGAAATGGGATTTTTCTTCTAAGTAGGGGAGAAACTTTTTTCAGGATGGCAACAGCTGCGAAGGCGGTATGGAGCCATCAGCGCCCCCTAGCGACTAAAAGCGGAAATATCGAGATGAAATTGAGGATTTTTTTCTAAGTACGGAAGAAACTTTTTTAGGGGTGGCAACGGCTGAGGTTCTGCGACAAAGGCGGTATGGAACCATCAGCGCCCCCTAGCGGCGAAAAGCGGAACTATCAAGGATGGAACTTAGAAATATTTTCTGTTTCGGTTGCCATAGCAACACCTGTGGGGTGGAAACTTTTTTCAGGGTGGCAACAGCTGCGAAGGAGGTATGGAACCATCAGCGCCCCCTAGCGGCAGAAAGGAGAATTAAAATTGGGATTTTTCTGATAGTTGAGATTTTTTTTCTTTTTTAAATGAAGTAATTAAGTACGAAATATTCGTATTTTTTTTTTCTTTTTTCTAAATGAATTAAAGGGCGTTAATGAGGATAATTAAATAAAGTAATTAAGTATATCAAGGTCTATGTTATTGCGTGCTAGAAGCGTGTCAAGAACATGTTATTACATGCTAGGAGCGTGATAAGAGCATGTTAACGGTATACTAAGGGGTATACCAAGAGCATACCAAGGTCATATCAATATCCCTCCGCCTTCTAAGAAAAGAATGCTTTTCCTATTCGTAGGTTACGAAGCGAATTGCGAGAATCTTGTAGGGTGGGATACTTGAAAATATCGTATGATGAGGGGTATGTCAAGAGGATCCAACATGAATTTTAAGAAAGTGTCACTTTTAGCGTTTTTTCACAAAAAGTTTCAAAAACGTTAAAAAAACAACAAAAATGTACGTTTTTAAAATAAATTGTGGTTTTTAGATTGTTTGAATTCTCTATGGGAAATAACATGGGTTTTCACACTTTTGTGTATTTTATTTTTAAAAAAATGTGCGTTTTTGCAAAAGTGTTATCAAAAAAGCGTTTTTTGAAAAATGTGACATTTTGCGATTTTTTTTCAAAATGCCGTTTTCTCTATGGGAATTAACATAGGTTTTCGCACTTTTACATTTTTTTTAAAAAAATGTGCCTTTTTGCAAAAGTGTTACCAAAAATGCGTTTTTTGAAAAATGTGACACTTTGCGATTTTTTTCAAAAACACACTTTTTACTTGTAAAAACTAAGAAAAACACGTTTTAAAAGTAGCAGAATCGCGTGAATTGGTGTTTTATAGTAGCAGAATCGCGTGAATTGGTGTTTTAAAGTAGCAGAATCGCGTGAATTGGTGTTTTAAAGTAGCAGAATCGCGTGAATTGGTGTTTTAAAGTAGCAGAATCGCATGAATTGGATGTATGGGAATCTCGGGAATCTCGGGAATTGGGTGTATAGGTGGGGGTGTGTTTCCACAATCCTTTCGATCTTGGAGTTCAAATATTTAAAAAAATAAATTTAAAAAAAATAAATATTCCCAAAATTAAATATTTTTAATAAATATGGGGGTACCTTTCAATCTTAACATATTTTAAAGAATCGTGAAAGTGTACTACTACCATAGGGGGTTTCTTTATACCCACATGGTTTAATATGCGTGTTATTTTATACATGCGTATGCTACCATAGGAGTTTCTTTAAACCAACATAGTTTAATACGTGTACCATTTTACAAGTGTACTACTAGCATAGGCTGCCATAGGGGTATCTTTCAATCTTAACCTGTTTTAAAAATAAATATTTAAAAAACCCCACATACTAATTTGTTTATAGGAGTGTGCTATTTTATACATGTGTGAGAGTATCTTTAAATACCATCATGTTTTAAAAATAAATGTCTTAAAAACCGCACGACAGACCCGAAGGCTTAGTGTAGCAAAGTGTGTGGCTGGTTAGTGTAATGTGTGTAAGTGAATTATTTTAATTTTTAATTGTGGTCCCACTTCCACCAGCCAATTTAAACTGGATAAAAAACAACACGTGTTTAATATCCAATGTAAATCGACGCCACAATTTAACTGTGATTCTCAAATGAATGAGAATCTTTTTCCAACTTCTCATCTCACCTTCATTTTAAAAGGCATATTTTTTCTTCTATTTTCTTCAAAGTATCCAATATTTCTTGAGAGTGTAGGCCCACCACCTATCCCGATGTATATAAAATACATCCCTACACTTTATCTTATCTTCAGAGCATCTTCTATTTAAAAGGTATTTTTCTTCTGATTTCTTTAAAATATCTAATATTTCTTGAAAGTGTAGGCCCACCACCAATCCTGATGTATATAAAATACATCCCTACACCTTATCTTATCTTCAGAGCATCTTCTAATAAAAGCTATTTTTCTTCTATTTTCTTCAAAGTATCCAATATTTTCTGAAAGTGTAGGCCCGCCGCCAATCCCGATGTATATAAAATACATCCCCACACTTTACCTCATTAATCTTCAGAGCATCTTCTATTCAGGGATATTACAGTGTCCATATGCCAAGCTACTGAGACCATCTTCTAAAATGTAGCGTTTATCGTCGAAGGGTGATAGGGCTATTTTGTTAATTTCTATTGTATATAACTTGTGATGGTCATGATTAATTCTTGTTTGTTTTTCCCGGGTAGTTTTAAGGTTAAAAAGGCAGTCTCGATAATCTTCGTGTCTTATTTTCTTTTGGACAACACTTTTTGAAACACCTTTGGCCGTTTTCTTCTCCATACATGAAGTCTTCAAACTATACATCTTCGCCCGAAGTCCAACGAATTCCATGGCAGGGGTACTATTCAGTTCGTCCTTCATCTTCCCGAGAACTTTCTTGTTAGCTGCAGAATGGAGGGGGTGTGCCGGAGGATAATCGGAAAAATCATAAAAGTCTCTGTGCTGGTGCATGTCCTCGTAAATATCAGGGGTTTGAATCTCGTAACAAAGGGAATCTGTGTCGGTGAAGAGGAGTGTGGCTTTTTCATTATATTGCTTCTTTATGTGATTGTAGTGAAATTCGTACATTAGGAGTTTAGATAGCTCGAGGATGGCAAAGCCTGCGTAGATGGGTCTATTCAGTAGAAGTGTGCTCTTACATCTTTTAACAGCCACCAGCTCATTATCGAATATTTTGCATGAGTCGAATCGGGGGTCTGCAACTAATTTCTGAGCTCTTCTTTCTGTATTGACTAACTCAATATCCACTCGATTTCGAAGATTCTCCATTGTTTTACCAAACACAGCATTATTAAGCAATTTAAAAAAATCTTTCTCAAAGTTGTTCTGGGCCTTCTTTCTTTCTTCTGTGTTAAATTGGATGTATTTCTCCAACCAGGGCTTCTGACTAAATTTTAAGGTCTTGTGAATTTTCTCGAGTCTTAAACCTAATGATAGGTATAGTTTAAGATTACGATAGTGTAAAATGTACTTGGTCTTGGTGTTTAAATTAGGTACAAGCTTTTCAGAGGATATAAAGTGTGGATTAAAGGTTGCTTCTAGCATTTTCTGAGCATAGGGGGAAAGCATTTCTTGTTCAATCTTCACCCTTTCAGGGGCTAGAGGGTAGTCATTATGTAAATTATGTAAGGTTTCAGGATATTCCAGATCTACTTCTAAAATGTATCCTTTGGGTCCATCATCGGGTATAGAGCAGATCCAATCTTGTGTAGCGTGTGAGGTAGGGATCCATTTAAAATCGGCATAAGGGAGTGGCTGTGACATGGCCCATCCGTATAAGTTATTTGCATCCAGGTACATTATATAAGTGCTTGGCTTGCTTGGATCAAAATCAGGGAGATATTTGTTGTTTGCTTTGCTATGGCGATGTGAAATCATAGAAATTCCACCTCTGATTCCACGTTCGATGACATCCACATCCCTCGTTCGATGAAAAGATGCATATCTACATCCGTCAGTAGTTCTAGGGTTTGCTCAGTCATTTTTAAAGAGGCTTGCCAGGCCAGTCCAGGGGCGGTCATCATATGGGCGGCATCTAAATCATAATTCTTTTTGCAAATTTTTCGAAAATTCTCAAATACATCGGCCAGTTGTAAAACATCTGTCTTGACATACAAGTCGTGGTACTCTCCTAAATTTCTGATATTGAAAGTGTTCCATACTGTTTGGGCATGTTGATAATCTTCATCAGATATTGGTTCATTTCATAAGGTATTGTAAAAAGCAGAAGGGAGTGGTAGAGTGGTGTCCTGGAATTTTTCAAAATTGTTGAGATATTCATAGGGGTAGATCCCTTTTCGGAGAAGCAGTTGTGTATGTTCAGGGATATTTTCTTTCAGCAAATTAAATTTATCTTCGTCCAAATTACTGACTAATTTTTCCAGGGAGGTCGTCATAAATTGAAAGCTGTCAATAAATTGCAGAGAGATGGCTATTTCGTTAAAATGTCTTCCAATCATGAAGGATATGTACTTTTCCATGTTGGTGGCAATGACATTCAGAGAATGGTCTTTTACTTTTCCAAGTCCTTGCATGATATGGTGGGCATCGTAATTTTTAAGATTATGAAACACCACTGGAATAATCTTGGCGAGCTTAAATTGTAGATTGCATTTATTGTGGAGAGCACCTCTAAATTGACCGGTAATATGGCAATGATCTTTCACTTTATCTCCATTCAGTTCTTTATGGCATACGTTACAATGGGTGGCGGATTCGAAGGCTTCGTGATCTTCCTCAGTCATGAAAATGGGGGTTATACTGGTTAGCTCTTCCCCAATCCAGCTCATTTCTTCTAAAATATATATGATGAAATGACTTATGGCATCAGGACCTCTATAAACAGAGATGGGCTTCACACTTTTTCCATCAGGCCCCACTACTAAATAGGCATATCCACAAGCTTCATGTACGGCTAATTTTTCCATATAAGCTAAGTGGGTGTCGGGTTGGCAGCTGGGCATTTCTACTATTAAAGCTTCAAAATCGGCATAAATAATGTAAGGGATATTGTGCTGGTAATTAATATTGGTAAACTGGAGGTACTTCTGATTTTCTGAGGGCATCTTGATATGTTGTGGGCTGTGTTCTTTGCAGTGTGGGATATGTTCTTTTAAATGTTGTTCTTTCTGGAATCGGTGAAGGCATCTATAGCATATGTATTGAGCTCCATTATGGTTCGTAATATCTCCCAACAGACGTGACATATTTCTTATGAGGGTATAATGCTGATTGTTCTCTTCATCTGTAATCAGTAGTAAATTAATACAGTCTTCATCTTCTCGCTCGGATATATGAAGTGGATATACTTCATATCTCTCATGGCCATACACATTTATTCGCATATTGTTCAATTTTTCAATTTCTGGAATTTTGGACACAGGTACTGGACACTGGATGCTTCCGAGTTTGATCTCTTCTTCATGATTCTGATAATGGGATACTCGATGTGGATGATCCTCACGAGGGATATTATATTTGTGGGCTAGCAAGCACCATACTAGGCATTTATTATCTTCATTCTGTATATTGAGTAACGCTTTCTTGGCTGCTAGTTTCTTGGGTAAGGGGATATAAGATTTGCCTTTTAACGGATTATATCGGCCAACATGAGCATCCATTTCCCGAATACTATCCATCATCCATCCAGATCCTCGGTGTGTAAATTCATCGAAATGCGTGTCTAGCAGATTAAACGCATCATCGATTTGAGATGGAAGTTGCTCTTCTCGCAGACACTTCATCGTCTTGCTGCGAAAATGGTGCAGGATTCTTTCGGTCTGACCGCTCTGCGACATTCGGGCTAGATACAAATTGGCCACGATATTCCACTTGATTTGTCGAAACTCGTCCATTTTCCCTTGCAGATACTCCATTAATTCTTCTCGTGTTTCTTTAAAGAATAGCAATAAATCTTGATGGTTTTCAACAGTGGGATAAAAAGATGTTTCCTCAAAAGTATCTAAAGCTCCAACAGTGTCTCTATCATACTTTGGGGTTCTATTAACCCTTCTCCTTCTAGATGCGGAGGGAGTAGGCGGGTGAGCTACTCTACGATGCTGGAGTAGATAAAATTTAGAAGAAAATACTTTGTTACAGTCTTCGCATGTATGCAAGGAAGCATGCCTAGTCATATGACTTCTTAAATTATCCATTCTTGTGAATACAGCATTACATTTTGGGCACTGTAAATCTGGCTTCTTAGAAGGACCTGCTTGTCCGGGCATGTTTTCATGGGTCTTCAGATGGCGATTTAAATCTGATTTTCGTTTAAATCCTTTGTCACATACTTGACAGGTGAAAGGTTTTTCTCCAGAATGTACTTTTAGATGTCTGGTTAGAGTATATTTCTGAGTGAAAGTCTTGCCACAGAGGGTGCAGGTCTGTCAAAAGACAAAAGACTGGAATTAGAATCACGCTATATTCCATACATTTTATAAAAAGTATTTACAAGAACGCATACGCTTAGAACCAAACCTATTCGTTTGATAAAATGAAATCAAATTCATTCACCTAAATGAAATCTAACTAACACACTAATTCGACTATCTTAATTATGCATTCTCTTGGATAAAATCAGCATCCTAAGCTAACATTGAATCTGAAGCTCACAGCATTGCTAAAATCTTGAACCAACTAACAGCATTGCTAAAATCTTGAGCAAACTAACACTTTAATCGTAAAAAACGCCTTACTCTATTTAAAAAAATACCTATCTCCTACCTAAAAGAAATCAATAAATAATACTTACATGGGCAGTCTTTCCAACAGTCCTCTTTTTCTCTGTAGAAACCATCGGTTGTGCGTCA
Source organism: Amaurobius ferox (assembly GCA_951213105.1). NCBI lineage: Eukaryota > Metazoa > Arthropoda > Arachnida > Araneae > Amaurobiidae > Amaurobius > Amaurobius ferox. Next base: position 87,930,053 of record OX578147.1, on the reverse strand, counting down.
ACATCATCATCTACCTGTAAATAGAACAAAACAATTCGCATAAATATATAAGTTTGCTAAAAAACATTGAAAGTATTTCCCCCATGTAAAAACATTAGATTAAAAGATTATTTCTTCTTTTCTTAAAACGATCTTTGTAAAAGATCACTTTCCCTTTCTTTTCTCCCGTATTTTCAAAAGCCCTAAAACTATTTGGGGTTCTAGCGAGGGAACTTACACTACGCACATGAGATGGTACGGTCCCTGTGGATGCCTCCCCCACTGGGTTCCGGTCTAAATTGGGTGGCACTTCCCGGCCGTCCAAACAGTTACCTTACACCTTTCTGGTAGGTCGGACGGTCTGGGTAACAACAACAACAACAACTACGCACATGAGAAGCCATAGGCAATACCTTTTCGATATTCTCAACAGCTAATCCATCACTTCTAGGGGGTGGGGATGTCGTTGCTTGTGTAAAGTCCATTCTTTCCCAATCGCTTTGCCGTTCTACAATATCAATAACCTCTTGCTCCAAGGGCAACTCCGTGATATTCTGGAACTCGTCTTGGGACAATCCAAAGTCGACGAAGCTCTATATTAAAAGATAAAAAAATAAATAAATAAATAAATGTTATTTCTCATATACGCAGTACGCTCTATAAAAACCATACTTACATTGCTAGTAGAATCCATTTCAGATGGTGAAACTCCGACGAATAAAAAAGAAAGAAATTTTAAGCTAAAAAACAGCTAAGTCGATTCAAACAAGTCTAAGCAGGATTCCTTCTAAAGGCAGGGAGAGTCCTTCTCAGCAGGTCGATCAAAAGAAAGTGAGAGCGAAGCCCGTACGGTCGCCCCCTTATGTAGCACAGTGGGGTTACCACATATGTGTGGCGAGATATGAAGTCATATTGCGAATGGGAGTGGGGAAAAGGTTACCATATTTGGGGTCTTATCGCGTTATCATTATTTAGTAATAATTAAATACACTGCTTTCTTTCCTTGAGGGTATTACTATTTATAAGATTGGATATTTATTAAAATATATTCACGCTATTTCTATTGTCATTACCTTCATAAATATTGTAGTCCATTCATGAGTATTATCAGAACGTTCATCCCATTGTTTTACAGAATGTATTCATTTAATGTACGTTATCCATACATAAATGCTTTTTAAAGGGTCATGTGACTCTTTTGGCGAGATTACAGCTCGTCACGTGATATTCGTGGCGATATTTTAGTCTATATAAGTGTATGAAGTCTAAAATGAGGTATTCACTCTGTATAGCTAGCACTCCATCGATTAAGCACTTGTTATTTCGTATCAGTCTTCAATAGTACTATTTTAACCTTAAACGTATTTTCATGAATAATCTGGAGATGTCTAGCCTCATCCTGCCTATTAAGCGCAAAGATATGTTTTATGTACCAAATCCCTGCAAAAAGCTTTGCATAGACATGTCCGAAGATGTCTGTATGGACCCCGCACCTGCATCCAGCGAGACAATGCCCCATCTTGTGGAATCTGCCCAGACATGCCCAGACGATTCTTTGTTGGATCATCCAGACGATTGTGATAATTCCCTTCCTAATTCTGCTATATGTAACATGATGCTTGGATTAAGTATTCCTGAACCCATCACACCTATTAGTGATTCGCCTAAATGTGCTACTACGACAGAGCCTATGACAGATTCAGCTAAGTGTTCTACTACAGCAAAGCCTAATCACTGCTATCTCAGTATGCAGCTTGGAGGTAATATTTTAGTTTCTGTAAAAACATTTCATAACCAAGTGAAGGTACACATAAGACAGTATGCTGAGAATTCCGAGTGTATGTTAAGTCCTACAACGAAAGGAGTTGTTATGTCACCCGCTACATGGGCTAGTTTTGTGCAGAAAATATCAGCTTTTAATGCAACTCGAGCAGAAACCTCTTTTATTTGCAATAATTCCATATTAGTGATTGCAGATTCAGCAAATGTACATTTCCAGCAACTTGTGCAAAGTGAAAGATGTGGAGGGTATCATTTAAAATTCACCTTTATTAGACTCACTCTAGAACAATTGGAACGTTTAAAAGGACTGACTTATGAAATTTCAACCTGTTTGTTGGAAGGATTGTTTCAACGAATCTTACCTCACGAATTAAATGCATTAGAACATAGCGAATGTGTTTCATCTATACTATCCGAGGACTGTTTATATGATAAGTTTATGACTGCGGTTCGAGAGGATTTGGGATTTCAAATCAGAAATCTCTATACCTGTCATGGTTGTGCAGCTAATTCATATGCACAATTAAATCATGACTGTTTATACAAGACGGATATGGAGAAGTTACGTACAATGGAAGATGAGATATTTCTGAGATTGGATATGCATGAAATTGCTCTCTCTTTAAGCCGATTCACGAATAACTCTTATTTTATATCACTCGCACGTAATATATGCATGGAAACTCTAAAAAGCAGTGTTCTAGCCTTAATGGGAAATGAAACGGCTGTGTAAATGTATTACAAGCCCTCCAACGACAAAACAGGTACAAATTCAAGAATAGACACGAAACGAGTGACCTCATTGTCTGAATACGTCACGCGTATTCAGGAATGCACGCGAAACGGCTGTGCCTGAATTCGTCCCCACGCATTCAAGAACGAACATGAAACGAGTGACGTCATTGTTTGAATACGTCACACACCTTTGGCGCCTTTTACAGAGGAAATGCCTTGTATTGGCTACTTTTTATACCTGTTACCGAACTTTTTGAAACGATTCAAAATCTATGCGCAAAACAAGAAGAAGAAGAATGTATATATATATATGTAAATATTTATTTATTTATTTTTTTAATAAATGTGTTTTTTCTTAACTTTGCCTTTTTCTTGGAAACTGCAGATACACACCTTTCAGGTATTCGTAAAAACTTGGTAAAAATATTTCTTTTTCAGGTATTATTATTGGGAAATGCAAAACGCATGGTATACATCTTTGTTTCAGCTATCCAAGATTTTCTTTTTCAGATATTATTAAAAAATGAAAATAAGAATTTAAAATGTAAGTGTACAAAATATTTGTTTCAGGTACTTTAACAACTTGGTAAAAAATAGATTTAAACGAAAATGTAGAAACATAAGAATTTCTGGTACTTACGTATTAACGCCACCGCGTTGCGCTAATGCGTCAATAAAGAGCAATCTTGTTCGCACGCGCACGCAGTGATCTTTTGGATTCCTTGTTGCCTTGTTGTTTGCTGATTTTTGACGCCATTTTTTAGTGCTACGAAAATGCGTATTTGGGATTTGCCAAAAACAGAACAAGATGCAATTTTATTTTTTCAGGAGCGAAATATTTTATGAATATATCCTGATACAGGAGTTCATACACAAACAGTTGAAAGAATGTGGAGCAGTGCTAAATGGAGGAAAAAGAGACATAGGGGGACAGCGAGACATCATTTGGAAATCTTATTTATCAGAGTTCATATGGCGAGAGCATCAGGTGAAAGAAAATAGAGACTGTTTTGAATCTATGTTAAACTCTATATCGGCCCATTTTCCACCGAAATCCGATTGACTATTTTGTTTTTAAATGAAGTGCTTTGAATTTTGAAAGTGTTTTGATTTTAAATAAAGTGCTTTATTTTATGATTTGTCGCAAAAATTTTAGGTGTAGATTGGCGGCACTTAAAAACCGCCATATCTGTAGCTGCGGTGGCGTTAATACGTAAGTACCGAATTTCTTTTTCAGGTATTAGCAAGCAACGTATTTCTTTTTTCAGGTACTTTAAGAAATGGAAATAAGCACTTGGTAAAAAATGCATTTAAACGGAAATGTAGAAACATAAGAATTTAAAATGTAAGTGCACAAAATATTTGTTTCAGCTATTAACAAGCAATGCATAAGAACTTCTTTAAAAGAGTCTCTCCCAGCTGAGAATAGCATTTCGCGATGGTCCAACACAAGCATTCGTAAAAACTGTCCCCCACCACAGATGTTAACAATAGCAGCAATAGCGGTTCTAAACAATCGACCCAACCCAACATATTGCCTAAAGTTATAGCCTGGTACAGAACCACGCTCTGATAGCAGTATCCCATCTTTCCCACACTGACCATACGATGTAACTATCCACATTCATGCGAGGTGGGGAGGGGTAGATCTGTCATCGTGATTTAATGGACTCTGCGGTTTTAAATAGGGGCTCCTCTTTCTTGCGCGTTTTTACCCTAGGCATCGAACAGGGGTTTTCTAAAGCAAAACCGTGTCTCTGGCTTTATCTTAAAACATGTTAGGATTGAAAGAAACTCCTATGGCAGCCTATGCTAGTAGTACACTTGTAAAAATATATGTATACAGACATTGGTATCTGCTATTATTTAAACTCCAAGACCGGAATTGTTGGGGAAACACACCCCTTAAACCCTCCGAGATTCCCATACACTCAATTCACGCGATTCTACTACTTTAAAACACCAATTCATGCGATTCTGCTACTTTAAAACACGCTTTTTTAACACATTTTTGTAAAAAACACACATTTTTGTTGTTTTTTTTACGTTTTTGCAACATTTTGTGCGAAATGTTAATTTTGCCCATTACCACATTTTTAGTGACATTTTTGTAAAAACGCACATTTTTTTGTAAAAAAATTACAAAAGTGCGAAAACCCATGTTAATTCCCATAGAGAAATTGGAATTTTGAAAAAAATCGCAAAATGTTAATTTTGCCCATTACCACATTTTTTGTTACTTTTTTACGTTTTTGAGACATTTTGTGCAAAAAGTTAATTTTTCCCATTACCACATTTTTTGAAAAAAAATTACAAAAGTGTGAAAACCCATGTTAATTCCCATAGAGAAATTAACATTTTCAAAAAAAAGACGCAAAATGTTAATTTTGCCCATTACCACATTTTTTGTTACTTTTTTACGGTTTTGGAACATTTTAACAAAATGTTAATTTTTGCCATTACCACATTTTTTAAAAAAAAATTACAAACGTGTAAAATTCAAGTAAGTACAGATATATTATTTCCCAAACTGTTCGATGCCCTTGACATACCCCTACACCCTACAAGATTCTCAAGTATCTCACGCTACAAGATTCTCGCAGTTCACTTCGTAACCTACGAATAGGAAAAGCACTCTTTTCTTAGGCGGAGGGATATTGTAAGGACCTTGGCATGCCTTCAGCATATCCCTTTGGTACACCCTTGGTATACCCTTAACATGCTCTTATCACGCTCCTAACATGTAATAACATGTTCTTGACACGCTTCTAGCATGCAATAACATAGACCTTAATTACTTTATTTCATTATCCTCATTAACACCTTTAATTCATTTTTAAAAAAGAAAAAAAAATACGAATATTTCGTACTTAATTAATTCATTTAGGAAAAGAAAAAAAAAATCCCAACTATCAGAAAAATCCCAGTTTTAATTCTCCTTTCTGGCGCTAGGGGGCGCTGATGGTTCCATTCCGCCTTCGCCGGTGTTGCCACCCTGAAAAAAGTTTCTACCCCACAGGTGTTGCTATGGCAACCGAAACAGAAAATATTTCTAAGTTCTATCCCTGATAGTTCCAATTTTCATCGCTAGGGGGCGCTGATGGTTTCATTCCGCCTTCGTCGGTGTTGCCAACCTGAAAAAAGTTTCTACCCCACTTAGAAAAAATCTCATTCAAAAAAATTTATTTCCCTCCAAACCCCTCGTACAAGACTACGGCATCGTTGCCACCCGAAAAAAAGTTTCGAAAAATTTTCACCCCCACCTTTTTTCCATTTTCCCCCCCTTTTACACCCCCGTCCAGGATTACGGAAGGCGGAATGGCCGCCATCTTGGATTCCGCATTATTCCGCCTTCGTCGGTGAACTCTCCTTTTCTTACTACTTACGTTCGTTAGACCTATACTGCATGTGCATCACTTTAAGTATCTTGAAAAAAGTGGACAAATTGATTACATTTTCCCTTAAATATTAGAAATTAACAACACCATGCATTATTATTATTACCTAGATAATAAAAATATTAACGAAATAGCTAATCTTATTAGGATACATCTGTATCTTTGTCAATATTTACACGATCATACTTTCAAACACATGCTGTAAGTTGCAAATTGTGGGATGTACTTTATGACGTCACGAGCTACAGCAGCGCCGCAGGCATAGGCCCGATAAGGAGCAGAACTAATCGCGCCGGTCCCGGGCTGTACCATGTCTGTACACGAGAAATCGATCACAGACATCACTCCAAAAATAGTCGAAACGTGTTGAAGAGGTCTTAAAACATATATTAACATCAAAATCTCGAATTCGAAAATTTTCATGAAGACAATACTTTCTCTATACTATAGAAAGTAAAAATTTTCTCATTCCACGGTCTACTACTGATTGAAAAACCTAGTAAAGGAGATTTTTTTTCAACTGGATGTGTTTATGTAAATGACAACTGAAAAACCTCTAAATTATGTAACTTTTATTTACAGTTTAAAAAAATTACAATGTTACAACAATTCGAAATTATGTAATGCAGAAAATATAGCAATACATTTAAGCAAATATAAAATTGCATGAAATAAATTTAGTGTCATATAACATTCTTGTAGAAACAACAACAAATACATAGTATAATAAATAATTCCTTTAATACATAATAAAAATCTGTCTAATTCACTTTGCTAATGATAGAAGTCAATTGATTTATCTTATTTTCCTACAGGCAAATTTCTATTCGTGATTTTCGTATTTTTTTCGTTTTCTACTAGGTGCATCATCTGTCCTTTTGGATTTATAAAATGGAAGTAATGATTTAGAGCACTTTTTGGTAGTAAATTACACATGTGTTCATTCACTTGTTTGTCAATTAAAATATTGTATTATATATAACATCCATGATTTTGAAGTAAAATTATTGCACATATTAAATATTTGCAGCTCAATAAAATGAAATTCATACAACAAATTTTCTTTCCCTCTTGATGAACAATAACTCAAAACTTTTCAAACAATTTAATTAAGCACAAATTAATAAACAATGCAGCACATTTGCTGCATTGTTTATTTATTTGGGCTTAATTACGTTGTTTAAGTTTTAATCGTCCTTCGCACAAAGTGTTTTATTTTTTTATTCATACAAAACATTTATTTCTGTTTCAAAAATATTACTTTTATGTATTTAATATTTCTGGGCACTAGGATAAAAATTTATCATTGAAAATAATTCATCATTTCTATATAAAAACTGAAATATTTATCACTCATTGTTAAGTCACTTAAATATAATGCATTCATTCTCTGGTTATATTTTAAAATAATTACTAAAAGCTCGGTTATAAAACGTATCTAAAATAAAAATTCTTATAAAATGCGAAATGAGATATTTGGTTACCCCCCCCCCCCCTATTTTTTTTTCTGCCGACGCTACTGAACAAAATATTTATTTTTTCTTCTTTGACATTTTCAGCAAAAAAAAAAAAAAATGTAACATTTATTTTTAAATATATTTACCAATGTTAAAAATGCCAAAAAAATTTTCTTTAAATTATTTCTGAGTTAAAATCTTGTTTTCAGAATACAATAAACCGTCTGAGGGGTAAATTTCTATACACATTTTATATATAGTAAACAGGGAATAGATAAAGAAAAACTTGAAATATTGATACCAAAAATAAAATTTATGCACATATGTATACATTTTCTCCAGTAAATACGCATAAAAGTTTTAGGGTTCGAATAACCCCGAATAATCGAAGTTTGTTAATTGCGAGTCAATTGATATTAATAAATATCTTAAGAGTCGTAATGCGTAAATGGAAACCTGTTCACCTAAATGACAGAATATCGTTGAATTTGGATCTAAATTTAACATTTTGTCAATAGCATAGCCTTTTTCACAGAAATGTATTACATCTCCATCTGGCGTAGTTATCTGGATACTCTTCTTAGTTGTAGTCACATGAATGTCATTAAAATGACGTTCTACATCAAACTCTCTGAACAGTTGGTGTACCGGTGTTGGTATCACTAAATAACTAGTTTTCATTGACACTATTTCTCCCATATCTTATAAAATTGTTTTACAATATTTGCCAAGTCGTCAGATCAGTAGCTAGTGAGTTTTCAGTCTAGATAAGGATATGGGATTTGATTGATGTCATGAAACTTTGCAGAGCCAAGGAGCTGACAACCTTGCTTGAGTGAGGTCCAAGGTCCAAGATGCAAATGACGAACGCAGCCCGTTTTTTCGTTCTCAATTCTTTGGCGCGCCAGGCCTTGAGACTGATGTTTGCACAAGCGGCTAGGGACAGGAAGGCTCCTAATGTTAAAACTTAGAAATTTTTTTGACCACTGAAGATAGGGAATTTTTGAAAATCTGTAGGGGAAATATAGGGAATTTTCTAGACAGAACGGCTCTTCGGCAGTACGATTGGACTTAGCTTTTTTTTCACAATTGAGACAGAGCGGCTCCCATATATATTTCGGTAGAAGACGGGACTTGTAAAATTTTCATACTTTCAGACAGAGCGGCTCCAATTGGACTTAGCTTTTTTTTCACAATTGGGACAGAGCGGCTCCAATTGGACTTAGCTTTTTTTTCACAATTGGGACAGAGCGGCTCCTGTATATATTTCGACAGTTGACGGGACTTGTAAAATTTTCAAACTTTCAGACAGAACGGCTCCAATTGGACTTAGCTTTTTTTTCACAATTTGGACAGAACGGCTCTCGTTGGACTTAGCTTTTTTCTCACAATTGGGACAGAGCGGCTCCCATATATATTTCGGTAGAAGACGGGACTTGTAAAATTTTCATACTTTCAGACAGAGCGGCTCCAATTGGACTTTGCTTTTTTTTCACAATTGGGACAGAGCGGCTCCTGTATATATTTCGATAGATGACGGGACTTGTAAAATTTTCAAACTTTCAGACAGAACGGCTCCAATTGGACTTAGCTTTTTTTTTCACAATTTGGACAGAAATATTTCCATGTTTTATATATATATTTCAGTAGAGGACGATACTTGCAATTTTATCAAACTTTCGAATAAAACGGCTCTTAAACGTAAAATATAGAATGTTTTTGGTAGAAAGACTGGAATTAGATTTTTTTTCAAAATATTGGGCAGGATATTTTTGTGGAGCGATTTGACAGTATTTTTCTTTTTTATTATTTGGAAGAGAATGGCTCCCTAACATAAAAAGATAAACATTTAAGATTTACTTAATGATTATGTCATGATATATTTAGGCCTATTTTTTAATATAATCTTTTATTTGATATTTTTAGGATTTTTGAAAATATTGATTAAACTTAAAAAATGATACTTTTGCATTGGAATATAGGCAAAGACATTTAATATGCAGTTAATAATATTGTGAATAATTATTTCAACATTATGTAATAAAAAAATCAACAGTTTTATTAAATTTATATAAAATATTGACTTTAAATTTCACAATGTATATTACTTTTTAAATATTTTTAATTATTGATGCTTATCAATTTATATTTGTTTTGTCATTACACTATAACCAAGTCTAAAATTATTGATCAGCTGGGAATTGGAGGGTAATTCTAATCGGTTTCTGGTTTCATAAAAAAAAAAATCAGGATAATCTTTTATTAGGCATGGGGCATGTAGTCAGCTATATATCCTAGGGAAACGTTTTTTGGTGGAGGACTTTCAGAGGGAAGCTCTTTGAAATGAAGTGACTTTCATTTGAAAGGGGTTCCCATGTCACCCAAATTTCTTTGATGATATAAATTTGTTTCGAAGGCCTTTGCAATATAATAATTAAATTTATTAGAAGCTGTTTCTGATAGTGTTATATTATTGTAAAAATTACATACCTGAATCACAAGGTACACCTGTATGTAATATGTGATACATCTGTACAAGCATACATCTTTATACATTATACGGTACCACAGGACCGGTTTTGCTCCTAAAGAAAGAGCTCCTGTAGACAACTGTTAACAACATTGGTAGAGTATCTGAAATTAGAAAAGTGTAACTCCAGTCATGTCACTAATGCTGTTAACAGAGATACAGGACCGGTTTCGCTCTCATTTGAGCTCATCAGCTGTGGATAACTGAAGTAGACATTTTCTAAAAACTGTCAGTCAAGCTGATTAATTAAGGAAAAAATTATAATGCTTCCAGTATAGCAATCAGCATTCAAGTAAGAGGTAGTTTATGTGATACATCTGTACAAGCATACATCTTTATACACTATACAGTACCACAGGACCGGTTTTGCTCCTAAAGAAAGAGCTCCTGTAGACAACTGTTAACAACATTAGTAGAGTATCTGAAATAAGAAAAGTGTAACTCCAGTCATGTCACTAATGATGTTAACAGAGACACAGGACCGGTTTCGCTCTCATTTGAGCTCATCAGCTGTGGATAACTGAAGTAGACATTTTCTAAAAACTGTCAGTCAAGCTGATTAATTAAGGAAAAAAGTATTATACTTCTAGTATAGCAATAAGCATTCAAGAGGTGGTTTAGCCTCTAGAATAATCTGTTGCACTATAACTGCAGACAACAAGAAAACTTAACATGTGTCGTAAATGCTGTACATAGCAAGTTTTTTTTTTTTTGCCTGTACATAGGCTATTCTTGACTATATATTCACGCCTACACAAATGTAATGGTCGGGTAAAATTAAAATCAGAAATGTTTGTGTTAATTTAAACGTAATCATAGAAATCTAATGGTCAAGTCAAATTTACATTACAAAAGAACGTTTAAATATCAGTAAGCCTAGAAACTCTAGGCTGAATTAAATTTAACTAGCCATGAATCAAATTTACTTCAAATTAAAGGAAATAATGCTCATTAAACTTACCACGTGCTAAATATAGGAAGGAATAGTTATGTATGTGCTAAATATACGAATCAAATGTAAATAAAATATGCACGTGCTAAATATCCGAATCAAACGAAAATAGACAGGAATAGTTATGCACGTGCTAAATATACCAATCAAATGCAAATAAAAGATATACGAATCCTCAGACAACGATCGATTAAAGGAAACTTAAAGGATTAAACGAAATTAAAGGAAATACTGATCATTAAAACTTACCACATGCTCAGATTTTCTGTAACACACCAACACTACACAAGCAAAACACAATACTGAATATTTTCCCTCAGGATGTCCCTATTCCTCAAATTCCCTACAGCATCAGCGCCACCTAGTGGTTTCGGAAATTAACATTACGGAGCCTTCCTGTCCGTAGCTGCTTTTGATGTTTGCTGATTGGCTGGTTCGTATGACGCAATGGCAGGAGCGTAGTGTTGTGTTCAACTTTGATATCTGCCGATAAAGTTAAGTTCATTTTGAAACGCTACTTAGCACCCACCCTTCAAGGAACTTAAATATGGCCGCCTAGCTGAGAGAACGAACTTGGGATGATTGAAGAAAATTATGATAGAAAGAAGTGGTGCAAAGATATAACGTTGTGTGACATACACGTTCGTAAAACAACAAAAATGTCTTAAATTTAGGTAAGTAGTATGTGATATATTTATTACAATTTTTGTGAGTAAAATTCTGACACTGGAACGTTATATATAATAATCGGATATATGTAATAACCGGATTGAATGATTTTCTAACTTATTTCTTATAGTACCTAATTTTAGATAGAAGATCGCCGACCAAATATGAATATATCAAAACTTGTACTGCAATATTTCACCTGGCCTGTTTAAATAACTTGAGTGGTCAGATGTTTTTATTGTTGCATCAGTTAAATTAAAGGAGAAACTTTGATTTATTTCCTTCTAGGCAAATTAAATTTGTGTAGAAGACAGCAATATATTTTTTAATCTGATTCATAGTTATTTGTTTATCACAGTAGTGTGTTATAAGAGTGTAAAGTTGTTATACAAATTAATGAAATTACTAATAAAATTAATATATATTCTATATGTATATACCAAGTTGTAATTTAAATAGCATATATATGAAGCTTCATTTCAATTGTATGGGTGTTGATTTGGAGATTTTATTGATATTAAGTAACATTCTGAAGAAAGCAAACACTAATATCCATTATCTAATGTTTATGAAATACTTTGAAGTTTGATCTCTACCCAGAAGTGAGCTGCCAAATTTTTAACAGCCAGTAAGCTATTATGCAAGATTATGGTTTCAAATGTTATAATTCTTCACAGTTCACACTAACATAATATACGTTACCTTACACCCTTCTGGTAGGTCGGACGGTCTGGGTCTCAACAACAACTAACATAATATACATTTATTGTGTGTTTAGAATTCATTTGGTGTTTGAGTTAAAATTATTTACATTTTAACTCTTAAACATGTTTATTTCAAATTATGTTTAAAATTTAACAAACAATATTTAAACTTTGGAAATGTTTAATAACAATTACATGTGTATTATCCTACACTTTGAATTTTGAATATACAAAATTTTGATATTCAAATTTAAGAGGCATGTATTGATACATCATTCAAAGTTTTCAGAACATTTTGAATTTAACTCAACGTTAATTCAGTTAAAATCCTGTTTACACTTGCTATTCTGTATAACACATCTGAAATATAAAACCTGAAGTTTTATTTTTCAATCTCTTGAATGATTTAAGTTTGAAACATTTAGTCAAAATATTATTAATTTCTAAACCCAAAATTATTTATTTGAAACAAATATTAATTTCAATATCTTTATTACTTCAACAACTATAATTCGATTTAGATAATATATTACTATCTAATCTTAACGAAATACTTTAGCATCGGTTGGATACAGTGATAACTAGTCAAACTTTTAACTGGTATATGTATTTTCAGCTTCATTATATCTCATTACATCAGGATAAATCAGATAACATCAGTATTAACTAGGTAAGTCAATTTGCATCTATTCATGCATCCTAGGATATCAAATCCATCTTCATATAAAATTAAATTAGTAACTACTGTCTATTATTTTCAAAAACAGCATTCAGTAAGTTGATTTAAAATATCTGTTGGATAAACTCCTTCTTTATAAACATGTCATAAATTGAAATTAGGTAATATCATGCAACATTATTATGCAGTTAAAGTTGTTCAAACAAATTGTACTGTTAAATAGAAAATGCATATTTTTAACTATAGTAAAGCACTAATTATACACTACTCTAGGGACCAGTGAAGTAAAGCATATACCTGTGAAAATATGTAATTGAAATTAACGTCACTGGATAGGAATGTTTGACGAGCTATGTAGAAAAACATATAAATGATATATGTACTGTACTTCAAATATTTGAAATTTAATATTCACTGATTAGAATGGGAAATTAGACTATATAAGATTTAACAAAGTATTTGAAACATTTTTATGTAAATAAAATTAAAATTTGTTTTGATTTGACAACAAATTATGAATTTTATACAAATATTGAAATTAAAATATAACTATCCATATTTCATTACCTGAAGATGCATTCAATTGAGTAGTAGAAAATTAGTACTAACTTTTGAATCATTTGTGAAATATCAGTGATTACAAATGTACACATGCTTGTCTCAAAAGCATTCAATTCGAAAATAAGAATATTTAAAACAAAAACATATAAATGCATTATGTTTATGTTAATCTATTTCTGGCCAATCCCAATTTTTTATAGAAAGCTGAAGGTTAATTGGGTCCTTGTTAATTGATCATCATTCAGTGAATCGTGAGTACGGTTAACCAAATTTAAAAGTTAGCTGCATAGTTTACAGTTAGTACATTACAAGGTCAGATTCAGGTAGAAATAAAAAGGGATTTACTTCCACATGTTTCTTTTATGGAACATTTGTTTTCATAGTATAATCAGTAAATAGTTATCGAAACTGATAATTTTTTTTTTGATTAATCATAAAATGAAGCAAACTAGCCTGATAAAAGAATTTTATGTCATTTTGGGATTTATTTTGTTGCAATAAACTTTTATAAGTGAATCTATAGAATCATAAGAAACGACACATATATTAAAAAAAAAAGGGGGGGGGGGGGGCGGTAATTGCCACACTGACCCATACCTGGATCTACATTAAGTTTCTTATTACCATTATAGATATCAGCTATTCTATATTGACGAATGCATAATAAGCATGAAACCAGTCCAAGAACACTCACGCTGGTATCTGTAATAGGAATATCACTCATATTTTTAGAATGCCTCTTATAGACGGGCTTTGTGTTTATAAACTTTGCCTTTGCAGCTTCATGTGGCCTGATCTAAATTGTATATGAATTTTGAGCCGGCCACGTGGAAGAACTGAAATTGTTAGTTCCCATAGAAGTTCTAAAAAATTGTGGCGCATGCTAACTTTCATGCTACCACTCCAAATTTTGATTATTCCATACTGACGAGCATATAATAAGTGAGAAACCAGTCCATGGATACTAATATCTGCAATAGGAATGTCTTCTCCATTATATCCTATTCACAAATTGATATATTAGAATGTTGTAAAACTATAAGAGCAAAACAGTTTTATCAAGCTATTTTCACAAAAAATATTATGCCTGGAGAAACAAATATGAACAAGATAAATAGCTCATCTATTACTTTCTTATATACATAATGTATAAGGAAAGTATTATTGTAACGGGGTCGAAAATTCGAATTCGAGTTTTCGACGGGAGAGCACGTTTCAAGCATCCCTGATCACGAATCAAACATTTTTGAAGTGATGTCTGTGTGAGTGTGTGTCAGTGAGTCTGTGGAGATGATAACTGACAAACGAATGAATGGAACAATTCGAATGAAATGTGGTACAAAAATCACAATCCGTAAACACTGGAAGTCTATTGTTTTTATACGCAATCGAATGTTCAGAACCCCACTAAATTTTCGAGTGAAATTTTGAAAAAATCATCAAAAAATCAAAACCGCTAATAAAGTTACGCAAATAGACATTTTTTATGTAATTTTTCATTAGAAAACGATTGACATAAATTTTAGAACATTGACATGAACCGTTCTTGAGATATTGCACATTTTTCAAAAAAATTATCAAAAAGTTATATAAAAAAAAAAAAATATTTCCTATTGAGAAACATGTTCACTTTTCATATCTAATACCATGCGATAAATTGGGTGACATCATTCTCGTCGATCTAGCTCGTTCCATTCATGAAAAAAGATACTTTGAGTAATACTTTTGTATTTGAACGCCAATAGTCATTTATCTGCTGTAAGAATAACTTATTTCTCCGTCCATAACGCTTCATGAGATTTTGGCGACGAATTTGGCGGAATGGCGCCAACTTGGCAACATTTTTAATTATTGCCAAATTAACAAAAATCTCGCCAAATTGATAAAAATGACGCTAAATCAATGAAAATGACGACTAATTGAAGAAAATTCAATATCTTGGAAAGAATATAAGTATCTACTATAAGAATAACATTTTTTTTAACTCTAAAAGTAGTAAATTCATTGCATTATATAAGGAAAATCATGTGTTGCCCACATCAGATTTTTTTAACTGTAAAAGTAGTAAATTCATTGCATTATATAAGGAAAGTCATGTGCTGCCAACATCAGATTTTTTTTAAGTTGAAATTGGGGCTGCAGCTAATATATTTAACAGGACTTCTTTGATGAACAAGTATGTTAGCTATATTTCAGGCATTTAAAACTAACTTGAATGTACTCGGAAAGTTGTATCTATTTACTCAGATTTGTTTCCATTCACCTATTACGTGTACATATGTCAAGTAGATGGTTATCATAGAAACAAAATATCAATTTAGAATGTTCTGATATTAAAATATGGAATTATATGAGGGTTTTGCTGTCTAAGAAAAGATGAAACCACTTTACGTGAAATATCAGTTAGCACAAACTGCAGGCTAGGCACTATCAGTGCTTATTATATATTTTATTATATATTTATTTGTTACATTAGTGGTTAACATGAAATTTGAATTAATGTAAAAAAAAAGCTCTTTATCTGAAAGTCAAATTCTTCAGGTAACACACTAAGTTAGAGTGCAAATCTCAACTAACTTGTTTATTTCTGATGATATCAATTGAAATCCATAGCATCTATTCTATTAGTATATAACTTTTTAATACTTCTGTAAAGAAACCAGGCATAAAAGAATTAGGTGACAAATCAGATTCTTTAAGAAAGTATTACAAAGTTATATTCTCAAAAGCAGCAGTTTATTTATTTTGATCTATTGGTATCTTTTATTCACATAGAAACAAGGAGCATTAAAGGAGAACTAGAGTCAGTATGTACATACTGATTGTTAAAATTTTCAACGTTTAAGTATCAGTTGTTACATTGAAAATATTTGAAGTAAATAAAAGTTTAATAAAGAATGCGAAGAAATTAACTTATATATTTAAAGGTATGTACTGGTTGTGACTGATGGACTTACCTGTTTAAAGATACCCCCCCCCCCCCCCCCAACTACAGGAAAAAATCTATTCGAATTTTTTTTTTAATTACACTAAATTAAGATACAAATCATATTGTAATTGTTAATGTGTTGTTGTTGTTGAGACCCAGAGCGTCCGACCTACCAGAAAGGTGTAAGGTAACTGTTTGCACGGCCGGGAAGTGCCACCCAATTTAGACCGGGTTGTTAATTTTTAATGTGTGTAAAAATTTCCTCAAAATCCAGAAGGTGTATTGAAGTACTTTAATTGTAAATCCATTGACACAGTTCTATAAAAATATAGGTATGTCATACTTTCGGTTAGTGACAGTGGCATAGCATTAGCATTGTTCACACCTATTCAAATGGTAAAGAAACCAATATGCATATCTATTTGTTTAGAATTTAATGGGAACAGCAAACAATTGATATATATAATTTTCAAAGCATATCAGTTATTAAAAATTTTTAGCATAGAAAATTATTAACACATCACTGGGTATATAGAGTAGGATGGATTACCCACCCTCTACACTAAATATTTTACCCAGGATTAACATTGTAAGCCTGCATTTATATTAATTTTAGATTAATTTTTTAAAAAAAATTCCACATTTTTTGTCCAAAATATTCTATTGTATAGCTTTTTTTTTTAAATAAAACACATAGTTTTGTTTACAAACTTGCATAAATATTTGAAACCGACTTCAAAAAAGGTTATGGTAACCCACATTTAAACCGTTATATATTTTGTTTTGGATAGGTAACTTTCTTTTTTGTAGTTAAAACATTAATAAAATAAAACAAATTGCCTCCAGTGCTATAAGTCATCAATGAAAATAGGATTAAAAAAGTTGCTATACACGTACGGAATACAATATAAAATGGGCATAAGGTGCCTTTAATAAACATAATACATATAACATAAGCATTTTAAACTGTATGCTGTATATAATTTTTTTCCCGTAAATGAAGCATTTTCATCATTGATCAAGTACTACAAAGTTTTAGTTTTTGACTGCGGATGTTGGAGAGCGAGAGCGTTGGCGAGTAGTTAAAAAATAAAAAAGTCGATTTTTAAATAAAAAGCAGAAAATTGAGGATCTCATTTTTGTGAATTTATCAACACAATTTGTCGCAAACCGTGGAATTTTCTCGCATTTTTGCGAAAATGCTATCAACAGTTTAAACCCTGCCAGTGACATACATCCAGAGAGATTTAGTGATATGTTGGTGGGCAGAATAACAGTTGCAGTTAGCAAGTTTGGTCTTGCCTGAGAACCTGAGAACAAAATGTGCATGTTTGCTATTCCCATGACATCATATACAAAGAGCCAAGTAAGTAAAGTAAATTAAGTCAGTCATGTCCGGGACGAGCATCTCCTGCCTTTACCATTATTAATATAATTATGAATCTAAATGTCAATGTGGGGAACTCAAGAATAAACACTTGGATAAGGAGGAAACCCTGTATCTATACGCTTAGGGAGTTTTTATATCTCACTCTTAAGTACCATGAATTAATAGCAGCTATGTTTTTTAACCTTTCACTGTAAAATCTATACATTTTAAGATTTTTATTAAATACGACTAGCTAACTGAAAAACTTTTTTACAGAAGTCCTGAGCATTTGCATCTGGCCACCTCAAAAATACTTAGTATGCCCTAGATGCTAAATTTTCATTTCTATATATTCTATTATGATAAGGATCAATTAGTCAATTTAGCATTTTGAAAGTAGTCAATTGATCTATTAAATATTATGTATTTATATTAGGAATAAACATGCATTGTATCATAGGTATGCAGCAACCACAATGAAACATGGGATAGTGATTGTGCTTTATATCAAATGAGATGTCTCTGCACTGAGGAATTGGATGGTTGTGAATCAGACAAGTATGAGCATCTCCACATTGATTACTATGGGCCTTGCAAAGGTAATTTGTCGTTTTGTACTTTAGGTGTAAGTGCATGTATGCTGTTTTATACTTTAAAAAGAATCCAAAAGTGTGCACAAGTCCTAATTTGCAATTTTACAGTTCCAAAATTTTGTGGCTTTTCAATTTACTATTATATTATTTATTGCTTTTGCTTACTTCACTATCTTTTATATAGGCTTTATCTCAAACTTTATATTTACTGACTTGTGCAGCCAGGAATAGCCCAGTGGTTAAGACTAGAGGATTGCACATGGTGGACCTGAGTTTAATCCTTGATGATGCCTAAAACTATCACGTGTATTTGCAGAGTATGGGCACGATAAATCTGTAAGTCCGAAAGTCCTTTCAAGAGGTGATGGGGCAGCGGAAAGAGGGTATGGTCCCTGTGGTTAAAACACCATCAGGTTCTGATCTAAATTAGGTGACACTCTCCCATCCATCCAAATAGATACTTTACACCTTGAGGTAGGTTGGGTGGTCTGGGTTGAAAGAAAAGTAAGTGACTGGTAATATGAAAGCAGCCCTAAAACATTCAATAACATGGTTTAGTATGCGATAACTTCAAATAAATACTTCATTGACCAGTTGTTGAATACATTTTAACCTGTTACCTAGAGAACTACAGTTGCTTTGAGATATATCCTTATGTAGAGATTTAGTAATTAACATTTTCAAACTTAATGCACATCTGTATTTCAACTTCCAACAGATTTATTAAAATGTTCCAAAATCTTTTAACCTTTTTACCTAATAAAAGATGTTTATCAGTCTGTGGTCTGTAGCAGAAAATCATAGTTTTAGATAGTAGTGAAATTCGCTGCAGTAGTACTTCATATCACTGTAATATGCACCATAGTGAGATTTAAAAAAAATTTGAAGTAGTTTGAAAGCTATAAACTTTTAAGATAAAAAATCACCATATTTCACTATTTCGTTAAATCAAACCTATTCATTTATTGCCATCACAAACGATATTTGAGAGCAGTTGTTTGACTAATTTTGCCTCCATAAAAAACAGCTGCTTGCAAACTAAGTGTATTTAATTTATGTTTTTCTAACTTTGTATATTTAAAAAATTCTCTCCTAATCTTTTAATTTAGTATTATATATTCATTTGGTATAATATTTTTAATTTATTGTTATATAATTTGGTATTATATTTTTAATTTAGTGTTATATTATATAATTTGGTATTATATTAGTATTGTGCTAAAATTTACTTAAATTGAATGAAAATTGTTCAAGATAGTAATTTTTTTAATTTTAATTTGAGGTCAAAGAAACTTTTGTCTCTTTTTGGTGTGGTATTTTTATTGTGTTGTTTTACCAACAATCGATGATCAAGTGCTTATTTAGGGCGTATTGCGCCTGCATTATAATTTTCATGGTTGCACATGGAAAACATGTGCAGGAATGATTTTAGTTCAAAACAGGTGATTTAGAAATTGAGTGGTGTTATCCTTATCTGTATTATTTAAGCAGCAGGTGCTTATTTAGGACCTGGGCAATGCTGGGTAATTTGTTCAAGTTGTAAATAAAAGCTAGTTTATTTTATCATCTGTAAATATTGATTGGCATATAACTTATAATAAGATACTACATATGTTTTCAATATCTCTCAACTATGAATTATTAAATAACTTTATTAATGCAAATTTAAAATGAGAAAATTCAAATTGATACACAGATATTGGAGAATGCACTGAGCAAGAGTTGGAAGATTTTCCTCGTCGTATGAGGGACTGGCTTTTCAATGTGATGCAAGAACTAGCCCGTAGAGAGGAATTGCAAGGAAGTGCTCTTCGACTTGAAAAAGAAGCTGAAGACTCCAGAGACAGGAAATGGGTCAATGCAGTTATTTGGAAATTCTGTGACCTCGATGTTCATCCCCATGATAGGTAATTATATATTGAAATAAATATATGCTTAATATAAGGTTAAAATATAAATAGAGGAGAATGGGGCACCTTGGAATGCCTTCAATTTTAAAATTGGGTTTGAGATTAAAATTTTCTTTTTTTTACTACATGGCTTATCTGGGCATTTGCGCTGTGTTTTGAAAACTCTGTTGCAATTAAGTAATAATGTATCAAAGTTTTTTAGTTTTTATAAAAATACTTTTATGTAAATTTTGGGGACCGTAACAGTAGTATTAGAATTTAATATATATAAATAAAATTACACACCAAAGAAATTAGCATGTTTATTGTAAAATTAGACGTAAAATGATCATTGTAGAGTTAAGCTTATAAGTGTGGGAGCCTTTAGGAAACATCTGGCCAGTTGGGGCACCTTGGGACACATGATAGAGGGACACCTAATGGAATTACATGTTCGAATTAAGCCTTTGTTATTCAAGTACCTAATTCTTTATCTGTTAAGATGTTAGATTCTTGTTTCCAGATTTTTCACTTTTAAGTTCAATACATGTGCATTGTATAAAATTGTTTCTGTTTAAATTCATAATATGTTGTGTTAGTTATTTAAATTGGGCAATATAACCAAAAAATTGTTTCAAAAAAGTTAATGTTTTATCTATTGAAGGCATCGTTCTGAAGTGCCCCACTTTAGGGGTACAAGTTTTCCATTTGCCCTATATAAATATATCTACTAAATGCTGTCACATAAATAGAAACTTGGTTAATATAAAATGTCTCTGGGGGAGGGGGGCTTTGCCCCTCAGATGTATACCTGAAGAAAACACTGTGTACGGGTGTTTTCTCTGTCTGGTTTTCGAAAGAGATGAAAGTGAGAGGGGGAAAAGGATGCTCCAGAGCATTTTACAAGTTTGTAACAATAATATTACTTAGGTGTCAATATGAAGGAAGTTATACCCAAGAAAGGATTTAAATCCCCAACTTCTGAATCTTGAAATTAGAGCTTTATCGACTAAGCTTCCTAGGTGGAAATTGAAAAATCTGATAGTTTAAATATATCTGAAAAACTATAAAATGTTTTAAAATTATAAGAAAGCTTTATAAATGAATTCATATTAGCTCAATTGAGCAAAAATTTTAAATTCATTGTTATTGAGTTGAAATTTTTAACTTTTATGACTTTCCAGGTTTTAACATCAGTGGCACCACTATCAGCCATTCGAAGGCATTTGCCATCCTCCATGCATCCTGCACAGGGTGCTACATTTTACTTAAACCGTGCAACTTAATATGTTTTTTTTAATAATATTTTATCAATTATTTTGCTGCACATAACTTTTATTGAATTCCTAACAATATTTATAACTGTTATATGCATTATATATAATTTTATTTATTTTAGACATGTGTCCAGGCATGAATTGTTTCCAATAAGAGCCCCACTGATGGCAATGGAACACTGTGTAGCCCCATTTTTGGATAGCTGTGATGCAAATGATGATCATAAAATTACACTCAAAGAATGGGGGCATTGTTTGGGACTTAAAGATGGTAAGATAATTATGTTTAAAATGTTTTTACAAATACTAAATGATTAAAGTAAAAATTTTACATTGAAGTTTTTTTTTTTAATTAATGCTTTTAATGGTTAAACACATTACAATATAGATGATATAATCATAAAAGGTTTTAATTATTGAATGATTACTTGTTTGTATAATATCAAATGATTATTTGTGGGTTTGAAGTATATTCAGTGCAATCAGAAAAAAATGACGTAGATGATGCATGAGGTTCCTTATATTATGAACGAACTTATCTAATGAATTTAAAAAACATTATTTATATCCACATGTAAAATCCATATTATTTAAACATTGAAACGTTGTAGAATCAACAGCACCCAAACCAAATTTTTTATTAATTTGGTGTTTTAAACAACATTGTAACCCCCCCCCCCCCCAAAAAAAAAAAAAAAAAAAAAAACTGTTCATGAGCAAAATCTACAGTGTTTTTTAACTATTCCATTCGACATTTAATTCAAAATTCGACATTTAATATTGTAAATTCAAATTTGTCTTTTTGGTGATTTTGTTAGTATCTTTAAGATACATGATAAAACTTTTTCTTAAAAATGGTGCATGTTAGCAGCAAGGTAATAATCTTAATTTGTTGCTTGTTTCATATGAAAAATGTAACTTAACTATTCTTAGTACATTCTGTTAATATATGAATAAATTAATAATCAATTTCTTGCATATTTTATATGTGAAAAATGCATTTACTTAACTATATTCAGCATATTTCAATCTTAATCAATTTGTTGCACATTTCATGTGAAAAATGTACATACCTATTTAGTATATGTTAAATTAAGAATTTTATTTTATATATTAATGCAACAAATATACAAACTTGAGAATAATTAGTTTCTTTAAAGAAAATAATTTTTTGTATAATATTACATTGGAAAAGGAAGACACTATCTAGTTAGTGAAAAATAATGGTTTGATTTTCAAAATGTTCAACAAATTAGGAGAATTACTTCTGAATATGTGCAATCATGGTCAACATACAGTTCTAGTATTTATTCAGATTGTAAGTACTAAATTTTATTTGAATTGCTCTAAATCTAAAATTTCTTTATACAATTTTACTAAAGCTGCTATGTTTGGTTTTGAAATAGTAACTTTTCCAGTTATGACAATATTACTATCAGTTTTGTTAGTGATAATTGTTCGTAGCAAATATTTATTTTGTGCTTTCTTTACTTGTTTCCTCCCATATAAGTACTTTATGTATCTCAACTTTTAAAATGTTCCAATGCAATTTTTAAAATTACTAATATGCATTGTTTAATCATTTGCATCTTTTCATATCAAGATATGGCAATATTATTCTTAATCTTAAAATAATATTTTATTTTTTTCTTCCTATTTATAGTAATGGATACCTGACATTGTCATGGTAATAAAATAGGATTCATTGCATTTCAATCCAAAATATTTTTCAATTATCCACTGTATTTAAAATCAAACCAAATGTAAGATAAAGTAAGAGATAAGTATAAAAGTGTAATGTTAACATGTCAACTATTGATGAACTCCAAGAAAAGTATAATGTAGAAGCATTATTACATTGCAGTTAATTCTCGTTCCAAAATTAATTTTCCATGACCACCCAAAGCAAAGTAGTTTAGAGACTGTCCATTTATAAGAAGTCAAGTTGTATTATTAAAAGTAGTTTCAGTCTTTAGTCAGATAGTTGACAGAATGCATATGGTATATTTTCTTAGCATGTACGGAATACAGAAGTTTTTAAATTATAGGCAAGGATCAGATGCAATTTTACTGGCAACAGGATTGCCTTTCAAGAAGTAGTTTAAAAGTACTTTAGAAAGTTTCCCTTAGTACACACCCTTTTCCAACATAGCTGTCCTATTCTTTACTAATTATCTTTATTTTTCCAGAATTGTAATGCAATAAAATTTCCAAATTAAAAAAAAAAACCCCCAAAAACCTACTATTAGATAATTAAAAGTTATCATAGAATTGAGTGAACTTAATATGGTAAGCTTTTTTTTTTAACAACTTCTAACATATTTAATTCAATTGTAACAATCTGATACATAGTGTCAACCATATTAAGTTAATTGTGTGAATTATTGGGGAATTAACCTCCTCCTTCTAGAAGTGCCACCAAATTGCAGATGAGTATTGTATTGAAATCAATTTTCAGTCTCCACAGTGAAAGATAAGCTGCACATGTTAGGTTTTCTTAAAGGGATATTAACTAGCAAAAAGCTGGAGTATGTAAGCTGTAAAATATTTCAAATTAAGCAAATAATTAAGAAATTAGAAGTATAAAAAATTAATTTGAATATTTGAGAATCCTAATATAAAAAAATATATATTTTTAGAATTTGAATATTGAGTTGAACAAATTAAAATACAGGAAGACAATGGAATCAAAGTAATGCATTTAAATCACCAAAACGTATTTCCACAGATTTGCATTTTACTATTATATGTATCATGGGGGTAAAGTGTGGTTATGGTGTGTATTTTGTTTTGTCATATTCTTCTATCAACCATGTTAAAAAATGTAGGGTAATGAAGTATTGGACTAACTTTTGTACAACAATGGTTCATATCTGAAGTGCCACTAGGCCTATTTTTTTTACACTATTTGTAGGAAGCACAATGAGCATGCAGAGTTTAAAAATAAGCGTTTTGCCCTGTTACAGTTTGTTTGGAAATTGTGATTCTGCAAATCTGCATGCAATTTCACATATGTATACAAAATTTCATATTTTTACCTGTTGTAGTTTTCGGGTAAAAATAACAAAATTTAGGCAAATGTTGGTTTTGTTTCGTTAGGAATGAAGAATGAACAAGCGAACTACCTTTAAGAGTTACTCTTAAAATATCTTTCATGAAAGGCTTGTCTTCTTTCCAGGATGGCTATGCTTAGATCTTTCCCAAACAATCCCTTTCTCTTCCTTCTTATTTCCTTAACTTATTGCATTGAAATTCCAAATTTACTGGGAAAAATAATACAAAAAACTTACTGTTACTTCAATAAAATACCAAGCTATATCCACATTATAATCAAGCATCTTATATGCACCCTTTAATATCATTAATGATTCAAAGGTCATATCTCTAAATTGTAGACAGAAATTTTGCTTCCTTCTCCTGTTTTGACAGACTCAACATAAACACAAGTGAAGTGATGAAAACTGTTCAAGCAAATGAGGGACATAAGAAAATCCTAATCTAACTAACTATATTTTCAAATAATGGTTTTATAGTAAACATTCGTTGGAGAGTTCAAATTTTCAAAACATTTTACCCCAAATAAAGAATAATTGAGCAAAATTTTAACTTTGTAAAGAAAAATAAATTCAGTAATTTATCGAGTAGAAGGTTTACCGTGGGTGAGTGCACTATTCACAAATCTTCCTGTCTATTTTTACTTTTGTTTCTTTCGGGAAGAGATATTAAAAATATTTTTTGCCTCTATTTTTTTCTACTGTTGATTTAGGTAATGAGGGTGCATATATTAGAGGGAAAAAAATTGATATCTAATATTTTGATTACATTTCTGACAAATGTAAATTTATGCTTTTTTTGCCATTTGTATTAAAAAAAAAAAATAATGGCAAAAACAATAATTCTGGCAAACACAAGATAAAAATTTGTAAAATCCAGTTTTAACAATAGCTTCCACATTCCGTAATAAGACACCCCATAAGTGGTCATTACATAGTGACACACACATCTGTAAAAACTACGGACATTCTATAGTAGTTGACAGACATGTTAACCTGAAATGTTTAGAAGTTATAACATAACAGCCCACCACTTCCAAGTGGCCAAGCCAAATAGACCAGTGAAGGTACCAAGATCTGTTTCCTATGTGGTCTACTTTTATTTTTAAAGTCAAGCTCTCATTGGAGATAACAGCATCCATGGACCAGTTTTGTGCTTTTTCAGCATAGAATAGCTGATACCTGCAATGGTAGCAAAAAAATTTGTTGTGTGCCACAATTTTATGAACCTCTATCGAGGATATCAAATTCTGTTCTACCTTTTAAAGCTAAGTTTAAACAATTACTGACTTGAGTAGCTGATATGGTTTTTTATTATTTCATCCAGCATGTTTTTATTGCTTATGAAAACATTCAATGCTTCAATTTCAATGCCCTGATTTTCAATTTGCTTCTTTAACTTGAATTTATGTTATTTAGATTATATTTAATAATTTTTTTTTTTTTAAATTTATTTTCAGATGAAATTGAAGACAAGTGTAACACCTTACATAGAGGTTAAAAAAAGCTATTTTTTAAATTGGTACAAGTAACCTCTTCAATACTGTCTTGAGTGTTTCGAATCTTGCACAAGTGAACGCCTTTCACTTAAAGTTTTTATTTAGAAGTTTGAGTTCTATCTTCTTTGTCTTTTAATTATCTAACAGGTAAAGAGCTAGTTTTCAGAGCTATTTTTGTAACAAATGACATTTATCTGTTTCTAGTGTCACTGCCATTCTATTTATGTAATTTTGTAATAAACTTGTATTTCTTTTAAATAAGTTTAATTTATTAAACCTTTTTATTAAACTCATTATTGCTAGAACATAATTTTAAATAATATTTAAAATTATGTTCTAGCAATAATGAGTTAAAATACAAATGTTAAATTTTCATTCACTATAACTGACGCTTAAAAATGATTTACTGTATTTGATCAAATTTAGATGCACTATAATAGCCACTTCCATTGATAAGGAAAAATAATTGAGGCAATTAAATTTCATGCAGAAGAAATAAGGAGAAATATGAAAATTTCAGGAATGAATAAATTTATTATGCCATATATTCAATTGAGGATTAAAACTTAAATGGTACACAGAAAATATTTGACACATATAACAAATTTTTGTTCCTTGCTCTCATTGAGCAAATATGAAACATTGAAAACTAAAAAAATATTTTCTTTTGTTGTATATCAGTTGTGGAAAGTTTTAATTATATGAAAACAAAAATACACTAAATGAATGAAAAGAATCATATTTAGCATGAGATTTTTCTATTGTACAAGTATTTTGGATGAGTTAAAGTCAGTATAAAAGTTCACATTTTAAGTCCATTACAAATAAATATATACAAGTACAATGGAAAAATGTTTTACCATTACAAACTCATTATTTGCAGATGAAAAAGGGAGAAATCTAAACTAAAGAAAAATGTATTTATTTTAAAAATTGGGAAAAGAGTTTAAAATTAGTATTGGTTTTAAAAATAGGTAATATAGCACTTTTGTATGTAAGTGAATGTGTTATAAAATGAAATGTTTCATGAAATATTTTATAAAATTTATAAAACTATCCAATGAAGCACCAGAGATTAAAAATTTTACAGCAAAATAATTAATTTTTATGTTGAAATTACTTGTAGAAACAAATTCATATTCAACACTTTTTATTATAAAATTTAAGGCAGATTAAAAAAAAGATAAAATAGTCTTGATTTATAGAATCTGCTTATAGGGGCATTCTCAAAGTTAGTATTCCACACCCATTGCAAAATTGCATCCATTACCAGATTTTTACTTATGCACTCAATTTGCATTACTTAAGCATACAATAGCCGATACCTGTAATGGCAGCAAGAAATTTTGCTATTTGTTCAGTTTTACAACTCTGACTAATGGAGACTAATTCAATCCTAGCAATAAACTCCTTACAGATTTCTTCAAAAAAATTTGAGCTAAGGACACAAGGCTCAACTTAGTCGTTGCAGCTTCATGCAGCTTTGTCTCAATCTTTTTTTAGCAAAATTTGAGAAATTCCGTATTACTGCTATGCCAGCTTCAGTCTCTATAGAGGTTTGCAAAATTGGGGTAAATAGCAGCTGTTGTGGGGACTGGCTTCTACACCATTTTAAAGAACGATTGACCAGCAATATGCTACACAGCATACCCTGAATTATACATTTAGACCTCAAGATATCTTTTGGCTTAACTGTATAGTATTGGGTTATCATGCCTGAGTGGGTACTCATAATCACCATCTGTGGAACAGGCTGCTGCGAATTTGAGCAGAAAGAACACACAACTTTCGTTACCTCCATGACGATGACTGCAATGCCACTCTCGAGATGGTAGCATCACAAAAAGTCACACTTGCTCTTCCTTTTAAACTGGGTTACCATACTCAAGTGTGTGGGTTCTAACCTTCACGGGGAGGGCAGCCAGTCCCACACTGCCATTACATATATTGGGTATTCAATGCTGATGAGCACATAAGCATGAAAGTGGTTCACAAATGCAGTTACTTTCAGCAAGAGCATATCCTCATTCTCATACTTTATGATACATTGACACAATGGTAGTTATATTAAAATAATAGTTATTGTGACAGTATGTTGCATTTACATTGTAATGTATGGGATAAATGAATAACTTATAAATTAGTGGGAAATATCTTTTAAAAAACTGGAAACAAAGCGAAAAAGAGAAAGGAAATTGTGAATCTGTTGAACACTTTCAAGCACAAAAAGATGTAACAAATTCGCAAATTAATGTAATACTTCAAAAACAAAAGTGAAGAAAAATGCAAATAAAAATTCTGACCATACATAGCAGGAATAACATTGTTAATCTGTTTGGAAAGTTATCTAAAAAAAAAAGTGGAAATATAATTGGGAAAGTACATTCTGAAAATGTAATGCATTACAAATCTGCAGCAGGTTCTTTATGCAGGGAAAAAAATTATCATGGACTAGTGGAACTTTTACAAATAAAAAAATAAACTGGAGTAATCGTCAAAGATTCCTAAAGTGTTAAAAAGCAGTTGTAAAACAAAATTTGTAAAAGTCACAAAACATTGGAATGATTTTGAAAATTTAAAATTGAGATTTTCTCAAACACAAGAAGTAGTGATAAAATCATGAATCTGTAAGATTCTTATGATACGAAATGTGCAAAATATTATAGATAAAAGCAAATATTTCTTTAGAAAACAGGGATCTGCAGAAGACTACTTTCCATTTTATGGTAGTAAGTTTACATATGAAGTATGCGAACGATAGTTGACTGTTGAAGGCACATGCACATAAAACATTTATATGCATATAAAGTATTTAGGGAATAATACTCACAAATTGAAATGTTTGGAGTGTTGCAAGCCATAGTTTTCTACAACTATAAAATTTGCAAGTGTGAAAGCAGGCTTCATATCAATATAATCAATAGATTCACATTTTTTAGGTGAAAAAAATACTATAAAGTTTCAACTGTTTTTCAAGAAACTTATGCTAGCATATGAATTGTTTTGAGAAACATTTCTCATATAATGCAAACAGAATAATATAAACTGTGAGATCAATGTACATTATTAAAACAAAAGTTCATACAACAAATAAAAGTAAACTATTATAAAGAATATGGTGAGAAAAGTACGTAAAAGTTTAAAATAGTTTTAAAGTAGAGAACATAATCTTAAGACTTCAAAACTGGTGTATATTACATTTTTTTTTATTTTATTATTTTCTTTGAATTTATTTTTTACCAAATGTGAGTGATATAAAAAGTAGAGATGGGTGAATAACACCTTTCCTGAATTCAAATATTGAATTAGAATATTAACTAGATCTCGAATATTCAAATACCCTGAATAGTTATTTTAAATCATAATAAAAATATTTACACTTCTTAAATATTATTAATTATTAGTAAATAAAGTAAAATAAACAGCATAATAAAACCACATTCATTTAGATATGAAATTTTTTTTTTTTAAATTTTAATTATTTTACAGTATTTTTTTATTTTAGCTATTCACAACTGCGATAATTTTCTCACTTATTGCAAATTTTTGTTTAAGAAAATAAGAATTTGAACTCATTCAGAACCTAGTTTGCTTTTTTTTATTGTCGCAAATTAAACCAGAGATGCTGAAGAGTCCCTCTTAAAAAAACTTGATGGTGACCTGATTAAATACTTAAAAAGCAATTCCTTTAAGCAAGGATACAGATTGTTATTTTTCTTGTAGTCAAAAATGTTTTTATTTAGCAGATGAAAATTTTCTTCTAGGTACTTTTAAATTTCTTTTTCTGGAACACCTTGACTTTTTATTCCAAAACCTGCTGATAATCATGTTATATTTGAGGTATTCTAGAACACAAATTTTAAATACTTTCTAGTATTCGAGGATAGTATTCACCCGTCTCTAGTAAAAGGTCTGATACCTTAAAAATGCCAGTTACATCATTAATGAAATAGTCACATCTTTACACTTTAACAGCTTAAAGCATAAGAATAATAATAAAATTTTTTAGCTTGGATTTTTAGAATTGTATAAGGAATTGAGTCATTATTTTATACTGTTTACATCCTAAAAGTATGCAAAGTGATTTCACTTTACTAGCATTGTGTCAATATGCATTAAAAGAGTCAATAGTATATGCCGAAATACTTTAAATTCATTTCAGCAGAAATATAAGATTACATAAGATAAAACATAAGCACATAGATATTATTAAAGAGCTAAAGCCATTTAAAATAATTTTTTAATGAATTTAAAGTCAGAACATAAAGCTATTTTAAGTACTTGGTGCAAAGCTGAAATACTGTACCATTAATTATATATTTCTATTTTAGATTTAATATATATATGGTAAGTGAAATTTTGAAAACCATTTGCCATACAAAACCTTGTTCTAAAATGTTAAGTTGATTTGTCAGTGCATAGCTACTTTGTAGTACAAAGGTTAATTATACTGTGGTGCTTAAAAATAATTCTATTACACAGACTCAGCATGAGATTCAAACTATTTATTTGTTTGAAAGTCAGAATGTAAGTAATTCATCACAAATGGAACTTATAAAAAGAAAGAGCTTAATCGACTTTAAATCCTTCAAGCCTTAACTCAGGTCTTTAAACATCTGTGCTGTGCATTTAAACTTCTCTTTAAAATCAACTTTAATGCTTCTGTAAATGCCTTTTTTTTCAGTGGAATGTATTTGCTATCAGAAGTATTGCTAGGAAAAAGCTGGGGGCAGGGGGAATGAGAGAGAGGGTTTGTAATTAAATATTTTGATTCCCATTTCCCCAAATTTCAAAGGATTTTGATGGGTTCCAGGGGGTGACATGACAACCTCCGCTTCTTATAGTGAAACTGGTTTTGTTCAGCCATGTTCAAGATCAAAGGTAACATGCCATATTTTTATCATAGTTGTAGTATTAAAAAAATTCTTCTATATGTTTTGCACAGTAAACAAAATAAAAAGTATAGGACCCCTTGAATATAACAACTGCATTTTAACTAATGAATGCATTTTTGAGAACTGTTGAGTGGCACAAAATTTAAAGCCCATCTAAAAAAAAAAAGAGCAGTTGGAAAAGTAACTTAAATTAAACTTTTCTATGGTATATTGTGTGAAAGAAAATGTAAGAAGCAAAATTAAATTTCTGTTCTAAAATGCAACTATTTTTTTTTTCTTTTATGGAGTATTAAAATTATACCAAGGAAAGGCTGATGTCACCAAACCTGAAATCATTTTTTAAAACAATCTTTATGAATATTTTATTTTGGATTGGATAAAAACGTTCTAGATTTACTTTAAAATATAGATGTGAAGTGAAATTTTTTATATTTTTATACAGAATATAATACCAAGTGTTGCAGACATCTTCTTTTATAATTTGCTAAACAATAATAGGTTAAACGTTAGAATCTACGATAACATCTATTAATAATAAAATTATATCTTAACTTGTGCAATAAATATGTTACATGAAAGATTAATCTATTTTAAATCAGAGTTGCATTTTAACATTTGTGTGTTATTTTTGTGTTAACATCTGTTGTCGTCAAAATAAATAAATAAAACATTAGAATCTGTGACATATTTAATAGTAGGATACAGATTGGCATGTGCTCCACTATATACTTGATGCTTTAGTACTCGCTCATTTACAAAAAGTATTTTGGCCATTATTTTGTGAAATCAAATTTTCTCGGCATGGTGACCTATATCTTTGGAAAGAGGGGCTCAAAATCTGTAAAAATTTTTCAACCAAATATCAAAGTTGGGTTTTTTTAATGCAAGTTATAGGTGCCAGAAAACAATATTTCATTAGCGTCAATGGGACAAATAATTTCAAAGTAACCTCAAAATGGCTTTGATCCATTTTTTTGTTCATACAGTTTTTAAGTTCTTGTTTATGGGGATGTGCTTCTGCTTGAGCGGTGATTTGCGGTTTGAGATATTTTAGTGTAGCTACTTCAGTCTCTATATATAGATACAGAAAAAAAAAGTACTTTGATGAATAAGCCCGCTTCTAGTTGCAAAATCTTTGCAATGGGTTCAGCTAGTATTTTTTTAATCAGCTTTTTATAGAAGTACCTGCTCATACCTGGGTGGTGTTTTTTTTTTAAATTTTGCCTAGACTCCAAATTTCCACAATTCTGGCTTGAGGTAACAGTATTTCAGCAAAATTTCAGCATTGTCAGTTATAATACTTTTGCAACTTAGATTGTAAATTGTCTCATACAAGAAGACTCACAAACAAGAAATTTTCAATTTTCACAGAAACCACTTTTTACATTCATGGGAAGCTTCTTTCCCTATGAGATATGTTTTATCACTGGATCATTTGTATCATTTTCAAAATATTTATAAACATTCATACGCAGATCAGTGAAGTAATCAATTTGAATTATTATTCCACAACTGTACAAAAATATACCTGTTATATGGTTGTAATCTTTTGTTTAGCATACAATACCAAATATCATCAATTGAATTCAGAAAACGGCACCCTTTCACAGAGTGCAGGAGCAGAGGAAGGGTTTGGACCCTCCGTATTGAATCAAAGACAATAGGCACATGTGCAGTCTTTTAAAATGTCTTGGGAGATAAATATATGTATATACAACAACACTTGGCATATGAAGTATACTCTGCTTACAATAAGCTCTAGGTCTCCTAAGATCTGGAAAGAAAATTAAAATCAGTTTGTTTCAAACAAGTATATAAACAGCAAAGTTTCCACTAAAATTATTTATTCAATTTTGCTGACTAAATATGAATAAACTAGATATCAAAATAGTATGATTCTGTAATTTCATACGTCCACTATAAAATGGAATGAAACATGTATTGACACAACATTAGCCCGGTGGTTTGTGAGCTGGAATTGCACGCTGCCACAACTGCCGCCGTGTTCATGCGGAGTACGATTACGTTAAACATGTGGGTCTGTAAGTCCTTCCGAGAGGTTGGTGGTAGGGGAAGGAGGGTACGGTCCCTGTGGATGCCTCCCCCACTGGGTTCCGGTCTAAATTGGGTGGCACTTCCCGGCCATCCAAACAGTTACCTTACACCTTTCTGGTAGGTCGGACGGTCTGGGTCTCAACAACAACAACAACACATTTTGCATTGAAAATACAGTGAAATCTTAGTAAAATAGAATCCACTTAAGATCGAATTCAGTGTGATACAGCAGTAACTTTTTATTGCTCCCCCAAAAATCAACATTTTCCCCATATGCATTTCTTTGGTAACTAAATGGAGTGAACTCCAGTTATAACATCCTTGGTTATATCGTGAATTCAGATATAACACAGGTATAAGCATGCTCCCTTTCTTTTTCCCTCCTTTTCTTAGTACTGATGAACAAATAGCTGTTACAGCAACTAATGAGAATGTTGAAGTGGAAGATTCTGCAAGTGATTCAGATATCTGACCTAATGATAATCCTATAATAGAAGAAGCTTTGAAGGGTATTGATACTGTTCTGCAGTGTTTTGAAGGGCAGAAAAATACCACTTCACTAAGATTACTAGACTACAATAAAAGGCAAACTATGAAAAAAATAAAATTAAAAACTCAATATAAACAACTTCAAATAACAGACTTCATGGCTACCATGTTACTGTATGTACATGTAGTAATGCATGTACTATGTAGCTGCAGTCTTCCTACTAGAAAAATTAATTATAAATCTGAAGAATATTGTTTTGCATTCTGTAAATGTCTTTGTTCAACAGACATTTAAGTATAGAATGGAAGGAAATACATTTAGAACATAATAAAATACAATCTTTTAACATTGAAAGTTTAGCATTATAACAGTACTTATAATGTGGATAGTTTGATGCTGCCAAAAACCAGCGTTATAACTGAGGTTCACTATATCTTAACAATTCTTTTTCGTTTCAAATTTAAAACTGATTAGTATGCTTTTAAAATAAAAAGTTATATTCATTTCCTGTAAATGGGTCGATTTAACCCATGTCTCATTTTTATAATACTGACTAGAGTACTAACACTGCTACATGTTTCAATAAGATTAATTTCAGATAACAGAGATGTTACACAGATGTAACAAGTTAAAAAAAAAAGAGTTGTAGCAAAATGATAAGATGCTGTTTTAGTGATGCAAAAATGAGGAATAAGTTGCAAAAGCTTAGTGAAGATGAAAATGTTAAAGTGAATAATCCTCATTTCTTGCAACCTGGTGAATCATGAAAAGTAAGGTGTTGTAAGGTTACAGCTTGAGTTCTTTTATAGTGAGAAAAAATGGTGCATTGTTTTACTATACCCAAATACAGATGGTATATTAAAACAATTGTTACTATTATAACTCTATTGTTAACTATACCCATACATAGATGGTCATGAGACAGAATGGATTAGCCAAGTAACCATTCCAACATTTTCTGACAAGAATATTATAAATCCTACTCATGTACCTACTACTTTAAAATCATTCACTGGGTAGATTATTATCCTTCATCCTCTCAAAACCTATTTTGTACAGAAAAAGTAATGCACTTAGGTTTCACGAATGAGGGTTTTGTTTTTTATGAATGAATTATTCACTCCAGGTAGAGAAATTTCCATAACAAGTTCAGCTGTTATTATTAAAGCCATGCCATAAAATTGTTTTTCTTTAACCACCTAAATAGTAGTACTGAAGCACCTGGTTTTAATTGCTTTTGACACCTGTCCAGGGATTAAAAAGATAATAAAAGGAATTTTGTCTCTCTGTCTAGGACTTAAAACTTAGTAATAATAGATATCAGAGTAATATTATCCATTTACCAACATTAGAAGATAAAAGTTCAGTGGCTAGTGTATTTTTGCAGCACTCAACAAGTACATTTGTAAACTGTTCATTGTAATTTAGGTGGTAAATGGGATAATTTCTATTGCACAAAAATGTATGTTTTTTATTCAAAATATGTAAAGAAAAGAGTATAGTTGTCGGAAATTTCAAAATTGAGTTTAGGGCCTTCTTTAGTACTGTTATTTAGGTTGCTTTTTCTATAAAACCAAACTATATGTCTTTACAATGATTAAAACTCATCTTACAAATTTTGCATTATTAATCAAGATAGAACATAAAACAGGGAAAAACTGCTTGCAAGTTTTCAGGTTGATAGCAAGATTGGCTGGTTTAAATCATGTTTTTTCTTTCTTTTTTTATTTAAATCATTTTTCTAGTTTATAAAATGGTTAAAACTACGTTTTTTTGTTTTTCAAATAAAAATGTTTTTTTCTAACCCTGGTTGATTTTTTTCAGAACACAGCATAGTAAAAACATTTCCACTATTTGAGTTGCATGCAGCTAGCTAAACTCATTGAAAATTAAGAAGTGTACAATAGCTATAATACTACATTATCTCAGAAGTAAAATTACCAACAACTGGACTTTTTTCTTGTAAACCATCACATGCAACTCATTTTATCATTGAAAATACCTTTCACATGATATATGAACAAGCAAATGCAAAAAACATTTCTTAAAGTACACCTTTTAAAAAGCTTTTATTCAACTTATCATGACTGATGTCTGTCACCATCTTTGATGGCATTTTTAACATACTTTCCTACATCTTAGAGAGCTGTAGTTTGATACACAGCTTAGTCTAGTAGAACATTTTAATCTATTAAAATTTGGCGATCCTTGTTTTTAGATCCTCGAAATATAAAACTGGAAATTTTTTGTGAAATGGCCTACAAAATCCCCCTTCACTTCT
Source organism: Amaurobius ferox (assembly GCA_951213105.1). NCBI lineage: Eukaryota > Metazoa > Arthropoda > Arachnida > Araneae > Amaurobiidae > Amaurobius > Amaurobius ferox. Next base: position 87,894,277 of record OX578147.1, on the reverse strand, counting down.
ATATATATATAATCATTATAATTCTTTTACTGTAAGATAGTTAATAGTCCAATATATAGAAGCAAAGCTGTATATTTGACTATTGTACCTTGCATCAAAAATAATAAAAAAGTTTAAAGAATGATGTTGAACTAAAATATTTTGTTTAACAAACATAGATACAGTATAGTAGAAGAAAATATATTTATTCCTCACAAACTGCAGTACATATACTATTCAACAAATACATTTTTTGTAATACATTTTTTCTATGATTTTAAATTCATGTTTTATGCGTACACAGTACTATGAATGCAGATTGCAATTTTTTCCCATTTTTGTTAAATTTTTACCATTTGATAATGGAAAATTAAACGTTTTTTATTTCAAATTTCTAATGTGACTGTATAAATTAAGCTCAATGGTTTATGCCAATATATGTTATCATTGTTTAGATATTTCTTACAATTTGCCTCTGTTGAATCATAGTTAATTATGAATAAAAGCTTTTACCAAAAAAAGAATTTTTTATATTAATAAAGAAGTTAAATATTTCCTCTTTATACAGTTATATTACTGAAGACAATAGAACTAGGCAATATATTTATAATTATTAGGCAACTTATATTATCAACAAATTATATTGAATTAAAGCAGCAGTTTTTCGACTTAGAATTTTTTATGTTCTGATTTAGTGTTAAGATTATATTAACTAGGCTTAATAAATTGGACAACATATTTATATTCAATTACTGTAGAAAAACAAATATTCAGTCCACACAGGACTACTGAGGGTCAGATAATTTGCAATTGCCAGAAACAAGTTATGAAGTGCAGTAGAACAAAATAAATAGACTTATTGCACTAAAAACATGTTTTATTACTTTAAAACCTATGCCAACTAAATAAAAATATATTTTTACACAGTACTTTGCATCAAAAATAATGAAAAGGTTTAAAGAATAATGTTGAACTAAAATATTTTGTTTAACAAATATAGATACAGTACAGTAGAAAAAAATATCTGTTCCTCACAAACTGCAGTACATATACTATTCAACAAATACATAAGTAGACACATATGTAATACATTTTTTCTGCGATTTTAAATTCATGTTTTATGCATACACAGTACTATGCAGATTGCAAGCTTTAAAATATTTGTTCTTTTGGCAATGAAGCATGTTAAAATTTGCATTATGCATTTTTTTTTTTTTTACATTTTTAGTATAATTGGATAATTTGGAATGCTGGGTAATCAAAAGTTGAATAATCAGGACTTTACTGTAATAAAAAATGGAATTTCATGATACAAATAAATGTCAAAATATTATATTAAATTATAAATAATTGAAAAGTGTATAACTTACTCTATCCCATGCAAATCATGCATTAGTCACTCAATTATTGTTTTCTATATCTCTAAATGAGGGTTTAGAGTTATCTTGCTCTATATTATCTTCTAAATCAGCTGTCAATTTCTGTGTTCCAGTTACAATCTCTGATATATCTACACTGTTAAAATATAGAAAATACTTTTTAATTATACAGTATAAATATACAACCATATATTAACAGCATAAGAATATCTGAACCATTTAAATATTTGCTTACCGATTGATGTTCATTTCGTTTTTTTAAACTTTAGAGTGAATACAAAAACTGTTAGCAGCATTTAGTGCTTAAGGTCACCTCCCCAGTATAGCTATGTGCTATGCTTGATACAGTTGGCACTACTCAATCGGATAAAAGAAAATTTGGATACTCTGCTTATATGCATAGAATATTGTGGAACAAAAAAGAACCTCATAAGGTTAATGTTAAATATATATGTTCTATCACATAGCAATCCCTGGCAAATTGCATAAAAGCTGAGACACCAATCTCGTGAATTTCAGTTTCAGTGTTGGAAGATATAAGTGGAAAAGCGATAAATTGTCAAACTTGGCAACTTCCAGTTTTTCCCTGCGGAGTTCCTATAAATTAAAAAAATATTAACTGTTGATAAACATGTTCACTTTTCATATGTAATATCATGCGATATATTGGGTGACATCATTCTCGTGGATCTAACTCATTCTATTCACGAGAAAATATACTTTGAGTAATACTTTTGCATTTGAATGCCAATAATCATTTATATGCTATAAGAATAACTTATTTCTCTGTCCATAATGCTTGGCGAGATTTGACGAATTTGGCGGAATGTCTCCAACTTGGTGACTTTTTAAAATGTTGCCAAATTAACGAAAATCTTGCCAAATGGATAAAAATGACACTAAATCAATGAAAATGACCACTGATTGATGAAAATTCAATATCTTGGAAAGAATATAAGTATCTACTAGAAGAAAAACCTATTTTTTTTATTGTAAAAATAGTAAATTCATTGCATTATATAAGGAAAGTCATGTGTTGCCCACATCAGATTTTTTGTTATGTAGAGTGGAAGAAATTAAATAAATATTATCTGAAATTAAATAAATATTAATATGATTTTATTTGCATCAAATACATTTTTAGCAAATGATTGCCTGCTTAATTCTATGGAAATGAACTTGTTTTTGAATAATGCCTCAACAAGTAAAGCATGTTACTTTGCACAGAATCAGTAATGAAATGATTTATAACATAAAATTCAGCGTAAATAAAGATAAATGAGGATATGTATGTTTTTTAATCATTTGGATTTCCCTTTTCACTGTAACAAGTCTGAATCTGAATTCCCAAACGAGCATACAAGATTATGTCGGTCAAACTGAAAATGGCTAGATAACAAAGTCTGGTCTCTGTCATTTAGCAATTTTCAAGCCAACACAGTTTTGTGCTTATTTGGGCATTCAGATCCAGACTACACTGAAGAAGGAAATCCAAATGTCTTTTAAAACATATGCATGCTTATTTATCTCTATTTGCTCTGCATTTTACAATGTGAATTAATATCGCAGCGACTGCCGAGTCAAGAAATTCAAAACATGTACAAGGTTAACCTGCAGTAAATCAAAGAATAATCATATGAAATTCGATACAAATTGGTCAAAAATTATGAATGAGCATCAATAAGTAAAAATACTTTGTGCAAAGGATGATAAGAAAAACATAAGCAATGTAGTTAAGCAAATAAAATAATAATTATTATTATCATATTTGTGCTTCAATATGTTGCTCAAGTTTTCCTTATGAATTTGTACACAGATAGACATAAATACTTCCAATTTTATATATACAAATATTATCAAACATTTATGTTAGAGGATTGTAAATAAAAACACCTACAATCATATAAGACAAAGGTTTATAATCAAATAATTGCAAAGATGCATTTAGTAGTTTAACAAAACCATATTGGAATCATTAAATCCATATTATTGGTAAATCAAACTATGGCTAACCTGGTAAAGTCCCCATCCCACTCGAGGCCATTGCTGTTTGATACAGGGGAAGATCTCCAAGAGTTGTTGGTATTCTCTGTTAGCACCATCCACTGCAATTCTTCTGTAGCACCAAAATTTGCAGAGTTGAAACCTTCAGAATATGCAATGAAAGAGAAAGAATTAATGTACGGCGAACTCTTGATATGCTGAGGTTCAGGGTTTAAGATATTTAAGAGGTATTTTCACGAATGTTTTTCACAGGGAACACTATTGAATAAACATCTATATTAAGTAGCTTAAATATATAGAGTGAAGACTGCTGCTTAAAATAAATTGCCTTCTTAATATAAAAAATGAAATAACAGAAAAATATAAATCACAATTATACTCCATGGAACAGTTACCGAAACTTGTCAACAAAAATTATTTTTTAAATTTTCATTGAATAAATATTTTAAACTGCTTGAAAAAAAATCTGTAATACTGTTATGCAACAATTTCAAACATTATATAAAAAGATATAACTTTAGGGTTGCCAATAATTTAAATATCTGTGAATTCCGTTCCCATTGCAAATACTGTTTATAGATAGTTTCACACCTTTCAGTATGAAATAGCTAACTGCAATGGCAGTAAGAAAACTCCCCCTATGTTCTGCAATTTTGTATACTTCTGTGAAGAACAGCAAAGTTAGTTATATCATGCAGCCAGTTTCAAATTTCGAATTGAAACACAAAGTATTTTTTTTTCATTTTTATTTCTATTATAGCTATAAATTGGGAGTAATTGTAGAAACTTCAATAGTCTCTATTGTATTGTCATACAGTGGTATCACACTCTTGCCTACAAAGCAGAGGGATCGGGTGTATGGAGGAGCTTGCAAGCCAGTAAAAATTATTGTAAAGATTATAAAAAAGATGGAAAGGAACCCGAAATTTAATTTTGCAGGAGGGCCTGAGCTTAACATGCTATATCACTGCTGTCATAGGCAGTGTTTTTTCATTTTCTAAGATAAATCAGATGATGCTGAACAGGGGAAAGCTTTTAGCACTCTGTTTCTTAAACTTCAATAAAATTAGACTAGCGTCCAATAAAACAAGTACTTTTTACTTAACTGTTGAATGTTAAATCTTCAGGATGTGAAAAGTTCTTCAATATAACAAAAAGTGCAACATATTGCCAGTTTAATGTATTTTGCATTACACATAATTATTTAATTCTGATATATTTAAAACTGTACAGTCTTAATCACTAAAGAAAAAAAACGATTATTAAAATGAAAATTAGCCTTTGTAAAGTGAACTAAAAAGACAAATGTGAAAGAAATAAAAACAAGCAGTAGAACTAATTTATTTTAAACTTCAAGAGGAATTATAAAAATATTCACATTATATACATTTGTCTAAATAAATGTTATGTACTATGCCAGGTTCTTAATATCTGAACAAGAAGTATGAAATCTTAGTTTGGAAAAGTCAGTTATTATAAAATAGTTCTAATTCCAAAATTTGGGGGTGGGGTGGGGGGTGAAGTGGTCACAATGCATAGTAGCAGGTCTTTAAATAAGTTGCGTAAACCATTGCGAATACCATAAGCTACTTTAAAACTTCTGTGACAATTAATGGATCTCACGGAAAATTTTGCAAGAATTTATAATCCTGCATTTTCGTGGAGAAGCTAAGATGCAAGCTTTGTTGCAGTTATCCTAAATTGGTGAAAGCATATGCTAAACTCAGGGATAATAGCAATGCTATTTACACTGAAAGAATCACAGTAATTTAAAGATGCAATGCTGAAAATCATTCCAAAAATAAAAGACTAAAAGTCGCGTAATTTTTTAAAGTAAGAAATGAAGTTCATCAAATCAAGTTCTGCAAAAAATTTGCAACTGAAATTTAGAAATCATTTTTGATGGTTAGGATTGCCGAGTCGAATAGTTCTTGAAGCTAATTCGCAAAAGCTTACAGAAGTATTTGCTGCCAGTTTTTAAATTTTATTTCGAGCCCTGCATAGTAATATAAGTTGATATTTCACAGAAGGCATGATCCTGATGAAGAAGCGCGTGATCATGTGGGACACTTAATAATGGGAAAACATCCTCAATATAGGGTGCAGCTCAGAAACTCAAAAGGCAGCAAAGGATCTATTCGGCTAGATAGAACCTTTGGTTGGAGGTTCGGAGCAATATCTTCACAATAGTTCACATTAGTGATGAACATAATAATTTTTTTGCCCTGTACATGACATATATTTAGACATATGCCCAAACATGCACATCAAATTTATTTCATCACAAATCAATTAAAAAGTATAAATTGATCAAAATTCCAATTTTTGACGGTGTCGCAACATTTTATGTACTATTTTGTAACAGAGCTTTAATAAAATTTCTTGTACCTCCTTACAATTCTTTTATAAGTAAAATCGATTGCATTCTAAAAATATGCCAAAATTTAATGGAGTGTATATATAAATTACAGGCTGATTACCTATTTCATTTTCCCATTCCAAATCAACAGATGAACCAGGAGTTGCCTCAGCACTTAATTGCTCCCATCTTTGACTTCCGGAAAAGCTGCAAGTCTCAGCAAACGAACTTTCCCCTAGAGAACACAGAAGCTCAGATATAAAAATAACTGAAACATGAAAAGTTTATATTTATTAATGCAAAATGTGAATTTATGTTGATTATTACAAAATATAAAAAAGCATTTGATAATATTTAGAAAATCAATCATTGAAAGCAGAATCGGTACAAAATTACATAAAATTGGATCAAACTATTTATATATAAAATTCTCATTGTTCTTGTAGTTTTTGTTATACTAGGTCTTTTTTTACAAAGAATTTTGACCTCGTGTCTCTCTCAAACATCGACAAATCTATGGCTGAATATCTGATAATTGTCAATTTTGTGTCCCCAGAGCTTTAAAAAAGTAATAATGAATAAATAAGATAGATATTTTATGCACTATTTGTTTTGAATACCATCTGTTCTATATACTTTTCAACAAAAAGTTATTTTCAATGATATAAGTATTTTTGATTCCATAAAAATGCAGATTTATCATTTCTGCCACTATCTCTCAGAGATTAATTGAGTTTTCATCTCCTAATTGCATCAGTAAAAACATAATGGAAAAAAAAGGATGAACCTTAAGAAATTACTAGTTTAACTTGTAAAAAAAAAACTTATTTATAAAACATTTAACAATATTTTTTAAAGAAATTAATGATACACATTTGTTCCTGAGAATCCATAACATTATGATAGTCTGAAAAATCGTTCTTTCCATCCAATACTCGTAGACAGTGAAAGTACTGATTTTAAGTCAGTTGAAGAACAAACACTATTTAGTTTTATTTTATCGGTTTAAAGTTTTGGAATTTTGGTAAGTGAGAAACACAATTTTAATACTCATTTTTGATGAGTATATTTATTATCTTTAATTTTTGACACAAATTTAGTTATTATTAATTCTTGGTTTGCACAATTGCAAGTCAGATTGATGATTACAAATCAAAAGTATGAGACAAAACTTCAAATTTGTGAGTTATTTTTTGCTACTTAAGATTTATAGTTTTAATTTAAAAATGGTAAAAAAGTTGATGTCTTTTGCATATATATATACCATACATTTATACTGAGAATAGTCGTGACTTGTCTGAGAAAGGATTGACTAATAGTGAAAGCTCAAATAACATAATTAAGCATAAACAATAAATGAAACAAAGCAGCATACAGCTGTTTTGCAGATATGTTGGATCCCCATCTTCAGTGCAAGATAGACCAAGTCAAAATGAAGAAATGGGCACAAGTGAAAATACAAAAGTAATATATTAGCAATCCACCTGAGAGAGTTAATTAGAAAGCAGAATAAAGAACAGAACAGCCCATACAGCACCTTGTTTCTTCGTTTGAGCTAATTTTGTGTTTTTAATTTAAGTTTGTGGGTCTATCTTGCACTGAAGAAGGGGAATCAAACATATCTTTGAAACAGCTGCATGGTGTTTAGTTTTAATATTTGTGCTTAATTACATTTTTTGAACATTTTCTTATCCTTTGCACAGAGCGCTTTTACTTATTAATTGACTAATAGTGTCAAACTAAATGAATGTTACTCAGATTAACTTGATGTTAGTTAAAAGGAACTTTGCAAAATATTTTAAATTCTGCTAAGGTCTTTCTAGAGGATGCTACATCAGATAGAGCATCTATAAATAGAAATGGAAAAAACCCCAAAATGTGCAGAATAAACTGGAATTTTGAAAGCATAGGAAAAATTGATGGAAAGAAATTAATTTACAAGTTTCATACACATTAGTAGTAATCACGCATGTTACACAGCTGAGATCCTGTACCAAGAGTTTCTACATGATGCTTTTTCATTTTTATATTAGTTTGCTAGATAATTATGACATTGCATGAAAATGAAATGCAATAAAATAATATTAGCTCTCAGCAATGAAACTTTTCTATAAATGTGCTGTTTCCTTATTATTGTCTATCAAATATGTATAAATACTTAAAACAGATATTATAGTGGAGAATACTATATTGATTTATAATATATTTACAATACTTTTTAACTAGACTCATTTATTTTTATTTTAAAGATAAGAAAACTTCACAATTTGAATTTTTTTCTACTAAGATGTGACACACCTTAACAATTGCCAAATATCCATCATGTGTTTTAAATGCTTTAATATAAAGCAAACTTTATTTTTCTATTATTATCCCAATTTTGAATGGATTATGTGCCTTTATTTATTTTCCTTTATTAAACCTAAATATATTTAATTTACAATACATAAATTAGATTTTTGAGAAACGCAGCATTGAAAACGTTCACGGTTAAGGAACTTTGGAAGTTCACATTTTCCCAAAATTTCCTTCCCTTTTTTGCCTGTTTTCTTCCTGGGAATAAACAAGTTTTTTTTTTTAGACCTTTTCAAATTTGAGGTACTGACTAATCAACATAAGAACAACATGATGAATTCATTAAGACAATTCCAATTACATCTATATTAAAAATTCCTTTAATGATATTACAGATAAAGCCTAATTTTAAATGTAATAATATAAAACATACTATGTAAAAGAGGCATAATCGAATCTGCTGGAGATTTCATATCTCGGCGGTGTAGTGGCCTGTAACAGAAAAAATACCCTTATTTAAAATAAGCATTTTATGAATACAAGCAAAAGTACTTTATTAGATTTGGGATTTAGTGGTGTGCAACTTTTGTGTTTACCAAGAATTTTTTGCCAACATATTGGTAGATGCAAATCAAATTTTATGGAATAACAGGTTAAGTAAGAGGTGGCAAACATATGTTTAAAACCTCCTAGTGCATAAATTACAGTTGAGATTTTGTTATTTTTCATTAAGTGTGGTGTAACTGTTATGAGTAAGTATAATGCTGTTTTGTTTAAGTGTTACACTTTGTGTTACCTTGTAGTCTAACTAACTGCAGTTGTACCAGCCTAATAGAACACTTGGTTGTCTTTTCTATTGATATCAAGGAGTGAAGATATTGCACTTTTACATTTCGGTGGTACAATTACTTATGGATATTACTTTGAAAATTGCAAGGCAAACATTAACATTTCTTTTGAATTGTATAAAATGGCTGCAAATATAACAAAACATCATAATTTATGAACTTGGTATGTTCTAAACATACAGGTTAGCCTCTTATATCGACACACCATCATTCCGAAATTTTCAATTGACATCAGCCAATATGCATGTACGCAAAGAGCTCTCAGTAAATATGAAATTAGTAATACTAGATCTCAAATCTGACATACTTTATAATGTTTAAATCAATATACACAGACTTACTAAACAAAATTCTTAAAACTCTTGCCAGATGAAAAAAAAAATTGTTAATTGCCTAAATGCTTAAGTTGATTTATAATAAAACTTATTAATTTTTGGAATGCGGGCAGATCTTGTTGATGATACATATTTCAAGATTAGCTAAAATATTTTGCACTTAAAGTAATTTTGCCAATTCAGCAAAAATTAAATTTAAATTCTTTTAGTGACAGAATCAGATGCAACACATATTAAAAAGCAGCGCATGCCATTTTGTTTTCTAAATATTAAAAGGAAGAGAGATAACCAATTAAAAGCTAAAGGGCCATATGTGGTGATGTTAGCAAAGGATTTTCTAAGATCATATGTTCCATTTACATTGCATGCTAGAAAAAACATTAACACCAAATACAACTTGTCAATATACATTATAAAACTGCTTTGGAAAAGGTTATAGATGAAGACTAATAGACTGTTGCTTGGTGAAAAACTAGAATTGTTCCTGCAAGTGATTTTTAATGAGAATTCTCTAAAAGAATATGTTTCATTCATATTGCATGCTAGGAAAAACATTAATATCAAACACAACTTGTCAAAATATATCGTAAAAAAATTTCGGACAAAATTATAGATGAAATTTTACTGTCTTTTAAAGTTAGGTTTTGTTTCTGTACTTAAACATTTAAGCTATATTCATTACTGTGTTTTACCAAGCTAGTTGCTTGGTAAAAACAGTCAAGTTTTGTTTCTGTGCTTCAACATTGAAGCTATATTCTTTAACTAGCTGTAAAGCTCATTGAGATAAGGATACAATGGGTTCTAGAAATTGGCTTTGTATCATTTAGCTTTAATCTCTTCATCTAATGAAAGAGGCAACTTTCTTTTTCGATGTGGCATAGGCGAGGTGTAAAACAGAAGTCAAGTTTGTGAAGAACGGTTTATGTTTTTCTTGCCTTTCTCAGCACCAGGGTGGTGCATGAGGCGAGAAACAACAATGCAGCAGAGAGGAGTGGAAAGAAACACTACACATTCCTCCTGGCCTGTCTCAGTGCGAGCAAGACTAAAGAGGGTGAAGGTGGAGGACATAAAGTGAGAGAGAATCAGGTTTAAAATGTGATCCCCATTGTCGAAAGTTTTGCCTTTTATATAATAGGGCATTTCAGCAGGAAAATAAGAACTATCTCAGATAAAAAATTAATTCCTTCATTTAAAAAAAAAACATTCACGAATATTGAATGTATTTGTTGTTCAGTTAGAATATTTAAGAATAATAAATGTATCTGTATCCTAGGAGAAGCATACAGTGGAATTCTAAATTTTTGCTAGGCAACTAACTGTTCTCACTCAACTGGAACTTTGTTTACACAAAGTAATATAAAATAGCAAAAGTAGCAGCATGCATTTTGTTTTATTTGCTTGACTAAAATGTTTTTATGATATTTTATTTTTAAAAGGGAGACATGCAGCTAATTAAAGGCAAAAGAGCTATATGCGACATAGCAAAGGATTTGTCTTTTAATAAAGATTTTCTAAATATGTTCCATTTACAGTGCATGCTACGACAAACAATTATATCAAACACAATTTATCAATATACATTGTAAAAAAAAAATTTAAAACATTATAGATGAACAATAATAGCTAGTTGCTTAGTAAAAGACAGAAAAGTTTTGTTTCTGTGCTTAAACATTTAAGCTATATTCTTTAATGTTTCAGCTGGTAAATAAGAACTATCTCAAATAAAAAAAAAAATGATTTCCTTCATTAAAAATATAAAATAAAAAATCATTTAGGAACATTGAATGTATTTGTTGCTTAACAAGAATATTTAAGAATAACAAATGTCTTTGTGTTCAAGATAAAGCATACAGTGTAATTCTAAATTTTTGAGGAACAACTAGCTGTTTGTTCTCATTCAACTGGAATTTTTAAGAAATTTTTATATAAAATAATATAACTAATAACGAAGGTAGCAGCATGCATTTTGCTTGATTTGATTGGCTAAAAATTTTTTATGACGTGATCTGGCTGAGAGGTATCTTCATATTCTAAAGAAACTCTGCAGAGAAATGTTCTTGTTTTCCATTGGAATATTATCAAATTGTGTAAACAGGTTCCAGACATTAAATATAGTTGGACCTCTTTATCTCGACACCCAGTTTTCACGTCCCTCCGCTTATCACAGTAGTTTTTCAAAGTCCCAATTTTTTATATATGATTTTAATGTAAATAAACTCCGGATTTTATGTCATTGAGTAATTTTCAACTCCGTATATCCTGACAGTTAAGGAAAATTGTCTATTTTTCATAAACCATCTTACAGCATGGTACTTACGAGGGTAAGAAATTTCATAGCCAAACATTTCACAAAAGTGTCTAAAATACCTATTGAGATAAAGGAGAAACTTTATCTCAATCCTTTATCTGAATAAAAAGACCCACACTGACCTACTTAAGTCAGTAAAGGGAAAATAATTTTCCCTCTTCCTGTGCGTTCTCTATTCTGTGTCCTTATTATTATCCTGACATCTGAGTTCCCCTGGGATTACTCACTCGTGTTTCATTTAGGGGATGTGAGAGGGAAGAAAAAAAATGAAAAAAAGAATGTAAAACATTTCTTTTGCACACTTTATTTGTAGAGCTTGTTCACAGCAAAATGGCGAGTAAACTCTGTTCATGGACACTGGATGAAAAGATAAAAATGATAAGACTACGAGAAGTCTGGATTATTGAAAACTGCATTTGCTAAAACAAAAGGAATACCTAGAATGACATTTCTGACTATACTTTCTTCAAAGCAAAGGCTCGAAAATTCTTTAAGTGTTCAAGATGGAGGTAAACAGAAGAAAATGCGAAAATCAAACTATGAAGACGTTGAATAAGTTCTTAAATGATTGACTTATGCAAGATCTCAAAACGTGCCGATTTCGGGTCTGCTTTTAAAAGAAAAAGCATTAGAAATATCGAAAGAAATGGGTGTTCTAAAGTTCTTAGCAAGTAACGGTTGGATCGAAAGATTCAAAGAACGCAATAAATTTTCTTTCAAGAAAATATGCGGCGAAGTAGCGGTGGTAAACCACAGCCAAGTCAGTGACTGGAAAGTTTTATTTATTGAAAGATGTATTGGAATGTTATACTTCAGATGATGTGTTTAATTTGGATGAAAAGGGTCACTTTTTCAACTCTTACCGGAAAAGACTTTGTATTTTCAGTCTGATGTTTGCTCAGGAAGTAAAAAGAGTAAGAAAAGGGTAACTGTTTTACTGGGAGCAAACATGTCTGGTTCTGAAAAGCTTAAGCCATTAGTCATCAGGAAAAGCAAAAAACTGTGTTGCTTTTGAAATGTGAAGTCTTTGCCAGTGTACTACGAAGTAAATCGGAAGTCGTGTATGCCATCTGAAATATGGGAAAGGACTATAAAATCTCTCGACGAAAAATTTCATTCCATGAATCAAAAAGTAGCTTTTATAGTAGACAATTGTACTGCACACGTTGAAATGCGAGACCTAAACTTGCATTTCAACGAACTGGTTTATATGCCGCCGAATGCTACTGCAATTTTGTAACCATTGGAACCAGGGGATCATTTTGAACTTTAAGAGGAATTATCGCAAACTATTAATTAAAGACTAGATAAGGGCCAATGATGAAGGCCGTGACTTCAAACTGTCTCTTCTAGATGCTGTAAGCTATGGTCATAAAAGTTGGGCTGATGTATCTGCTAAGACAATTCAAAACTGTTTCAAACATGCTGGTTACACAGAAAATAATCGAAGTTTATCAGATCCCGATTCTACAGAAGGTAGTGATGAAGAGCACATCCCTCTTTCAATATTGTTTAAAGAGTTGTTGGATCGCAAAATAGATGTAACAGGGGATGTCCAGAGGTATATCGATTTTGATAAGGATGTTACCACATCACCAGATGCAATGATTCTTGAAATTGTAAAAGAGATCAAAGAGAAACAGATAGAAATTTCTTCAGACTCGGAGAGCGAAAGTGATATGGAACTGGAACAAAACAAGCCTCTAACTAAAACAGAAGCATTGCACTGCCTTGAAATGATCAGAAATTATCTAACATCCATTTCTAAAATAACGGATAATGATTATAATTCATTGTATAATATTGAAAAAGAATTGTAGGAAGCACATCTAGGAATAAGCAAACCTTAATTCATCAATATTTCATGTCACAATAAAAAAAGTAAGTCATCAAAAATCTGATTTTTATTCTTTTCAATTTTATTTTTTTGTTTATTTTGGTTATAAATTGTTTTATTGCTTAAAAATGCAAGAATAGTTATAAATTTAAAATTGTCTTAAATTCAGAAAAAATACAGTTTTTTATAAATATGGTTTTCTGCAACTCCGGTTACCGTGACACTCCGCTTATGATGACACTTTTTCGTGGTCCCAAAAGTGTCGGGATAATGAGGACCGACTGTATATATAAATTTTAAAAAGTTCCAATTCTTTTTTTTTTGTTTAATTATATGCATTAACACTATGCATGTTTTGTTTTCTGAAATTCTATTGTTATTTAAAAACCTCTAAAGTGTATTTTTAACTACAGGAACTTAAATTTATGACAATTAAAATATTTATTAAATTGAAAAACATGGCAAGTTTTGAAATTGAACAGTCAGGTGATACAATTGAAAGAAATAAACAGTCTCAATAAAAGCTGAAAAAAGGTTGGAAACCACTGCTTTACATCATTTAAATTATATTTTTATACATAAAGCTCACAATTAAACACACTTTTTAATTTATTTATAAAACTTATATTAGGTTTCCAAAAACGACATTTTAATTATTTGGAAATATTTTGAAAAATCAAGGATTCTGTTAAAATGTTATTAATTTGAACATTAACTGCACAATAAAAATTTCATAATTATTGTTACTTATCAAATATCACATACATGAATACAATTAAGCCCACAACATATTCAAATAACATAAAGAAATGACTATACCCAGGAAGAAGTTGATTTTCATTTCTCAACCAGCTGAAATGTGGTCGTTTGAATGTGAGTTTATTTGGTTTGGTCACTTCAATTTCACTAACACATGATTGAGCATCACCTACACCCTCAGGCCTTTGCTCAAGTTCCAAAAATTCTTCTGTATCATGAGATGCCTATGAATGCAAACATTCTATATGTTATATCTAAGAATAAATTTATTACAAAATATTTTAATAAGGCAATAAAACTTCTAGCAAAAAATACTTATTGTACTTGTTGTTACTCACTGAAATGCTCAGCTTCATTTAAGATTGCCAAAATAAATTTTACTTTAATTTGAATAAAATATAATGTAAACAAACATTTAAACACAATTTCCTCTTTTTATAGATTGATTTTAGTGTATTTGAAATCATCAAATTTAAAAAATATTGCCAATGGTTAAAATAACTATGTATTTACAATGTTTCTAACAAACAAAATTAATAGTTTCACGTATTGAACGTCAATCTATACACTTTTGTGTAGTCTATTTTTTATTAAACGTGGTTCTTTTCAATTTCTTGAAATACTACATGATAGAAGCATAAGGAATACACTTCAATAAACCCAATATTTCTATCATCTATGAGATAAATCTTATTTCAGGTTCTTACAAATTTACATTGTAAATTTGATATGTATTGACATACAGTCAGAAACTGTGGTTTATTTTATACACCAAGTTTTTATGCCAGATATTGAATAACCCACCTTGTCTTTTTCTGGTGGCAGTAGCAGAACGAGATGAAAATGGTATGTGCACAGGAAAGAGCACAATATGTAGCATGGTTTATTGAACCCAAATCGGACATTTGGGTGCAAAGGAACTTTAAAATGTGATACAACAGGATATAACCCTCTTAATTTACCATACAAAAGTAGCACATGAACTTTATGCAGATTTGTAGTGTAGGCGTGAAGCATCATGTAGGTCATATATGGCATTAATTTTTATCTGCCAATATGTATAATATAAGTAATTTCTATTAATAATAAAGGTACCAACATTTTCAATTTTTATTTAGTTTTTTAGTTATAACCTGATAATAAATTTCTCCTGAAACTGAAATCTCATGTCAGTTGAAATATAACCCTGGAAAAAAATTTTTGTAAACTGAAAGAAATATGCGATTGAGATAACAATTGATTATAACTAACTTATGTTGGATAATGGTCTGTAAAAAAGGAACTGCAGGGGAAAAAAGTTTTAAGAATCTATGCTAAAATTTAATGGAAAGTTGAAAGCATGTGATTGAAACCTTCATTAAAAACAGTTTAAAATGAATTAGCAATGGTAACTAAATCTGGAGTAAAAAAAATAGAGCAATCACACCAGCAAAATCAAAACTATTCTTAAAGTAATTTGATCGAATATTTGAAGAATTTAGTTGAAGAAGTAGCTCATGTAATTTTATAAAACTAGTTGTTCCTTTATTATCATTTTATTATGGATGAGTAAAGTGAAGTTTATTCTCCATTTCTAACAAAGCAAAATCAACATTTGCCTGAATTTTGTGATCTCTTTTACTCGAAAATCACAATAGGTAGGAACATGAAAATTTGCACACATACGTAACATTGAATACAGATTTGTAGAATCATAATTTCAATAATTAAAACAAACTGCAACAGGCTGAAACACTAATTTTTAAACCACACATGCTCACTGCGTTTCGTACAAATAAGAATTAAACAACAATTTTTAAGCAGCTAATCAAAGTATGTGCATTTGCATGTATTGTAATTTCAATGTGCTCCTTCATATTAAATATGTTTTTGTGATTTAAATGTGTTATTTTGATTTCATTGTTTTCCTGTATTTCAATTTGTTTAATTTAATAATCAAATTCTAAAAACTCATATGCTCTTTTGTATTAGGATTCTCAAATATTGAAATTAATTTTTTATACTTCTTAATTTCATAATTTTTGTTAAATTAAGTTCCAATTTGAAATCTTGCACAGCTCGCATACTTCAGATGCCCAGTCCATTCAAAGCCAGGCTTTTTGCTAGTTTTCTTCTTTTTTTGTTGTCTTTTGTAAATTAGCATTTCTTTTACAGTAATTTGAATTAATTTTTAATTTTGGTTTTTCGATGAAGATATCTTATTAAGCATCTAAAACAGCTTGTTTGATTCATTTTTGTTATATACTATATAATTTCATAATCTTTTATTCATAATTAGTGTTACTATAATATTTGGAGTATGATTTTGAAGTTAGTTGCTTATGCTGCTCTTGTAGCTTCAGAAACCAGTTGTTGTCTTATTTATTTTATTATAGAACACTTTTAAGATCATAGTCATATTTATTGAGAAAGTATTTCAAATTCTTTGGCTGTTCTTGTTTCCCCTTTTCAGGTTTTTTTTTCTTTTCACCATTTCAATTTTTCGTTTTGTAATGATTTCCCTTCTTGGTCTCATGATGTAACTCTTTATTGACATATCAATGCTTGTGCTTTAATTGGTGTGGTTATTTTGTCGTTATATCCTGAACATGGATGACATTTTTTGCCTCCGAAATCAGTTGAAACTATTGCTAATTTGTGTTATGCTATGCTTTTAATGAAGATTTTGCTTTTTAGCTATTTTTGCAGTAATTTGAGTAATTTGATTTACATTCAGTTTAAAGAGAGAATTTAATCTTATATTAGAGCATTTTTCAATAAAGCTTTTTACATTTTTTTTTAGTTTATTACATTTTAATTGAAGACAAAATCAATTAATTGTATAATTAACCACACGAAAGAGGCACCTTGAATATCTTTTATTCTATTAGTCTGATCAACACCATTCAACTTGCATTAATTCAAACAGATCTACTTTCCATTTTATCACATCACTATTATTGGGACAAAAGTGGGACAAGCTCTGATCAAACCTAGGATTTAATAATATGCATCTATAATAATAAAGAAAGATCTCTGTCTGTCTGTGTCATCTGTAGCAGAAAATCTAAACATTGTACCAACATGAAATTTAGTACATGGATATTTCAGGACCCAAGACGACATGCCTCGGCAAGAATTTTTTTAAATTCAAATTAGTTTTGTAGTTATTTTACATTTTAGTATGATGTTGAGTGATTTTGACACAAATCGGTTCTTTAGCAACCAAAAATATTATTGTAGAATTTCCATCTTAGCACCATCCAAAAGATCGAGAAATTCTCTTTCAAACAAACTTCCAAATGATTAATAGACGAATTTTCATGGATTTATATAAAATATGTACTTTACACGTGCTTAAACTTTACCTGACTTTTATATTGCAATATAAAATAACTGACTAACAATCCCATCTTCATAATTTACCAGGTATTTCTTTGAATATCACACACAGCTGCAATCAAAAAATTATATATCTGCTGTATTCCGTTCATTAATTATGAATTTTTTTATGTAAAACCTCATAAATTTTCAGAAGAATTCTAACACTGCAAGGGATAATTGCATAAATAGGTTTCTTGCCTTTCCTTGAATGCACCTTGGATGGGGTCAAGCGTTGGTATTTCAAAGTGACATCATTCAAAAGATTCGTCATCAGTGGATCATCATTTGCTTAGGAATTTATTTAAATTGCCAGTTGGTACTAGAATTGAAAATATTATCAGAGTTTACAAGATTTTCATTTAAAGATAAAGTGTTCTTGAATTTAATCGAAGAAGCTTATGTAGTGAATCGAAGGAGTGTATACAGAGTGTATCAAAAGAGCATATTTAAAGTGTATCATGCCTACTCATATAGTGAAAGGTGTATTTGGGACAAATCAAAGGAGATTATTTATGGTGTTTCAAAAGAGCTTATTTAAGGCATATTAAAAAAACTTACTTAGGGCGTATTAAAAGAATTTATTTAGTTTGTATTAAAAGAGCTTATTTAGGGTCTATCAAAAGAGCTTATTTAAGGTGTATCAAAAGGGCTTATAAAAGGAGCTTATACACCCATGCACAGGGCAAAATGCATATGTTGAGCATACTACACAGTCGTGTTAGGGCGTAGCAGTTGATGTGCCCAACGTCGGGACCAAGGCATATTACATACTTGAGCAGGGGTCTAAAGTGTGATTAAATGCCTATTTAGGATGAGCATGTACTCGTGTGAGTTTTGCAATTAAAGTGTGTGATTGTACATCAGGTGACAAAGCCTTTAGAAAAACTTAATGAAAGAATTCAATTAATACTTGCTTTAAATTCTGGGCAACGCCGAGTACAGTTTCTAGTTATAAATAAAAGTGGTATAAGTAGCCAAAGTTAGAAATTGATTATGATTATTTTACCTTTTTTGCACCCTCCCAATGATACATCAGTTGTTGTTGGCGAAAGATATACCTATTGCAACAGTTTGTGCATTAAAATGTATAGTTTAAAAACTCAAAAGAAATGCTGGAATGAGAGTTTTTACAACTCATTTTCAATTTGAAAAAAAATTGAAAGTGAGTTAAAATGAACTGTAATCTATATAATAAAAGGCAATGTCTGTGTGTGTGTCTGTCTTATACACTATACGTTTCGCGACCGCGCGTCAGAGAGCTACGAAATTTGGCAATCGGAGACCAGGGGGGGGAGGGAAGGGGACACGTGAAAACCGATTTTTAAAATTTTAATTATTTTTTTATTTATTTAATGTTTTATGCGATTTCGACCGTTTTTTGCCCTTTTTGCCCTTTTTTCTCCACGATCCAGATGTTGTAGAAAAAAACAAATCACACCATCGGAAAGAGCACACAATTGCGAGTAAAAATATATCAATTTGAAATCTGAATTTCGATTTCTAATATTTTTTAAAGATTTTAAAACAAAAGTCACTTTTGGCTCAAAAAAACGATTTTTGGTTTTTAAATTCTCGCATAGTAAAAAGTACTCATAATTTCGACTAATAATTTACATTTTTAGAAAGGTCAAACATCTGGCATTCTTACAAGTCCAATCTGGTCAGGAAATATTCCGTATTGCCCACAGGATCGGGATTTTAAAAGTTTCCGAATTTCAATTTCTCGGCATTCCGCTCGGCGTGCCGCTTCGTTTCTCCCCCGCTGAAGGAGGGAAGGTGGTGGGTGGGGACGTCAAGGTGAAGGTGACGTCACGGTTCTGAATAGAGCTCCTTTGTTCTATATAAATTATTATATTTATATATTAAATGATGGGACGATATGGATTTTTTAAATGTATATTTTAACTTTTGGATATTTTAATTTTATGGATATTTTAAATGATGGAACAATGAAACAATGGAATGAGGATGATGGAATTAAGCATATGGTCATTTTAAATTGCAAATTAGCGCGCGGAAAGTTAGCGGTAGGCCCGGGTTCGATACCCGCCACTGCGAAAACTGCCGCCGTGTTTACGTGGAATACGATCACGTTAAATATGTGGGTCCGTAAGTTCTTCCGAGAGGTTGGTGGTAAGGGAAGGAGGATACGGCCCCTGTGGATCCCTCCCCACTGGGTTCCCGTCTAAATTGGATGAATATATAGAAAGTTATGGAGATTGTCGCGGAGGGCGCGGCAGCCCAGTGGTTAGCGCGCGGGAATTGCACTCAGTAGGTCCGGGTTCGATTCCCGCCACTGCCAAAACTTACGCCACGTTTACGCAGAGTATGATCACGTTAAACATGTGGGTTCGTGAGTCCTTCTGAGAGGTTGGTGGTAGGGGAAGGAGGGTACGGCCTAAATTGGGTGAATAAAAAGAAAGTTATGGAGATTGTCGCGGAGGGCGAAGTAGCCCAGTGGTTAGCGCGCGGGAATTGCACGCGGTAGGCCCGGGTTCGATTTCCAAAATTGCCGCCGTGTTCACGCGGAGTACGATCACGCGGAATAAACATGTGTGTCTGTAAGTCCTTTCGAGAGGTTGGTGGTTGGGGAAGGAGGGTACGGTCCCCGTGGGTGCCTCTCCCACTGGGTTCCGGTCTAAATTCGGTGAATAAAAAGAAAGTTATGGAAAATGTCGCGGAGGGCGAAGTACACCAGTGGTTAGCGCGCGGGAATTTCACTGGGTAGGCCCGGGTTCGATTCCCGCCACTGCCAAAACTGCAGCCGCGTTCACTCGGAGTACGATCCCGTTAAACATGTGGGATCGTAAGTCCTTACGAAAGGTTGGTGGTAGGGGAAGGAGGGTACGCTCCCTGTGGATGTCTCCCCCACTGAGTTCCGGTCTAAATTGGGTGGCACTTCCTGGCCGTCCAAACAGTTACCTTACACCTTCTGGTAAGGTCGCGCCAGCAAGTGTGCCACGGTTACAATTTGCCACGGTCAGAATTTTCAAGGGTAGCGAACAGGCTGGTCGCCAAAGGCGGCTAGTATACAAATATTTTTACATAATCTTAATCAATATGTTTTTAAAGCTTTACACACACAATTTCGCTAAATTTGAAACTCAAGGTTTTTTAATATTTTTTTAATATCTAAACCTAGAACCTATGTCTAAGTGATTAGAATATTTAACAATGAATCCTGGAGGGAAGGAAATAAATCTTGAGATCAAGCCCACTGCTAGGTGAATATTTATGTGCTATGCATAGTATTTGATAGTTTTTCTAATATGCAGTATCAAAATAGTACTAGTTTCCTTAGAATGCCTTTCATGAAAAGCAGCCTTCATTTGTGAGTACAACCATTTCTGGTACTTGACAGCTTCATCTTCCTCTTCTTAAAGATTTGAAATGCAAAAATATTGTTCTTTTATTTTAAAAAATTTGTCTAATAATCAAAGTATTGTAGGCATTACAGAAAACTTTATAAAGAAGAGATATGGCTGAAAATGTTCTGGAATAAATTAACATTAGAGGAGCTAAAATCTAGTTGTTCTCTGTTAAAAAATGTTTCTGTCAGGTTGATTTTAGAGATTTTTTTTTTAGACAAATTGGTGCCCCCCAAAACATCATGTTTAATACGAGCTAGAGTCTGTCCAAAAAATTTTTTGTGACATAGTGGGACCAGTGATATGTACTTGGCGAAGCAGATTCCATTGAGTAAAAAAGAATGCAAGTTGAACAGCATTGATCAGATAAATAGAACACCATACTATATTCAAGGTCTCCTTTTTTTTTTGGTTTTCTGTACATTACTGCAATTTTTTGTTAGTTAAATCTATAATAAAGTTAAAAGAAATTTGTTTGCAATTTTCAGAATATCACATACCATGTGAAAACAATATTCACGTGAAAACAATATAGTAATGCTAATGAAATGTTTTGATAAATGTTTTTCTTTTCACTCTTACTGAGTAGTGATATTTTTATAGTAATAAATTACAGTGTATGACCCCGGCTTTGGGACATTAGCAAAATCTAACTCATATTCAGAATATAAATTGAAAATAAATAAAAATATTTTGTAAATTTGGAAAAGTTTTAAGAAATGGGAAAAATGGAAGAAACTGACATGACTTAAAGATAAACTTCAAATTGGAAAAAGCTAAGAAAACAACCAGAAATAAATTTTAAAAATATAATAAGTACCAAAAGTAAGAAAATTGCAATTATAAACGCATGTTAATAATACAGCACTATAAAAAATATAAATATTTGTGAATTTTTGCTTGCATTATTTTTAGAAAAATGAATATATTTTATATGTTTTATGAACCTTTTGAATCTCCTCTGATATTTCAAACTATTTCTCAAACATATTATACAAATAGAAAAGCATATATAATATAAAAATATATTAAACAAATATATTTTGGGAGCACAAATAAAAACTTAATATATGTACATTTATGCTTAATTTTAATTAAATATTAATTTACTTTTTATTTTAATATGTAATTTAAAAAGTCATTAAAATAATAAACAAAACTATGTAAAACCTGAAACATTAAAAAATAAAATACTCTAAAAATGACCAATTTTGGAAATAACTCACGAAATATATACACTAAGCTCAACGTGCAAGACACAGATAATTTTTTAAACTTTTAATCTCTGTTGTAGATGCAGATCAACTAAAAACATTCTACTACAAGAAGCTCTGGTTGAAGCTATACATCACTAATTTAAAACAAGCTCACAAAAAATGAAAACTTTGTAAATACAGCATATATATAAAAAAACTGGTCTACCAGTTTCAAAGGTAAATAACAGCCTTCTACAAGACCGACAAGAAGTGTGTTTTCACATACTCGAAAGTAAGTCAGCAGCAAGAAGGTTTTGTATGTATGCTGTATTTACAAAGTTTTCATTTATTGTGCTATTACTGCAGCAGTTTTTGAGTGATTATTTGATAAAAACAAGTTATTTTCAATATGCCAGTTTTTATTGAATTGTTACCTTATAAACAAGCATTGCCATTTAGGTCAACTGTGATAATATTAAGTATCAACATAATACTATGAAAAATAAAACAATTTTCAAGCACTACAATGTGTTTAAGCAATTTTAAATATAGCTTAAATTACATGGTAGCTATTAACCTTCTGACTAATAAATTTCAAATTCAGTTAGCAAAATTTTATAAACTAGCAGTCACTGTAGCTAAAATCTTGGAACCGAGTAAATTGTTTCAAGTGGTCATAAAGGTAAGACAATAAAATTTTAATTAAATCTAAGTATAATTATTTTATATATATTATTTTAATTAAATCTAAGTATAACATTTATAAAATCCTTTTAAGTATCATGCCATGACTCATCACAAGAATCATTTTAATTATTTAATCTCTGATGTGTGTACAACGTCTGTGATTGATATTGTAGTATTTTAGAGTCAAACTATTATTACCATCTTAATTATTATTATTATTCATACTAAAATCAATTAGTAATGGGCTAAGATTAGCTAGTGAAAATGAGGAGTTTAGTAGCCAATGGCTAATAAGCTATGGAATGTTAATTTAAGCTATAGTTTTAAGGTCTTATAAGGATCATAAGCACCTTATAAAAAAAATCATTGCAATTTTGACATAGAAACTGATTAAAGAAATAAAATGGATAATGAAAAATGATAAAATAAACTCAAGAATAAAATAATTTTTACCAGCTGTTTTCATCCATTTGTTTTTAATATGATCAACCAAAAAATAAAACTGCAACGAAACTGAAATGTAAATATCAAAAATAAAGATAACAGAAAAAATAAACCAATAAAAACAGATTTTTAACATAAATGAAATAAATTGATATTTTTTTGCATTGTATTCAAACTTTATAAACAAACTATGCGGAAAGGAATTTTGCTCACTAAAAAAGTCTCATTTTATAAGAAATTAAATGAAGATGAAATTAAAAATGAAAGTTGAAAATGATTTATAGCACTTCAGATAAAAAAAACACTAGTTTCAAAGAAGATTCCTTTTCACCACATATTTCACAGTACACAATTATGAGGAACTCGATTAGGGGTTACACGTTGGGTAATAGTAGAAATAATTTTAAAATTGTATTTAAAGGGGCATTTTCTTTAAATCTAAAATGGGTTAATAATTAATTCATTTGTATCAAATTAAAATTTTAATATGTTTAACCAAATTTTTTTGTTCTATATCACTTTTTCAGCTAAATAAATTCCTTTCTACTTAAAATTTTTATTTTGAGAAATTGTTCTAAAATTCTAATATATATATAAATTTAATTCTTTCTTATAAACTTTAACTCTTTATAAATTCAAAGCATTGCACTACTATACTTATGGTCTGTAATTTGGGAATGTTTTTGATGTTGAGATTTTGTAATTCATTTAATTAATAAAAAATTTTAAAATTTGTTCTTTTAAAATGAAATTTGATAATAAACATTTAAAAAATTAAAAAATTATTTGTGTTCCATTTAATGTTCTATTCTATTTTAGTTAAAATGCATTATGTATTAGGAATTTTGCATATGTGGGGGCCGGCTCTTGCATCACTTTCTGCTACAAATCACATCCCCAGTTATAAGCTTAGACCTGAAGATATTTTTTGGTCTAATAGGTATAGCACAGGTTTACTATACTTTTGGTTTAGAGTTTAAATCTCAACCGAACTTTTCTGGGAATCTGCCAGTACCCTGTCCCCCCCATTAGAACCAGCAATAAAAACCGAGCATGTAACCTTCTCCAACATTTGATGACGATCTCAATGCCTTGCACAAGATGGCAGCATCACAATAGATGCAATCCACTCCTCTTTTCTGATGACATAGCTGCCAACCCAGAGAATAAAAATTTAGGAACACTGTACGCAAGAAAAATGACACGCAATAGTTGCACACAAAATATATATACATGGGTATCTCCAACATGGGAGTACTTGCTTCCCCCCCCCCCCATTGAATTGCATGTCAGTATTTCTTAGCCAATGTATTATGTATTGACAGTGATTTTGCAACCCCCCCCGGAAGGAAAGATGGTGAAACCCATATATATATATACTATATAATTAATCTTAATAAAAAAAAATAAGACCTCATGAGATAAGAATTTTGAAACATACATGAAATGCATAATATTTTTACACCCATAAAATTATAACTATATTTGTTCTCCTTAAATACATCAATATTCAACTAAAAGTAAAATTAAACTATTTTCATATTTGAAAAAAAATGTCATTACACAATTTAAATACACTATTACAAAGTAAGTAGAACAAAGACAAATTAAGAATCTTTTTGGTTTATTGATACATAGGTAGCAGATTTGGCCTTTTTCAAGAAAGTGGCACCATGTTTGTTCATACCAAGCACCATTTATCTGATTATTTGGCAATTAAAGTAGACTGTAAAGTCAAAATACTCATGGAACTTCTAAAATCAGTTTTGTTTCTTTTTACAAGACTAAAAATTCGTTCACATGCAGCATTACTATGGGGGAGTGTTAGTATCTCCAACATGATACTACTCAATTTACCATACAAAAGTTTATACACAGGATCTTTTTGCTTTCCTAACTTAGCCCACTGAACATCTGGTCTTCAGCAATTATTTCTTCTGGCAGATCTGCCATTTGATAATGCAAAAACTCAGTCTCTACACTATCAATAATATCAAACGTTGATTCTGTTGAGTCTTTTTGCAGTATAGAGGGAAATCTGTCTATAAAAAATTTTATCGAGGAAATTTAACTTTTTTCCTCTGAGACACATCTGCGACTTCAGCATGATGTAAAACATCAGAGTTGATTGGAAAGTTTCTGATAATATAATTACATGTCATACAATAGTAGTTTTTGACGTACTAAAAAAACCTGCTTTGTTTCATGAGACTTTAACTTTTTCAGGCACTCTAACGTCTCTGATCCCACAAATATGTCTTCATTATCCTTATGATTTGTTGAATCACTATAAGAGATATCGAAGCTTTCACGACTTCAAGCTTTATGAATCTGACTAATATATCTGTAAAAAAAACTTGAATTTGGAACTTTAGCTTATGGACTCTGGGGATCTCTGATTGCAAACTCACATTAAATTTTTCGAAAACACTAATTACATTTTTCAGAAAAAATGCAAGAGCATGGTACAGATTTTTCAAAATAGAAAAATTTGTATTATGCAAATATAATTAAAAAATTAACCTTAATAATTAGCCATAATATGAAAATAACTAGTTTAGTCGATCTAATATGCAACATTTAAATGATGGAGATGGATGGAAAAAGATACTAATGTACTCTCGGCAATTCACGCGATGTAACTGAATTGCGCAATCGCACTGTTTATGCGAAAATAATTAAGAAATTAACAGTAATAATTAATCAGAATATGAAAATAAGCTAGTTTAGTCGATTTAATATGCAACATTTAAATGATGGAGATGGATGGGAAAAGATATTAACGTAATCTCGGCAATTCACGCGATGTAACTGAATTGCGCAATCGCACTGTTTATGCGAAAATAATTAAGAAATTAACAATAATAATTAATCAGAATATGAAAATAAGATAATTTAGTCGATCTAATATGCAACATTTAAATGATGGAGATGGATGGGAAAAGATACTAACGTAATCTCGGCATTTCACGCGACGTAACTGAATTGCGCAATCGCACTGTTTATGCGAAAATAATTAAGAAATTAACCATAATAATTAATCAGAATATGAAAATAAGCTAGTTTGGTCAATCAAAAATGCAATATGTTGAAGATTGAGATGGATGGAAAAAGATATTATTGCACTCTCGGCGATTCATGAGAACAAACTGAATTGCGCAATCGCAGTGTTTATGCGAAATTAATGAACAAAATAACATTTTAGCGATTTATGCTGAATTAGACAACCTTTGAAGAAGTATATTTATTACTTTCATAAAATAAGCGATCGAGATCTTAATTTACATTACACGCGGCCGTAAATCTACGTTAATTTGATTAGCATTACCCTGCATTTTATTATGGTGTTGCTACGATCCCGGGAATGGTAGAAATCAGTGCTAAAAAAGCGGAAAATCGGCGTTTCCGAGGAATTATACCATGTCTGGTTAATTGATAAATTTCAATCAAAAAAATCCGGAGAATTTCGTTAGTAATTCGGAGGCCGGAGAAGTAATGAAATATCCGGAGTTTCCGGCCCAAATCCAGAGAGTTTTTCACGTCTAATCTGTAATCTTATGAGCGTACTTTTATTCAAATAGAGAAAAATTTCCCACTTAGCTAAAAAAATCCCTTTTATAGGGAAAATTTTGGGGATATTATCCCTAAACGTAGGGATTTTTTTTTTAAATCGGGAGATGCGCCTTCAAAAGCGGGAAATCGGGATAAACACTCAAAAATCGGGAATCTCCCGCCAAATTCAGTAGAGTTGGTATACATATGTAACTTTTATGGTTGCAGAGGGGGGAAAATGGGGTAAAACCGGAATATTTTCAAAAATTCGGATTTTGTGGAAAAAATTCGGATTTTCGGAACAGACGTAAAAATTCGGAAGGAATCCGGAAAATTCGGAACGGTTGGCAGCTATGTGATGATGACAGATGACACGTCCTTCCTTGCAACTGCATTTTTGAAGGATGTCACATATGACCATCAACTGGTCGAGCTCCCAACTGTGTACTGTGCTGAGATAATGGCGGGTTTTGCAGGAGGCATCCTCTCTGTTTCTCTCAGACACAATCGAGCACTTTTTCAAGGAAGGTAGTGCACGGGGGTTGGCTCTTGCATCACCCTTTGCTGCGAATCACATCTCCAGTTATATGCTCAAATCCAAATATATTTTGGCCTAATCGTTATAGCACAGGTGTATCATACTCTTGGTCCCGGGTTCAAACCTTAACAGAATCTTTTTGTGAATCTGCTGGTGTTCCCAACCCTCCACGAATTGTATAATAGATTTATTTTAAACTAGAAACTGTACCCAGCACTGCCTGCTATAAAACAGGGATTAACTAAATACATTAAATTTTTCGAAAGACTTAGTCACCTGTATGTACTATATAACAAGCATTTAATTGATACATTTGAGTGTACATAGTCTTAGAGGATTTTTAAAGGCCATTTTGCAAGAAAAGGCAGTTTCTTTTTTCCTGAGTTGTACCAAAATCTAACAAGCACAAGTGGCTTATCCACCATATTTAATGAAATTCGGTCAACTAGTTTTTCAGTTGGAGTGGATATAAAATTTTCACAGACAGACAGACATTACGCTAAAAATAGATTTTTGGTTTTTGCTTTTCAGTTACAGCAGATACATATGATTTTTGTGGGCCATTAAGCAAAAAAATGTCTGGTTCTATTTTTATAACCAGTACTGAAATCTAATCAGCATTAGGATTACGCACAAGTGACTTATAAAATTTTATGAAATTTGGTCAATTAGTTTTTGAGTTAGAGTGGATACATTCATTGCACGCACACGTGCACGCACGCACACACACACACACACACACACAGATCATGCTAACTGAGTGCCATGGCATGTAAGCAACTGCAGTGCTCCTAGGGGTAAATTTAAAATGATAAAGAAATTAAATCAAAACTAATCAGAACCAACAACCTAATGTATAAAATTTTGATGGCAATCAGTATCTTCAAAATGACTAATATGTTTTTGATAAATGCAACAAAAATTGCAGAAATTAGATGTAAGCAAGATATGGGCATTTATTTCGTTACTCATTCAATGCTGTCATAACTAATATTTTGTAATTATTTGTATTAATTGATTGTTTATGTAAAAAGTTTTTGTTTGGTGAGAATATGTTAAATAAAAGCAGAGATATGATTTTCGACAATTTGGTGACTAAATTTTTCGACAAATCTAAGTCGTCACGGAAACAAGGCTTAACCCACATCTCTATTCTGGACCAAGATATAGGGTTTTCCAAATTGAAACAATGGGAAATATTTTAAAATCATTTTGAATTCTATCCCCTTGAAATAGGAAAAGCAGATGCTGAAAGGCACAGTCAGTGCTTCTATTCCCTTGTGTCAATTACTGTTGTAACTGTAACATAACTTAGATAAAATGTACAGCAATAACTAGCACTGTGAAATGACATGGCTTTATGACCAATTTAATCAGAATGGACAAGGAGAAGCTACAAAGAAAATATGCATTGAAATTTCTGAATGAAAAGTATCCATCTGTAAATATACTATTTTAAGTGTAGTAAAATGCCTTAGAAAAATGGGTAGTGTACACGATCGTCCTCGATCAGGAAAAGACAGAAGCTCAAGCAGATGTATGTGGTAAAAAATTCTAGGATATGCCCTTGCTTATCCACAATCTAGTGTCAGCGTCATTAGTGAAGAATGTGGATAGTCGAAATCTTGTGTCGGAGATTTTAAATGAGCATGGTGCATATTCACATTGCTCGAAACTGGTACAAGAATTTTTGTCAGGAGAAGAGGATTGTCACTTTGATTTTTATAATTTTATTTTAAACAAAATGGATGATAATGTCTTTGTGAATGAGATTCTTTGGACCGATGCATGTAAGTTCACAAAAAGCCAGAATTGTAAGTACAAAGAATAATCACTTCTGGTCTCTTCAAAATTCGCATCTCATACGATTCAACAAGCATTAAGTGCAGTGAACTGTAAATGTTTGGTGTGGAATATGAAAGGGAATGTGAATTGGGTCATTCATTTTTTATGGTACTTTGCACATCTGTAATGCAGACTATGTTGCAGAAAATACATGAAGAATTTATTTCACAGATACATTTGTGCATTGCAGCTGAATTATTGACATTATCATATAATTTCAGACAACTATCTAAAATGAATCCTTTATAAAATAAGAAAACAAAACACATAATCAGTTTAAGAATGTATGCTCTTAACCCTCATAAATAGCCAGAAATTTTTTTTGGGAGATGGGTGTGTGCATATTTTAAATGTGCATGCATCTCATAACACATTTAGAAATATATTAGATGGTGAAAGTTGGAAAAAGCACATTTACTTTAGAAGATACCTGAAAACATATATAAAGAACCTAAATTTTTTGGAAGAGTAGCCGTCTCCTGGCTATATTCCTATCCAAGGATTTTTCCTCTGTCATGGTTGACCTATTGGCCTCGCACTGTTGATCGCCAAATTCACCATTAGCGAAAAATAAAAAAAATATATATATATATATATATATAAATATGAGTGGCTAATGTTTTTGTGTAGTGGCAAAACTTGGTGGAAAACATAAAAATAAAAAAATAAATAAATAAGAAGTTAATATAGCAAAAATTATAAAAATAAAATCTGTGACTACAAATTTTAAAAAGTGGATATTAAAAGTAAAAGTGGTTAATTTGTTAAAAAATGTAGCTAATTAATAAAGAGCAAGGCATGATGATGGTTTGATGTCAACAACAGAAAAAGTAGGATTTAACATAAGACAAGGGTTAGATCAGATTCCAGGGTCAGACAGTCTTTATTATCTATAGTAAGTTTTTGCTAACATGTAATAGAAACAAGGTACAGTGCCAGATCTATTATGAAGTGAATAAAGAGTCTGCTTCATGCACCACTTCTCAAGGGGGTCTCATTTTTAGGTAACATATTTTAAAATTTGTGAGGTCCATTTGATCAGCTATCCATTAAATAAAAGTATTTGCTGATTTATTAAGTATGTTTATGTTTTGAAATTTATTTGAGGAAAGATTCTTTATTTAACAGTTTGCTTCATATAGCGTTTTTATTTTATCACATATTCAGTATAACTTTCTGTAGTATATAGAAAACTACTAAAGCTATAATCACTGGATATTGATGATATTTAATAATCATAAGGAGGAGTAACTGACCCAAATGCAGAGGATTAATATATTCTATGCAATTTCATTTATAATTTTTTCCAAGTAGATGAACAATAAACTCTATGTTGTTGCAATGAAATTTTGGAATCTAACAGTTAATTAGATATATGCAATAAAATATTACATATATGCAAATAATCGACTAGTCGATTATTTGTGTCTAAAACATTTTATATAAGCCCAAGTTTAAAATAAAATTGGAACAGTATGTATTGTCAACCAGTCTGAAAGTGTGAAATGTCTGACACCTTGGAATATCTTAAACTTTAAAATCAGGTTTGAGTTTAAAATCTTAATATTTTATGTACTACTTGATGGCCTTGTGTGCATTTGATGCTGTATTTTGAAAGTTGCACTGGAATTAGATAATAGTTTATCAAACTTTTTTAGTCTTTTAAACAGTAAAAAAAAATTATACGTAAATTTTGTAGACCATAACAGTGGGATTGGAATTCCATTTACTTAAATGAAACTATGTATTAAAAAAAATAGGGTTATTTATCATGAAATTAAATGTAAAATGGTAGTTGTAGAGTCAAGCAGCTTAAAGATATTGGATGGAGCATTCAAGGAAGTATCTGTCTAGTTGGGACATCTTAGGATACATGATAGAATTATTGTTTTGCAGT
Source organism: Amaurobius ferox (assembly GCA_951213105.1). Lineage (NCBI taxonomy): Eukaryota > Metazoa > Arthropoda > Arachnida > Araneae > Amaurobiidae > Amaurobius > Amaurobius ferox. The sequence goes on along the minus strand of OX578147.1, from coordinate 87,863,284 downwards.
AACTGCTGTATGTAATGATCTTAATTTGCTGCAGACAATTTATTTAAACCTTTTTATCTTAAGAAGCCACTAAATTTTTTATCTGTTAAAATGTTAGCTTTTCCCTTCAGATTTTTCACTGTAAGTTTAATACATTAGCATTGTACAAAATTGCTTCTACTTAAATTCAGAGTATTATTTATTTAAATTAGGTAATATAAGCAAAAATATGCAATTAATAATGTTTAATCTATTGAGGTAGGGCACTGTCCCAAGGTACTTCACTAAGAGGTACATCTTGCAACACTAAAGAGGTTCTGAAAAAAAAAATATGTAAAAGACATATATTTTATCTTATGCAGAAATGTTTAATGTGTATGAGGCAAGTGTCTGGTTAGGATAGAATTATAAAAAAATATTTATAAAAATCAATAACTGAAAAGTGTCCCACCCTCCTCTATATTTATTTTGTGTGCAAAATTTAGTAAATGTATAAATTGAATATATAAATAAATGAATTATTATAAAAGATATAAAGACTTATTTAATGGAATTATATAAATTTGCCTTTAAATTTAATTATTTTTTTCAAATGATGGGCAATTTACAATTTAATGATTAACAATCTTCAAAGCAAATCCAACCTTATTAAGCAACACTGCTTTCAAACATGTTAATACACTGACTTTCAAAAGTTAAGCATGGACGGTAAAATCAACATAAATGGAAAACTAAAGCTTTGATTAACTCAAAAATGTACATGAAGGTAGCAAATGTGTTTCTACATTAAAGGAAACAAGAATTATGTACAAAGATGAAAAAAATATTAACTTTTAGTAAGTTATATGATGATGCTACATTTGGATTTAACAAAATGATGTTTAATGGCAAACAAACAAAACAAAACTTAAATGAATATGGTATGTGACCACCCCAGACCTTCATACAAACTTTACAACAATTTTCTATGCTTTTAATGAGGTGTTCAACCAGCGGAGATGCGAGTAATGGCCATTCCTCCAGAAGGGCAGTTTCTAACTCTCTGATACTGGCTGGAGGAGGTAAAAGTGCTGACAGAGCACGTACGAGGGCATCCCAAAGGATTTCAATGGGATTAAGGTCAGGCGAATATGCCAGCCACTCCATGCGAGAAATGTCCCCACTTTCCAGGTATTCGTCAATGATGTGAGCTTGATGAGGATGGGCATTAAGGCCCATAAGGAGGGAATCAGGACCAACTGCTGCAGCATAGTCTTACAATGCGGGTCTAGGACTTCATATCGATACCGCACAGCCATCACAGAACCGCCTTTAAAGTTGTGCAGCTCTGTGCGATATCCCATTGAAATTCCAGTCCACACCATGACACTGCCACCCCTGAATGCATGATTCTCAATGATGTTCTTGGCCTGATTGCGTGTGTCTTATTCTCTCCAGACCCTTACAAGCTTATCATCTGATTCCAGGGCAAATCTGGACTCTTCTGTGAACAGGACGTTACATCAATCTGAGACAGTCCAATTGACTTGTTGACAAGACCACTTTAATCTTGCATCTCTGGCTTGGATGGTTAATGGGACACAAAATCGTGGTACTCCGGTGTACAGTCCCTTCATGTGGAGCCTTCGACACACAGTACTGGCAGGCATTGTTTTACCAAGTGCCGCTGCAACGATTGATGTAACAGTTGTGGAGGTTGCTCATTGATTTTGCTTGGCTACTATAGCAATATACTGATCATCAGAGAGGGTGGTAACCCTTGGACAATCGGGCACAGGTCTCTGGACAACCGTTTGACTTGTTTGGATTAGAATTGTTTCCATAATCAAGAAATTATCGAATGATCAACGGCAAAGAAAATGACACTTTTGATTGACTGTCCTGCTTCAATGCGTCCCACAGCACGCCAGCACTCACTATCTGACATTCGTTTTCTTTCAGTGATAGAAACACAAATATCATTAAAAATAATCCTACAAAAGTAATAAACACTTCGTATCAGCATTTAAATACACTTCCTCAAACCCTTCAAAATGTTGTCGTCTTCAACGACTGCCTAATTTGGATATATCTGGACAGTCAATCGTGATTGGCTGTACATACGATATTTGCATACTGCCATCTACATCTGCAGAAGTTTTCAGTCACTCAAATTCAAATATGCTTTTGAAAAATGAAAATTTACATTGAGTGCTTAACTTTTGGAAATCAGTGTAGAATGCACAGTTTCTCTTAGAACATTACCTATGAAAGACATCCTTCAATTAGTATCATTGCCAACCACCATGGTTCTTGGCTAGTAAAACTGTATGTAATGACAGACAAAACAGTTCACTGTCCATTCAAGATTATATCTGATTTTGGAAAATGTTGAACTTTTGTAAGATGATCTTTTTACACTTTCTTCTTAGTTACATTCGAAGATGAATTTGTATAAAAATAAAAGAAAAACTTTTTACTGGGGGGCAAAATTCACTTTTAAAATTTAATTTATAATTTTTCTTAGACAACTATTAATGTTTCCCAAAAGTTTATGTCAAAATCTAATTGATACAAATTTAACAAAATTTCTTATATCCCAAAGTATGACATTGTTTCCTAAAATTGCAATATTATTTTAACAAAAGTTCAGCTGGACAGATCCCTGGTAATATAACTAAAAAATAGAACAAAATATAATTGAAATAGTGCCTGTTATACGATTGTAGATTATTTCAAAGCCAATCATAAGTATTCAATCTTTCAAGAATAAATTTTAAGATTCACTCTTACGCAGAATTATCTTAATTCCAGTTATTAAATATATGTTAACCCAAAAGAGAAATTATGCAAATAAACATATACATAGATACCTCATTTGAATTTTCTGTCAACAAAAATGTACTTCTTTGGGAATGTTTCCTGTAAATTAAAACAAAGTTTCAATACAAAATTTTGTAAAAACTGTATGATTAAATAAAGCAGATAATAAAAATATCACAATTATCTTATTACATAGAACAAAGAGTGGGAATAAATAGCATGGAAAAATATTTCATAAAATAGAAAATAAAGTTGATTTAACGAAAACATAGGGAAAGGAGCGAAATGAAAACCGTCCCAGATTACCTCATCTTTTCTCGACAGCAACTAAAACAAGTCCCCATAGATATGCTGTAAATTAAAACAATTGCACCTACAATATTTAAATTACATTATTATTAATCTAATGCAGGAAGACTTTAGTGTAAAATTAGAAAGCTCAGATAGCCGCAGCAGTCATCTTAATATAGCTATTTTGGATATAATTAATATCTAAAACCTTCAAGTGTATCCTTTTGATAACATAAAAAGAATAAATATGCGTTTCATAATGAAGCGGCCATTCATAACAAGTAGCAGATATTTTTAAACTACAAAATTGATCGAAAAATACAAAAGCAGCGGACGAAAAAAGGAAAACACAGTTAAACGGTTAAAGTGAAATGAAGAAGGAATCAGGGAGTTTAACAAGCTGCTAGCCCGAGGAACTCGACTTTGCTGTTCCCATGATGCTTTGCTTATAAATTTCAACAGTGCGCACATTTTTTGAAGCTTCTTCGCTCTTGTCTACTTCCGTGCTATGTCTGATAAATTAATAAAAAACGGCCCTTTTTAAGGATATATATATTTCATGAAACACAAAACATTAATGAAGACACAAAGAGTAAATTAATCTCGAATTCCCTCTCATTTTATAATTTTTTTAATGAAAGATAGAAGTTATGTTTAGCAGAGACAACTCTGTTATGTTCAATCTCTTAATTTTATTACTTTCCTTATATACATAATGTATAAGGAAAGTATTGTGACGGGGTCGAAAATTCGAATTCGAGTTTTCGACGGGAGAGCACGTTTCAAGCATCCCTGATCACGAATCAAACATTTTTGAAGTGATGTGTGTGTGTGTGTGTGTGTGTGAAAGTATGTGTGTGTGTGTGTGTGTCAGTGAGTCTGTGGAGACGATAACTGACGAACGAATGGACCGATTCGAACCAAATTTGGTACAAAAATCACAATCCGTAAACACTGGAAGCCTATTGTTTTTATACGTGGTCGAATGTTCAGAACCCCCCTAAATTTTCGAATGAAATTTTGAAAAAATCGTTAAAAAATCAAAACCGCTAATAAAGTTACGCAAATAGACATTTCTTATGTAATTTTTCATTAGAAAACGATTGGCATAAATTTTAGAACGCTAATACGAACCTTTCTCGAGATATTGTACATTTTTCAAAAAAATTATGAAAAAGTCACATAAAAAAAAAAAATTCCTATTGAGAAACATGTTCACTTTTCATATGTAATACCATGCGATAAATTGAGTGACGTCATTCTCGTGGATCTACCTCGTTCCATTCATGAAAAAATATACTTTGAATAATACTTTTGTATTAGAACGCCAATAGTCATTTATCTGCTGTAAGAATAACTTTTTTCTTAGTGCATAACGCTTGGCGACGAATTTGACGGAATGTCGCCAACTTGGCGACTTTTTTGAAATGCTGCCAAATTAATGAAAATCTCGCCAAATGGATAGAAATAATGCTAAATCAATGAAAATGACGACTAATTGTCGAAAATTCAATATCTTGGAAAGAATATTAGTATCTACTATAAGAAAATCCTATTACTTTCCTTATATACATAATGTATAAGGAAAGTATTGTGACGGGGTCGAAAATTCGAAATCGAGTTTTCGACGAGCACGTTTCAAACATCCCTGATCACGAATCAAACATTTTTGAAGTGATGTCTGTGTGTGTGTGTGTGAAAGTATGTGTGTGTGTGTGTGAGAGTCTGTGAAGACGATAACTGACAAACGAATGGACCGATTCGATCCAAATTTGGTACAAAAATCACAATCCGTAAACTCTGGAAGCCTCTTGTTTTTATACACAATCGAATGTTAAGAACACCCCTAAATTTTCAAATGAAATTTGGAAAAAATAGTCAAAAAATCAAAACCACTAATAAAGTTACGCATATAGACATTTCTTATGTAATTTTTCATTAGAAAACGATTGACATAAATTTTAGAACGCTAACATGAACCGTTCTCGAGATATTGCACATTTTTCAAAAAAATTATCAGAAAGTTATATAAAATAAAAAAAAAATATTTCCTCTTGACAGACATGTTCACTTTTCAGTAATACCATGCGATATATTGGATGACATCATTCTCGTGGATCTAGCTCGTTCCATTCATGAAAAAAGATACTTTGAGTAATACTTTTGTATTTGAACGCCAATATTCATTTATCTGCTGTAAGAATAACTTATTTCTTTGTCCATTATGCTTGGCGAGATTTTGGCGACGAATTTTGGCGGAATGTCGCCAACTTGGCGACTTTTTGAAATGTTGACAAATTAACGAAAATCTCGCCAAATGGATAAAAATGACGCTAAATCAATGAAATGACGACTAATTGTCGAAAATTCAATATCTTGGAAAGAATATTAGTATCTACTATAAGAAAAACCTATTTATTTTACTGTAAAAGTGGTAAATTCATTACGTTATATAAGGAAAGTCATGTGTTGCCCACATCAGATTTTTTTGCAAAAGATTTATATTCCTGCCAACATTTAAGATTTGAGTTTAATGTAGAAATATTCTACAATAATTAATATTTCCTATTTGCTTTTAGAAGTAGGTTCTAGAAAGTTTATATCAATGGAATCATTTTAGATAGTAATACTTGCTCTCATTTTAGATAGTAATTTACAGCTGTTAGAGTTATAAACTCTCTAAAATAAAATAAATGAAATAAAAATAATCAATCAACAGAGAAACTGAATTCATACTCACTGACGAGATTGAATTTATATTACTTTAATACTTTGATTGAATACTTTAATACTTTTAATAATATAAAAAAAATTACACAATATTTAATACCATTTTCGTTACAAACAATATTACATAGCAGATTGTAATAGATAATTATGCCTAGAAAGTTCCACAGTAAAATACTTTGAAAACATGCATTGAACAGAACATTATAAATAAATAGAAACAGAAAATTTTGAAAAATGAACCAAGACCTAAAAATATATCTAATTTTGTTGAAAACTTACATTATTTTATGAGACGTAGCGAATGTAGTAGCCATGTAGTAGCGAATAAGTGAAACAAAGAAAGTTCACTTATTCGCATCTTTCACAAATAGATATAGATACACAAGATATGAATCAAAAGTATCACATGATTTGATATTTATTTTAAAGACATTTTTTTCTTATGCTATCGTATAAAGAAAGTATTTTCAAATTCAAGATTTTGATGGAAAAGGATCATGACAAATTTATTTTTATGATATGACAGGGTTACTCTAATGTGATTCAAGTAATATAGTGAAAATCACAATATTCAAAAATAAAAGATATACTGACTACTATTTATTTTTTTATAAAATTGGAAAGTTTTATGCTTATTTTTTATATAAAGGGAAACCTTAATTAATTAATTTATTTTTTCAAATACATGTTAAATTATTTATTATACCTCATTTACCTGAGTCAAAAATTGAAATTATAGTTTATTTGCATAGAGTGATAAAAACCATTAGTGAAGATTAGGATATGATTATGATACTGAAGATATATCATAGAAGATATAGCCTATTTATGATACTGAAGATTACGACTCCTTCGGAGTCAGGCGCTTCATCAATGAACAGACAACGACTGGGGATCTAAAGAGGCCTCTCAACTTCGTCGTGACGTCACTGTAAAGGGTAAGGCTCCTCTATATACCTCTCTAGAGCTCCTCTATATGTAGAGGAACTCTAGTAATGGGTGCTAGAAAATTGTGCTCTCTAATATAAAGCTTATGGATATATATGGAGTGCTTGTGAAAATAGGTTAGTTTTCACAAGCACTATAATTAATAATTCGACACCCATAATAGGTCTGCCAACGGCCCTACCGTGCTGAAAACACCGGTTCTCGTTAGATCACCGAAGTCATGCAGCATCGGACGCGGTTAATACTTGGGTGGGTGACCACCTCGGAATACCGCTTGTTGTTGGCACATTTCGAATGCGGTAGCCCGGTGGTTTGCGCGCTGGATTTGCACGCTGCCATAACTGTCGCCGTGTTCATGCGGAGTACGATCACGTTAAACATGTGGGTCCGTAAGTTCTTCCAAGAGGTTGGTGGTAGGGGAAGGAGGGTACGGTCCCTGTGGATGCCTCCCCACTGGGTTCCGGTCTAAATTGGGTGGCACTTCTCGGCCGTCCAAACGGTTACCTTACACCTTTCTGGTAGGTCGAACGGTCTGGGTCTTAACATCAACAACAATCCATAATATAGGTCAGTAAAATTTTCTATATGTATATTAGATCTCGAAGGTGACGGTTTATATCACGTTGTCATTGCTTTCCCTCTCCGCATATATTAATACGGGATTCTGATATGAAGTAGTGGGTCGGACTGGAGGCGGGGACATTGTGACGTATAGCCCATACGTCACTTTGCTGCTGCTAAGTCTTTTTCATCCTTTACTAGGCCATCACCTTCGTGAACTAAAGACACCTCCTAACTCCCTTGTGTCGTCACTGAAAAACGTGCTAGAAAATTGTTCTCTCTAATGTAAAGCTCATAGAGATATGGAGTGCTTGTAAAAAGAGGTTATTTTTCAATAATTCCACACCCATAACAGGTATGTAAACTTTCCTATATGTATATTAATGTTTCTGGCAGGCGCTGCCAGTAAAAAAACTAATTCTTTTGATAATTTTTGCAATAAAAGATGCATTTTCATTGCATCGTCAGTAGAAGAGAAATGACAGTTGAAGGTCCGCAGAAGCAATAGAGCAATATTGCTCCTGCTGATTGCTCATGAGTGTGCTTATCGGTGGAGGTATTGTGAAAGGATAGGATAGTGTTATCAGTATGGAAACCTAACTTGACCTTGGTTCGGAAGAGGTAATGGCCTTGTCGCAAGGGAGTGAAGTATTTGAACATTGATAAATTGGGGCGATGTCGCAATATTTGAATAGTTGATCTATCTGATAATCGGGGGGGGGGGGAGTTGATCTTTTACCGTATTGCGCAATATGGCAACATATAAAAGGAGCACTGTGGACGACGACCTTCTTCTTCGGAGGCTTCTGATGTACTGACATTTCTTCACCGTGACGTACTTGAAGTGAGGTGCTGCCCTCTGGCGATAGAATTGGATCGCCAGGGAAGAGTGCCGCCATCAACTGGCAGTTTGAAGTATCTGGCAGGAAGGATTTAAAAGATATATCTCCGTTTGGGCTGAACCGTGTTCGAACTCGCAGCTGTGGGGTTGTAGATCAACGCTCTCACCGCTACGCTATCGTGAGATGATAAGAACTGAACATTAGGGTATGCTTTTCGTATTACAAAGGAATGAGTGATGGAATTTGAAGGGAGCAGCAGATTTATTGAATGTTTTGAGAATTCGAATGTAGATATGGGAGAGTTATTAAAGGGAAATTTTGTAAAAATGATATTTTTTTTAAGAGGTGCGAGTGAGTTAATTGAATTCTTAATGAATTTTCGATGTGCACTAGCGTGAATGCGCGAATAGTTATTAATTTTAATAGTTAATTATTTTTTTTTATGCTAACGGGTTTAGTGAATGTTCAAGGGATACAAGAATTGTGCTTGTGAATGGGTTTATGATTAGACCGTGCGTGTGAATGGGTTTATGTGTACATGATTAGACCGTGTTAATGATGCTATTTAACTTTGGTACACTAATATGTTTAATGAATCTATTCATAAAAATGAGAATTATTCTTATTTTCAAAGAACACAAAAATTGTGTGTGTTAAGTGGATTTACGGGATTTTAACAATGTGTTTCATGTATCTAGCTAATACGATTCGACTATTTTCAAAGTGATTGCATGTGCCATGGGTATTTTTTACACCACCGCTTAGAACTTCCCGAATGCGATTCGACTATTTTTAGAATGATTGTGTGTGCTAGGCGATATTTTAATTTCACGTTTCAGAACATGTTGAACCCGTTTCGACTATTTTTTTAGCTAAGAAATGTGTTGATAGTGATTTCATTTAAAATATATGGGAAATGGAGAATACAAGACTTTGCTGTATTTAACGCAGTTAAAATGAATAGGTGCATTGAATCACCAAATAATGCATTACTTGGTAGATATTTTAAAATGCGAACTGCCGACACCCCTACGAGCTACCCACTGCTTTGGTCCACTTAATCTGTCCTTACCAAATAATGCAATACTTGGTGGATATTTTAAAATGAGAAAATGTTAAGTATGGAGACCCTTTCAAGCTAACCACTGCATAACCCCACTCAATCTGTTTATAGCAAATACGATTCGACTATTTTTAAAGTGATTGTATATATCATGGGAATTTTTTACACTACGGCTTAGCACTTCCCGAATACGATTCGACTGTTTTCAGAATGATTGTGTGTGCCATGCGATATTTTGATGCCACATTTCAGAACCTGCTGAACCCGTTTTGAATAATCTTTTTAGCTAAGAAAAATGTTGGCAGTGATTTCTTTGCAAATATATATGGGAAATGGAGAATACAAGACTTTGTTGCATTTAACAAAGTAGTTTAAATATTTTTAACTAGCATGAATACTAAATAAACAAGTTAAAGTTAAAATGAGATTAATATATAATTGCAAATATGCACTCAATTCGAAAAGGAAAAAAATATGTTTTAATTTTATTTTTAAAGTGCTGTAAAGCCAATATATGCTGAAGTGGTGAGGGATGTGTTTTTCGATATTCCAACGGATTTACGACTCTAAAATTTCATTATTTTTGTGTATTGTTTGGTTCTTAGCGTATGTTTGGGGAACTAGAGGTGTGTTTCTAATGTTACATAAGCCCTAAAACACCTTTATTGTTTAAAATAATGATATTTGAGCGAAATTCAGCAAACATTTAACAATATTTAGAGGATGACTATCGAATAAGAGAATAACATTAAAATACGAAAGATACGCAATTAATACTTTAAAAGAAACGTGTAATGAGTTTTGATATCTCAATACGAGGCATTATTGACATATACATATGAATGTTACGATTTCGAGGACGTAGGTGCAATTCAATTCCTAATGAATGATCACATTTAAATGTGCATATTTAAACAAAGTGTGGAAAATCACAGGACGAAACTGAGATCTGCGACAAAATTTTACACTTCTTACAGAATAAATCCCAACTTCGTAGATTTTTAGGAAACTCTGGTCGAATTTTCAGTGATCATTAGAGTTTCAAACACAACATTCTTTATGAATCTTCATACTTTTAGAGAATGGAACAATAACTTTGCATTTATTTTTAATGAATAAGGGTATATAATTTAAGAATTTTAACGCTGAATATAACTTTTATTACTTAAACTCTGTAAACTGTAAATATCTTTCATTACGAAACTCACACTGTAGACATTTGATCAGGGGCGGCTATTTAGAGAGGCCGAAGGGGTCGCGCGGACCCTTGATCAAGCACCTCAAATTATTTTAGTTATATGCGTTAATTACAATTTTTAAGGAAATTATCTGAATTTTATTTCAACCAAAATTCGAATTATTGGAAATAAGTGATGAAATTGTCACTAGATAGCAGCACTAAAGCTTTGACTCTCAAAAAGTCTCCTGTGCCCTTTCTTTTCATACCATGTTAAATCTATAGGGATAAATACTGCATTACAGGGAAAGACGAGGGAATTTTAATGAGGGTTGCTTCCCTTTATCGCCTCTGGTTGATAGAACGAACGGTATGTTAATGTTGTTGTTACTTATGACCACAGAATACTATATTCAGAAGGTTCATTCCCATAGGAACCTGTGGCAACATCGTTAACATAGGATTTCGCATAGACACTAGCGTTCGAGGAGCCAACCATCTCAGCTATGACGTATAAAAAGCTCGACTGCTAGATTTGGCGACTATCGCTCAATTGGCGATTTTATGTTAATGCGGCCAAAAAAAATTACGGAACTGTACTTTTATAAGTTTTTAAACTATAAACATGATCAGCATTTAAAAATGCTTTTATCTGTAATATGTTTAACTTTAAATAAATAAACACAGATATATATATATATATATATATATTTCATTCATGCAATCATAAACTAGATAAAAAAATTGACGCATTGCATCACTGTAAATCATTATACACCAAAAATTACAAGCTAACACACCCAAAAGACTAAAATATTACATAATATTTTCAGCCTAAAAAGTATACTAGCATGTTGATAGTTAAATTGCTTAGTTCCTAATTTATTCTGCTGTTATTATGTATATATATATATTTCTTAAATACACTAATATTCTTATACGAAATAACAAATTTACATAAATGCATTATCAAAGGTGTCGAACTCAATCGTTAATTAGGAAGGGGGGGGGGGGTTATTTTCCACATTGCGTCAGTTAATAAAAAGCATGCAAAATATATACACATCCAATAGTATATTCAACTTTCTCTAGAAAAAGCTACTCAAATATCAATTTTTATACATTTTATATAAATGCGGAAAATGTTTTTTAACTAATAATGCCACTGCTTCTTAGAATTTAATCTAGGCAGCACAGTGATAATACTGCACCAATTTCTTATGATGAACACGTGCATAGGATGAAATATGGGATAGATAACAAATAATTTTTTTATTTAAATAAAAATAAATTACATACCTTTTAAACGTAATTCCTTTTCTTTTAGTAATCCATAAAATATAGCAGCGAAAGTATGTTTACCACGTGCAAACAACATGCGATGTGCATGCGATGATAGAACAAGGCAACAAAGTTCTTCCAAGTTCCAAGTGTTTCGTTCAGTGCCAAATAGGGTTATATTAGCAGAACGTTTTGGCGAAAACCGTCACAGACCATCGCCAAGCGTGCCAACCTTGATATTTTGGTTGGCGGTTGGGGGCGCTGAAAGTCGAGTGAAATATCTGTATTTATTAATCTGTGCTTATGACCTCCTGTTCGGAACATAGCCGAATCAGGACCAGTGACGCAGGAAGAATGGCACACAAGACGAGAGGTCTTCAACACAAGACGAGAGAGAACAAAGTTTATTACAATACGAAAGCATCACTGACGAAGGTCGGAGGGATGTAGCTTCACATTTTGGCGAGGATCCAGTAGGCGGAAGACTGACTTTTAAACCTCGAGAAACATCCATGCCTTTCTCGGGAAAATCAAACAATTTGCCGTGACCAGGATACGAACCTGGGTTATTGCGGCCACAACGCAATGTACTAACCACTATACGACCACGGCTTGGTATGTTAATATAACGGCAATAGAAATTCGAGTTAAAAAACAGACATTGCAATCCAATGTGAGCAGCGTCGGTTTCCGCGCTTTTCGCCAAAGAAGAAACGATTACTGTGAATGACTGACTCGAATTGGCTAAGTTTCACTAATTTGGTCTCGAATTTTTCTTGATAAATGTGTGTTCTCTCTCTCGCTTCTTTTTAAAATAATAAATTTGGATGTTTAAATAAATATTTGAAAATAAATTACTGTATTTATGTAATTGTGATTTATTTTATTGATTCTATTGACCTAGTTCTTTCAGTTTTGGTTCATGACGAAATAGTTTAGCGTTAGATACAGGAAATAGAAATTCAAAAAAGTTTCTATACATATTTTGTGCTTTTTACTTAATTGAATAAGTGGGGGTTATTTTTGGTATTTTGGGGGTTTCCGTTCTTCGTCTTCGATAGAAAAATGCATTGTTTGGGACACTCAGTTTAGTTCTGATCCACCCAGCCCTGTTACTTAATGAAACTGTTTTGCTCCGTAAACGCCCGGGGGTCATTTCTGATGTAGGGTGGTTGTGTCCTTCGGAAAGGGGATTATTTCTGATTTAGGGTAGTTCTGTGCTTTGTTTGTGACGAATTTCAATGTGTTTGACCTCTTAATTGTTTAAAAGTCACGAGAATTGTATTTGTGGCATACCCGTGGATATTTTTAGTGACACTTTCAGAAATGTGTTGTCTGAGGGGGTGGGTCTCTTGACTTACTCAGCGGTCTTACTTTTTCAGCTATTTAACATTAAAGCTTGAAAAAATGATAAATATTTGTTAAAGAATGCTAAAAATCAATTTTCAACCTGATACTTGATTCTTTGATCCGACGTTGTTTTCCTTAAAATCTCCCCCCCCCCCTTCACTGGCGCCTACTCAATCCCCCTGGTTTTGCTTCTAATTTCATTGAAGACCAATATTGCTACGATACTTCCTGGACATAAATTTTACTTGAGGTAGTCCTAAAATTTCTCATCTCGCTTCCTAATTAAACGATTTTGAATCTACTGGTGGCTATAGTCTCTGCACTATCTATACGTGTATCGCCTGGACATGCATTTTTTTTACTCAAACCCCCCTGAGCGTAACTTTTAGTTTAACTAGCCCGCTTGGTTTTACATTTCGGTTCCTAATTTGAGCGATTTTGAATCTTCTGGTGGCTACAGTCTCTGTATCATTTGAATACACATCTCTTTCGTATCAATCCCCTGGGCGCAACTTTTACTTCAAGTTCACTTATCCCCCTCTAATTTCACATCTCGACTCCAAATTGAGCGATTTTGATTCAGCTGGTGGCAATAGCCCCGGCACCATTTGTACATGTGAGCTGGATATACATATTTATTGTGTCAATTTCCTGGGCGTAACTTTCAGTTCGGTTAGCCCCCCTCCCCAAAATTTCTTATTTCGCCTTCTAATTGAGAAATTTAGATTTTGCTGGTGGCAATCACTTAGATATACAACCTTATTGTGTCACCCCCTTGGTTCCTGAAATATCCGTGTAGGACATTTCAAGGCCGTACGATGTTTACATTTTCCGCTACAGACCTTACACACAAACATCGTCTGTTATTATGTAATATGAAACAACCGTGGTAGAAAAGGGGAGACCCACCCCCTCTTTGCCATATTTACATTTTTATCTATCTTAGTGACTCTTGCTCCGATTTTGATGCAATTTTCACACTGTTTTTTCTACTCTACAATGGACCCACTCGATCTGCTAAATCTCACTCTAAACTTTGATCCACTTTTGTTGCACCCGCGCTACGAGCTAACTACTTAATGCTATAAAAACCGGCTGCTATATATAATGACTGCTAGCAGGCAGAACTCTCTAGTATAATTTTAAAGATGAATAGAGGTAAGCATAAAGTATAAGAATTTTCTGTAAATTCCAAATTCCTTCTTAAACTTGTATTAGAAACAGTTCTTTCGTTTCCACATATAAACGGCCGTAAATTTAGTTGGTTTTCGTTCTTTAATTATGTTACTGTTTGGGTTACAAGGACGATCAGGTACAAAACTGTTAGCCATAGAGTGTATATAAGAAAGATTGTGTGCATTTTGGATGTAAAAACGTTTGCGCTAATCATGAAAAAAATACTGTATATGCATACGACTGAGAGTATCTCTTGCAAACTTTTACTTTTTAACTTTTACTTTCACTCTTACTCATATTTTTACTTTTACTTTTACTCTTTTTTTACTTTTACTCTTACAAAATTTGTAACTTTTACAAATTTGATACAAATTTATTTATAAATGTATTCAAATAATTTCCTTTAATCATATCAGGTAATATAATATCAGGTAAAATATATCAGTAAAATATATCAGGTAAAAATATCAGGTAATATAATATCAGGTAAAATAATATCGGTAAATATCAGGTAAATTCAGGTAAATGTATCAAATAAATTTGATACAAATTTATTTATAAATGTATTCAAATAATTTCCATGGTTGCAATAGGATCTTATTCATTTTAAGGAAACTTGCACAACGTGTATCAGCGCAAGTAAAATAATAATTTGGCATACAGCTGTTTCAAGGTAACTCCGGAACCAATTTATCAGTGCCAGACAAACGATGAACTCGAAGGCTAAAAGATGTAGTTGGCACAAACTGATGGATATATATACATAAATACATAGATGAGCACCTCCCTCTACATATCGCTCACGAGCCGCCACTGAGTTTTTCCAACTACTGTGTACGCTTTTTGCAAGTAATCCATTAACGCAGAATCGGCACCCCCCCCCCCCCATTCTTACGTAAACAGAAAAATGCAGCTCAAAGATTTATAAAAGTTGAACAATTCTTATCTAATTTATTCCATTTTTTAATTTTTGTTTTTTGTATGTGTACCCCAAAGTGAGCTTTAACCAAAGAATTATAGGTCAGTGCTCCCCAGTTTCTCAGTGGCAAAGGTATGTGACAAATACATATCTTGTATTCAAATTTTGCCTGTTTCATTACTATTTATATTACTTGCATACTTTTTTTTTTAAATTTTGAATAAATTTACAATAAACGTGTATTCACTTTTCGTACTACATTTAACTCTAACATGCCTTACCAAGTAATGAATAAAGAGTTATTCAAAGAGACTGACAACTTACAAGAGTCAGTGAAAAATGCAGAGGAATATATAAACAGGGACTTAAAGTGCCAGCGCTAAATGCAAATGAATATCTAAATACTCAACTTATCAGAGCCAAAGCAAATAACTGAATATCCACTAAATGCATATGACAATATATTTTCAGTGAATCCTGTAGAAATCGAACTTATGCCAAGAATGATGAAGATCTATAATTGGAAAGTATACCAGGAGTATTGGAAGATATATCAGGACTATTGGAAGTATATCAGGTCTATTGGAAGTATCTATTGGAAGTATCTATTGGAAGTATATCAGGACTCAGGACATTTGGAAAGTATATTAGGACTATTGAAAGTATATCAGGACTCTGAACAATTGGAAAGCATATCAGGACTATTGGAAGTATATCGGGACTCAGGACATTTGGAAAGTATATCAAGACTATTGGAGGTATATCAGGACTAAAGTCATTTAGAAAGTATATCAGGACTCAGGATATTTGGAAAGTATCAGGGCTATTAGAGATATATTAGGACATTTGGAAGTTATATCAGGACTCAGGACATTTGGAAAGTATTTCAGGACTATAGGAAGTATATCAGGACATTTGGAAAATATATCAGGACTATGGGAAGAACTCACATCACAATGGGAGAATGCTCAAACACTTTCAGATGAATCTTTTGAAGATAACACATATGATATAGACATCGCATTTTTAAACGTGGAGAGTTCACCAAGAATATGATTTGGATGAATATAACTACATATTTTTTAAAAAAGAAAGTACCAAGCGAAGGCTCCCACATTAATGGCGATGTTACTTCTGTGCATTTATTAGGTAAATTTAACTTAGGGAGTTTGCATCATGAACTTTGGGGTGATGGTCTTGACTTATTTGCATATAAATAGATTTTGAAGTAAGTTTTGATAAAATACGATGCAGTCATGAAAATATGTAATTAGTCAATAACCAGGGCTGCTTATAAGAGGGGGGGGGGGGGGGGGGCGGCGGACACTATTAGAGTGGATGAGTTCTGGCTTCAGAGTGGACAAGGATCGCTAATATTTTCTTTTGGGGACTGGAGAAGAGATGAAAAATTCATAAAAAATGAGAAAATAAAATATTTAGGGGAAGGTTAAATGTTTGTATGGGACCCCACAATTTTTATGGGTGGCCCTGCAGTGACTGTAAGAAGTGATGAGCTGCGTTTAACATCTGTTACAGTTTGGAAAAGATCACTGCCTTCAATTTCATTCTAGCATACCGATAATCCCACTAATGTTAATAGAATATTAACATATAATTAAATATATATAATTAAATATATTAATATATAAACTATTTTACGGACCTTGTAATCACACATCTAATTGCTGCCTTGGTGAAATAATGCCTTGGTGAAATAATGATTCCACTTGGTCCCAAACAGTAAATATTCCTTTAATATAAATTATATCGAACTATTGAAAAAAATCAGATGTGGGCAGCACATAATTTTTCATATATAATACAATGAATTTACTACTTTTACAGTAAAAAAAATGATGTATAACATCCACATTACTGTGTTTTTATCGTTGAATTCTACATTTGGCGATTTTCCGGATGAAAACACGTAAAACTATTTCAAAGTACCCAATTAACTTATATTTCGCTCAACTCTAAATAAACAATTATCAATATTGATAGCATCCCCAATAAGTTCATATATTAAAATATTTTAATAATTAATTAATCAATTAGGCGTCATTTTCATAAATTTAGCTCCATTTTTGCAATTTTGACAATATTTTTGTCAATCTGCAGCGAAATATCGCCAAGTTGGATATACTTTGCTACATTATATTCCAAGTTCGCCAAATGCATCCAAGTGTTACAGACAAAAGGAGAGAAAAGCATTTCTTATGGTATGCCCGTCATATAACGGAAATAAACAGAATTTGAGAAACATTACTTCCCATATGGCGACATTTTTATCAATTTGACGACATTTTTGTCATTTTGGCAACAATTAGAATAGTCGCCAAATTGGCGACGTTCTGCTAAATTTTTCGCTAAGCGTTACGGTCCGACGGACGGACGGAGAAATGGGTTATTCTTATAGCATATTCTTATGTTCTTTCCAAGATATTGAACAATCCATCAATTAGTCGTCATTTTCCTTGATTTAGCGTCATTTTTATCAATTTGTTGACAATTTACTTATTTTGGCAACATTTGAAAAGTCGCCAAGTTGGCGACATTCCGCAAATTCGTAGACAAAATCTCGCCAAGCGTTGTGGATGGAGAAATAAGGCATTCTTATAGCAGATGAATGACTATTACAAAAAATACAAAAGTCTAAATACAAAAGTGTTACCCAAAGTATCTTTTCTCCTTAATGGAACGAGCTGGATCCACTAGAATGATGTCAGCAAATTCATCGCATGATATTACATATGAAAAGTGAACAAATTTCACAATAGTTAATATTTTTTTAATTTTGTGATTTTTTGATGCATTTGTTTGAAAAATGTGCAAAATGTCAAGAATGATATATGCTAGTGTTTTAAAGTTTATGTCAATCGTTTTCTAATGAAATCTTACATAAGAAATGATTATTTACGTAACTTCATAAAAGGTTTTGATTTTTTGACACACACACACACACACACACACACACACACACACACACACACACATCATCTCAAAAACATTTGATTCGTGTTCGGAGATTCTTTAAATGTGCTCTCCCGTCTAATCCCTTTACAATACTTTCTTTATACATTATGTTATGTATATAAGGAAAGTAATATCTGTAAGATAAAAACTTGTTAAAAACTCAGAATCACAAAACAATAAAGGTATCTACTGGTTTATGAGCCACAAAACAGTTAGTTTCCAGTTTCGAGAAAGGAGGCTGATCCTGAAGAATGAGACTGCTTTTACTTTCCTCATAAACATAGTATAATGTATGAGGAAAGTACTGTGACAGTGTCGAAAATTAAAATTCGAGTTTTCGACGGGAGAGCATGTTTCAAGCATCCCTAAACACGAATCAGACGTTTCTGAGATGATGTCTACGTGTGTGTGTGTGTGTATGTGTGTGTGTGTGTGTGTGTGTGTGTGTGTGTGTGTGTGTGTGTGTGTGTGTGTGTGTGTGTGTGTGTGTGTGTGTGTGTCAGTGAGTCTGTGGAGACGATATCTCACGAGCGAGTGAAGCGATTCAAACAAAATTTGGTACAAAAATCACAATCAGTGAAAACTGGAAGCCTATTGTTTTTTCATGCGATCGAATGTTCAGAACCCACCTAAATTTTGAAAAAGTCATCAAAAAAATAAAACTTTCAAAAAAGTTACGTAAATAATCTTTTCTGATGAAATTTTTCATTAGAAAACGATTGACAAAAACTTTAGAATGCTAACACGAACCGTTCTCGAGATATTGAATATTTTTCATTTAAATTTATCAGAAAATCACATAAAATTATAAAAAAAGTACTAACTATTGTGAAATTTGTTCACTTTTCATATGTAATATTATGCGATATTATTATCATCATTCTCCTAGATCTAGCTCTTTCCATTCACGAGACACGACACTTTGGGTAATGGCATTCTAATTTGACTCCATTGGAAGTTTATCTACTATAAGAATAACCTATTTCTGCATCACCAATGCTTGGCGAAATTTTGCCGATGAATTTGGTGGAATATCACCAACTTGGCGAGCTTTTTAAATGTTGCCAAATTGACAAACGTCAAATTGATAAAAAATGTCACAAAATTGATAAAAATGACGATAAACTAATGAAAATGACGACTAACTGATGAAAATTCAATATCTTGGAAAGTATATAAGAATCTACTATAAGAGAAGATACTTCGGGTAATAGTTTTGTATTTGGACGCCATTAGTCGTTTATCTACTATAAGAATAACCTATTTCTCCTACCCTAATGCTTGACAAAATTTTGGCGACGAATTTGGCAGAATATCGACAACTTGATGAGATTTAAATGTTGCCAAATTGGCAACATTATTGCCAAATTGACAAAAATGTTATCAAATTGATAAGAATGTCGCCAAATTGATAAAAATCTGATATGGGACGCACATTACTTTCCTTATATAATGCAATGAATTTACTACTTTTACAGTTAAAAAAGTGTTATTCTTATAGTAGAAACTTACATTCTTTCCAAGATATTGAATTTTCTTCAATTAGTCGTCATTTTCATTGATTTAGCGTTATTTTTATCCATTTAGCGAGATTTTCGTTAACTTGGCAACAATTAAAATTGTCGCCAAGTTGGCGACATTCCGCCAAATTCATCGCCAAAATCTCGCCAAGCGTTATGAACGGAGAAATAAGTTATTCTTACAGCAGATAAATGACTATTGACGTTCAAATACAAAAGTATTACTCAAAGTATCTTGATTCATGTATGGAACGAGCTAGATCCACGAGAAGGATGTCACCCAATTTATCGCATGGTATTACATATGAAAAGTGAACATGTTTCTCAATAGGAAATATTTTTTTTTTTATTTTATATAACTTTTTGATAATTTTTTTTAAAAATGTGCAATATCTCGAGACCGGTTCATGTTAGCGTTCTAAAATTTATGCCAATCGTTTCCTAATGAAACATTACATAAGAAATGTCTATTTGCGTAACTTTATTGGCAGTTTTGATTTTTTGACGATTTTTTCAAAATTTTATTCGGAATGTCGCCAAGTTGGCGACATTCCGCCAAATTCGTCGCTAAAATCTCGCCAAGCGTTATGGACTGAGAAATAAGTTATTTTTACAGAGGATAAATGACTATTAGAGTTCAAATACAAAATTATTACTCAAAGTATCTTTTCTCGTGAATGGAACTAGTTAGATCCAAGAGAATGATGTCACCAAATTTATCGCATGACATTACATATGAAAAGTGAACATGTTTCTCAACAGTTAATATTTTTTTAAATTTATGTGATTTTTTGATAAATTCATTTGAAAAATGTGCAATATCTCGAGAACGGTTCATGCTAGCGTTCTAAAATTTATGTTAATCGTTTTCTAAGGGAAAGTAAAAATGACGGCAAATGGGATGCAATGTTTGGCAAATTTTTAATTCCGTCGTATGATGGACATACCTTTTATTATATAATGAATGCTCTTCTAAATATCGCTAAGTTGGCGATATTTTGCATCACATTGACGAAAATATTGTCAAAATTGAAAAAATGACGCCAAGTTAATGAAAATGACTCCTAATTGATGAATTTTTCATTTAAATATTTAAATATATGGACTATATTGCTTATTGAGGATGATATCAATATTGATAATTGTGTATTACTTTCTTATTTACATAATGTATAAGGAAAGTATTGTGACGGGGTCGAAAATTCGAATTCGAGTTTTCGACGGGAGAGCACGTTTCAAGCATCCCTTGATCACGAATCAAACATTTTTGAGGTGATGTCTGTGTGTGTGAAAGTGAGTGTGTGTGTGTGTGTGTGTGTGTCTGTGTGGGTGTGTGTCAGTGAGTCTTTGGAGACGATATCTCACGAACGAATGGAGCAATTCGAATGAAATTTGGTACAAAAATCACAGTCCGTGAATACTGAAAGCTTATTGATTTTAAACGCAATCGAATGTTCAAAACCCCCCTAAATTTTCGAGTGAAATTTTGAAAAAATCATCAAAAAATCAAAACCTTTAATAAAGATACGCAAATAGACATTTCTTACGTAAATTTTCCTTAGAAAACGATAGACATATAGTTTAGAACGCTAGCATGAACCGTTCTCGAGATATTCCACATTTTTCAAATAAATTTATCAAAAAAATCTCATAAATTAAAAATAAATATTAACTGTTGAGAAACATGTTTACTTTTCATATGTAATACATATCATGCGATAAATTTGGTGACATCATTCTCATGGACCTAACTCGTTCCATTCACGAGAAAAGATACTTTGAGTAATACTTTTCTATTTGAACGGGAATAGTCTTTTATATGCTGTAAGAATAACGCATTTCTCCGTCCATAACGCTTGGCGAGATTTTGGCAACGAATTTAGCGGAATGTCGCCAGCTTGGCGAGATTTTTAAATGTCGCCAAATTAATGAAAATCTCGCCAAATGAATAAAAATGACGCTAAATCAATGAAAATGACGACTACTTGAAGAAAATTCAATATCCTGGAAAGAATATAAGTATCTACTATAAGAATAACATTTTTTTTTAACTGTAAAAGTAGTAAATTCAATGCATTATATAAGGAAAGTCATGTGTTGCCCACATCAGATTTTTACTTTCCTTATATACATAATGTATATTACTTTCCTTCTAGTATACATAATGTATAAGGAAAGTATTGTGACGGGGTTTGAAAATTCGTATTCGAGTTTTCGACGGAAGAGCATGTTTCAAGCATCCCTGATCACGAATCGAACGTTTTTTAGGTTATGTCTGTGTTTGTGTGTGAAAGTATGTGTGTGTGTGTGTGTGTAAGTATGTGTGTGTGTGTGTGTGTGTGTGTGTGTGTGTGCCAGTGAGTCTGTGGAGACGATATCTCTAGAACAAATGGAGCGATTCGAATGAAATGTGGTACAAAAATTACAATCCGTGAATACTGGAAGTCTATTGTTTTTAAACACAGTCAAATGTTCAAAACCCCCCTAAATTCTCGAGTGAAATTTTGAAAAATTCATCAAAAAATCAAAACCTTTAATAAAGTTACACAAATAGACATTTCTTATGTAATTTTACCTTAAACGATTGACATAAATTTTAGGACGCCAGCATGAACCGTTCTTGAGATATTGCACATTTTTTTAATAAATTTATAAAAAATCCCATAAATTAAAAAAGTATTAACTGTTGAGAAACATGTTCAAATTTTCATATGTAATATCATGCGATAAATTTGGTGACATCATTCTCGTGGATCTAGCTCATTCCATTCATGAAAAAATATACTTTGAGTAATACTTTTGCATTTGAAGGCCAATAGTCATTTATCTGCTGTAAGAATAACTTATTTCTCCGTCCATAACGCTTGGCGAGATTTTGGCGACGAATTTGGTGGAATGTCGCCAAAATGGCGATTTTTTTAAATGTTGCCAAGTTAGCGGAAATCTCGCCAAATGGATAAAAATGTCGCTAAATCAATGAAAATGACGACTCATTGACGAAATGTCAATATCTTGGAAAGAATATAAGTATCCACTGTAAGAATAACCTATTTTCTTTTACTGTAAAAGTAGTAAATTCATTGCATTATATAAAGAAAGTCATGTGCTGCCTACGTCAGATTTTTTTTATTGTAAAAGGAGTGAATTCATTGCGTTATATAAAGAAAGTCATGTGTTGCCCACAACAGATTTCTTTACTATGAAATCGGATTGACACCATCTCTAATGTTTTATATGCTGTGATGAAGTTTTACTAGTGAAGTTTTATTACTTTCCTTATATACATAATGTATAAGGAAAGTATTGTGACGGGGTCGAAAATTCGAATTCGAGTTTTCTACGGGAGAGCACGTTTCAAGCATCCCTGATCACGAATCAAACATTTTTGAAGTGATGTCTGTGTCTGTGTGTGTCAGTGAGTCTGTGGAGATGATATCTCACGAATGAATGAAGTGATTTGAATTAAATTTGGTACAAAAATCACAAACCGTGAATACTGGAAGCCTATTGTTTTTATACGCAATCGAATATTCAGAACCCCCTAAATTTTCGAGTGAAATTTTGAAAAAATCGTCAAAAAATCAAAACCGCAAATAAAGTTATGCAAATAGACATTTCTTATGTAATATTTCATTAGAAAACGATTGACATAAAATTTAGAACGCTAACATGAACCGTTCTCGAGATATTGCACATTTTTGAAAAAAAATTATCAAAAAGTCATATAAAATAAAAAAAATATTTTCTATTGAGAAACATGTTCACTTTTCATATGTAATACCATGCGATAAATTGGGTGACATCATTCTCGTGGATCTAGCTCATTCCATTCATGAAAAAAGATACTTTGAGTAATACTTTTGTATTTGATCGCCAATAGTCATTTATCTGCTGTAAGAATAACTTATTTCTTCGCCCTTAACGCTTGGCGAGATTTTGGCGACGATTTTGACGGAATGTCGCCAACTTGGCGACTTTTTGAAATGTTGCCAAATTAACGAAAATCTCGCCAAATGGATAAAAATGACGCTAAATCAATGAAAATGACGACTAATTGTCGAAAATTTAAAATCTTGGAAAGAATATAAGTATCTACTATAAGAAAAATCTATTTTTTTACTGTAAAAGTAGTAAATTCATTACATTATATAAGGAAAGTCATGTGTTGCCCACATCAGATTTTTTTACTATTGTTGTTGTGTTTCGAACTGCATCATTATTAATAGCTTATACTTTATTTCCCTTTACAAATTTATTTCGTCTGCGAATTTCTATAAATACATTTTTTCTCTATTAAACTCTTTCACATTAATATCTACTTTCGATTTTTAACTCTTTAGTTTCCGTTAAATTGTATTATTTTCTATTATTTGCAGCATTTGAAACAAAAGAAATGTACTTTTAGCTGGAACAGTTTTTAGCTGGTATGTTGTCGCCATTATGGCACCTGTCTTCCAGTAGCCGCTCGTGGTTCTGAAAAGAGGTAAAGTTGCATAGTCCACTTCAATGATAAGAGCTTGCAATTCCGTCCAAGTAGCTCAACGGTAGAGCATTGGGTGACCAGCACGAAGATCCGCAGTTCGATTTCCGGTTGGGGCAGCAAGGTTCTTAATGGCGCCCCAACAAATCAACCTTGTAGGTTAGTGCAAAGATAACGAAGATCTGTACGACTAGCACGGATTTAGTGGACTTTGGTATATTGAGTGCCGATTTCGAATCGGGAGGTCAATAACCACGTAGGAAGTTAACCAGGCGGATAAAAATAGTTGGAGGAGGCTAACCTGAATCAACAGGAGATGGTCATGGTCAGTCAGGTTGTCAGTTACATGGCAATCTGACATTAGAGGATGGAGAATGCAGAGTCCACTTCGACGATAAGAGCTTGCAATTCCGACCCAGTAGCTCAAAGATAGAGCCAGTAGGAAGATCCGTGGTTCGATTTCCGGTTGGGACTTCATTACAAAGTTCTTTAGGGAAAGAAGGAAAATAAGATTTTTTACTTATAAGACTTTTTACTTCCATTTTATTTTATTTTTATATTTGTTTTTCAATGTTATTATTTTATTTTATAACTTTTATTATTTTCAATTTACCCCGTAATATAAGAACACTAAATTAACATTTCCCACAAAGCGATATTGATTATCAAAACAATTAAACTTAATGTCCCAAGATATTCAATTTTGGTCAAGATGGTGACATTTTCCAAAAGTCGCCAAATTTCACCAAATTTATCAGGACAGACAGAAGGACTTTTTCCATAGAGTATTAAACTTTCTAAAAATTAAAACACTTCCAATCTGTATACGATGCTAAGATTTTATCTGTGTACATAATCCTGGTTGTAATGTCCCTTGTTTCCTCAATAACTTCAGCTAAATATTAGCGCTGACAGCAACTCAACACGCGGTTTTTACGAAACCGGATTTTACGTCATTAACGGAAGTAGATATCGCATTGTGTGCGCTGCCTTTCCTCCCTTCCGATATACCTCACAGATCATAACAAAACTTTAGGCTGAACAGAGCTGAGGATTTTCCCCCATCCGATACGCTACGCATGCATCGCAATTGTAAACAATGTAATAACATTGAAATGTGTTTTGCGGTTGTGGAAGATACAAATGTCTGAATTACAGGGAGTCGAATTTTTGACGTGTTTGATTGTTACATGATTTGAAAATGCAATATAGGACTAAAAAGTTGCATTTTATTTTTCTGAGCATTTTTTGCTTCGGTCAAGGTAAGAATTTTTTTTAATGTTTATATCATGTGTTATATTATCATTTCTACTAATATCTTCAAAGAGAAGAATTAGAGTTTCATATCCAAATTTATTTATAGTTGTGATATTGGAGAGATGACACAAGTTGAGTAGATAAAAATTTTCTCCTTTTCTCTTTAAATTCATAAAATATTTCGTATGTTATTGTCGGATTCTTTTTCATTGAGTTTATTGTTATTTTTTATACTTTCTTTTGCTAATCATTATGTCCGACATTGACTTATGCAAATAATGAAAAATATAATAAAAATCCTAAAATCTAGGGCATTGGTTATATATTTTAATTCCTAAAATATTGTATAAAGTTAACGAATTCTTTGCGTTACTGTTATTTTTTAGATTTTCCTTTGTTAATTTGTTAATTATTATGACCGACTCATGCAAATGCTGTACATTAGGAGTTCTCAAACTTTTCATAAATGAAACTTTTCATAAATCCATGAAATCAGAAATTCCATAGTTAGCACCAATAAAAACCTGGTATACAAATAAAAAATCAAAACTATACACTTAATTAAGTTATTATCACATATTTTTATTTAATTTCTAATAAAATTTGAACAAAAATAATAAATATAAGCACATACGATTAACAATATGGTTATTGGTTAACAATATGATTAACAAAATAATTTAAAGTGATACTTATGCTTGTATCACAAAAATTAGTTTCTTTATCTGGTTCTATTTTACTAAATTTAAACTTTAATTTGTCTACAAGTCGTGTTTTGCTCTATATTTATTTTTTAAGTACAGCATTGAAGAAAATCCTACTTCATATAAGCACGTCGAATAAAATGGCACTAAAAATATTTACTAAAAATATTATAATCGTTCTTTCCGAAATGTCTTTAAAATCTGTCTATTGCTTGATAGAGAAGTTGACAAAATAGTAGCTTTTGAAATCATCCATTAAATTTCAGTCACATGAAAATATCATTGAGGTGCTCTTTTTCTTCAGAAGAAAGGTATTTGACTAATGTTACAAATTATTCACTCATTACTTCTTGCGTACTACTGGATGAGAACCGCTGACATAAATAATGAAAGACATAATTTTTTAGGTACTTATAATATAAATAATAGTACACTTGATGATATATATTACGCATTATCTTAGTATTTAAAAAAATTTCAAACTTTATCAATTATATGTATTTTTACACACACACACACACACACACACATATATATATATACAT
This sequence comes from Amaurobius ferox, assembly GCA_951213105.1. Lineage (NCBI taxonomy): Eukaryota > Metazoa > Arthropoda > Arachnida > Araneae > Amaurobiidae > Amaurobius > Amaurobius ferox. The sequence continues at coordinate 87,836,686 of OX578147.1, read as the reverse complement.
ATATAACTAATGACTTGCATTCTTAATTAGTTCTAGTTATCTTGTCCACTTCTAAAAGATATGCATACAAACCCACATGCGCACATAGAGAGAGAGGTAGGTGAATGTTTCACTAGAAGTGTTCGAAATATGTTCAGAAGGTCATAACACGTGCTTTTCAGATCAGAAAATTTTCAATTCAATAATGGCATCGATATCAGTAGTATGAAAAGGTACAAATGTATATTAACATACTGCAAAATATGTTAGGAAAAATTAAAAAAAGATAAATCTAAAATGAAATTCTTATGAAGAACAAAGAAACCAATAAATAATAATTGAATAAATCTAATTTAAATGCATATAATCTGAAATCAAGTTATTATTTTTTATTTTATACAGCTCGTCTCGATTTTAATTTAATATTTACTAAATAATTTTATGTCGAAATAAAATTCACCTTTACAATGACTCATCCTTATTTTCTATTCTTTATATCTTATATTTTCATACTATTGCATAGAGCATGTATTTATTATCTTTTAGAAAATTTCGAATTCTAAATTTTGACGAATTAGCACGCTTTGAAACAAACTGAACTTATTTAGAATATTTTTGGAAATAATTCCATGTGTGTGTGTGTGGACATGGCAGCTCAAAAACTAATCAAAAACCTCTATCAAATGTTATGTGCAGACACATTATCTGAGAAACTAGAATTGAATAGATTTTATTTTACAATTCTCATGATTAGAATTACAATGATTAGAATTTAAAAAAAATTCTTTGAATTATGTAGTATGGAAAACAATGATTACTCCCGGAATAATGGCTGAAGTATGTTATATAGTATATGGGGACATTTGATTATTTTAAAAACTCTATGGATGATAATGAAAACAAAATATTTTGGATTAACAAATATAAAACAATTGCATCCATTGGAGTAACTAAATTGTTGCCAACTTGAAAATAGAAACATTCACTGAATTTTTACGACTTATTTTAAAAAGATAACTTGGTTACGAAATCCGGAAATATTTTTTAAATATTTTTTAATTACGATAGTGATTATGATGCAAGTGGAACTAACCACTATAGAATATGAATTATGAGAAAGACACGAATGGAGACTTGCACTCAAGATATATTTTTATCTTCAACTTATTTCTTTATTGTTTCGCTTCCGTCATGAAATTTTATGTCAAGATTGCAATTTTATTATCTACAACATTTAATATAAGATAAGGGAGAATAATGTGTCTAGGGATAACGTGTGTAGGGATATTAATTTTGGGATCTCACACAAAAATCTGATCCAGAAATCATGGAATTGCAATCGCTGAGATTTTGAGATTTATTTTTAATTATTTCATGTAATGAAGTAATGCATTTCCGTCGTGAAATTCGTTCATAATTAATACAGACAGTCATGTGGTTTCTTGTAATAGAGAAAGCCTCCACCAAGAACGTATTAAATTTTTCTAAAGATTAATGAATATTCCATAATATTCAATTCAAAGCATTTTGTGTCTCTGATCAATGATTTTAATACAAAATTGAACTCAAGATCAGAATGTAAAATTCTCTGTGACAGTTTTGACTTTCCCTGCAATACATGGTAATGAATGGGAAAGTGCTCGAATCGTGTCGAAAATCGCAAATCGAGTTTTCGGCGGATCTGCATGTTTCGAGCACTCTAGAATCCGAAAAGACTATTTTTAGGGTAACACCTGTATGTGTGCCTGTCAGTGCAATATATGTATCCAACAAAAAATCTAAAACACTAATTGAAGCTAAAAAACTAATTGACTAAAAAACTAATAGACCAAATAAAGGTAAAAACTAATTGACCAAATTTTACAAAATTTTGTAGATAAGTCACCTGTTTTTTTTTCTTTATGTGAAACATCTTAGGGCATGGGGTACAGAGTAAATGATGATAAAAATGTGACGGAAATGAAACGGAAGTATGTTACGGAAGTACCAACATATTTTTATGAATTTCTAACAGAAAACCGCGGCTATAAATTAAAAGTCTGGATCGCATGACCTTATCGTGATCTTGATGGCAAATTTAGCGAAACATCACCAACTTGTCGATTTTTGGAAACTTATTGAATTTTGTAGATTGACTGAGAACATCACGAGTTAGGTGTTTTTCCAGAACTTTCCCTAAAAAGTATATAAATTCATCATCGCTCAGTTGGAGTAGTGATACAAGTGAAATGGAATTGTGAATACGTTAGTGTTTGAGCAAAGAAATGTGACGCGGAGGAGTCGAAATTATGTAACGAAATTATGTAACGGAAGTGTCACTATATCTGCACTTCCGAACTCATTACAGCGATCAATGGGTAATTTTCTTTTAATTATATATGCCCTTTAAGCTCGGTTTCTTTCTTTCGAACCAGACCTTCCGAATTATCCGAAAGGTGCACAAGGTACCCATTTGAATGGCCGGGGCAGTGTTACCCAATATAAAACGGAACCCAGTGGGGACGAGATCCACGGGACTGTACTCTCCTTCCCTTGCCCCTAACTTCTCGGAAGGACTCTCGGACCCACAAATTTAACGTGCTCATACTTTGCGTGAACACGGGATGCCCTTTAAGCTGCATTTTAAAACAATTCTGGAAGAAAAGTGTAAAAAAAAAATTAAATTTCAAATCAGTTATTTTTGTGCATTAATATCTGTGCCAGACGCCAGTATGCGTTAATTGCTTGCGTCGTCCGCATGTTTGTTCTGTAAAGTGACTGCAATGTTACATTTAAACGTTTCATCGTCTATAAATTCATCGTTTGTGATCTGATTCGGAGAAATAAACAAGATTTTGTTAATCTATCATAATTCGCCCCCCTCAAAAAAAATAAAAAATTAAAATAATTAAAAAAAAATTAACTTATTTTCCTAGGTATTTTGTATCATCGTCACACACAACACACATTAACTCACATATTTTTTTTAAATGGTCGTGGGACCACTTACTTTTGAGTGATTTGATATGGAATAACTCGAATAAAAAATATGATTTATTACTCATATAAAGTAACGAGGTTCCCCAAGAGAGACTTCAACAGCCGTATTGCGGAGTAAAATCTTCTTGCAACAACAAATATGTAAACATAACGATGCAACAAATATGTAAACATGATGATGATTTTATCTTTATCACTAAGCTTATTTTGTTTCTAAAGAAGACAAATGGTTTGCTGATGGATCATAATTATGGGTGTCGATTTAGAGAGAAAACTTGTAAATATAAACCTTTCCAAAGTAATTGTTTGTTAGTGATTAATGTTACGTGTTAAGGATTAATGTTTCAGTATGGTAAGCCTCATGTTTCAAGTTTAGCCAATTGGTTTTTGACACACATTTCCAATTTGAAAGTTTGTTAAAATTAAATGCGAAATCCTTTCACATATTTTTAGTCCCTTATACTATATATATATATATATATATATATAATTGAAGATTTTTATGATTACTTGTAATATATATATACCCGAGAAATACCAAAGAAAATTGCTTGTAAACTGAAGGTAAAGGTAAATAAATTGCAAAACAGAAGCCTAGTGTAGCACGATGAGCTATGCAAGAAATTTGGAAAATGAATATATGGAATATATATATAGTATAGAGTATATATTTTAGATTCCTTACTTTCACATACTGTGTAATATAGTATATACAGAAAGTATTTTCACGAAAATTTTCAAATTCTAGATTTTGATGTTAAAATATATATCAGGATTTCTTGAACACGTTTTGACTATTTTTGCAGTGATGTCTTTTTGCCTATGGCTGTATGTCTGTGGTCGATTTCTTGTTACTTTCCTTATATACAATAATGTATAAGGAAAGTATTGTGACGGGGTCGAAAATTCGAATTCGAGTTTTCGACTGGAGAGCACGTTTCAAGCATCCCTGATCACGAATCGAACATTTTTAAAGTGGTGTCTGTGTGTGTGTGAAAGTATGTGTGTGTGTGTGTGTGTGTCAGTGAGACTGTGGAGACGATAGCTGACGAACGAATGAACTGATTCGAACGAAATTTGGTACAAAAATTACAATCCGTAAACACTGGAAGCCTATTGTTTTTATAAGCAATCGAATGATCAGAACCCCCTAAATTTTCGAGTGAAATTTTGAAAAAATCGTCAAAAAATCAAAACCTCTAAAAAAGTTACGCAAATAGAAATTTCTTATGTAAATTTTCATTAGAAAACGATTGACATAAATTTTAGAACGCTAGCATGAACTGTTCTCGAGATATTGCACATTTTTCAAAAAAATTTTCAAAAAATCATATAAAGTAAAATAAAATGTCCTATTGAGAAACATGTTCACTTTTCATATGTAATATCATGCGATAAATTGGGTGACATCATTCTCGTGGATCTAGCTCATTCCATTCATGAAAAAATATACTTTTGTATTTGAATGCCAATACTTTTGTATTTGAATAATACTTTGAGTAATACTTTTGTATTTGAATGCCAATAGTCATTTATCTGCTGTAAGAATAACTTATTTTTCCGTCCATAACGCTTGGCTTAGATTTTGGCGACGAATATGGTGGAATGTCGCCAACTTGGCGATTTTTTTTTTAAAAATGTTACTGAATTAACGAAAAACTCGCCAAATGGATAAAAACGACGTTAAATCAATGAAAATGACGACTCATTGACGAAAATTCAATATCTTGGACAGAATATAAGTATCTATTATAAGAATAACATTTTTTTAACTGTAAAAGTAGCAAATTCATTGCATTATATAAGGAAAGTCCTGCCCACGTCAGATTTTGTACATGGTAGCTCTCACATATATTAATGGATTTCCACGAGACTTTATATCCTACTGTGTTATCGAAAAATCTAGAACTAGAGTGAATTTTTTGAAATTCGGGAGAATACTTTGAAATTTATTCGAAATTTTATATTTTTTAAAATGGCAACATAGGACAAATCTTGACATAATCATGCATAAGAAGGATTATTTATGACACGTTGATCACCAGACTTAACAGTTTCAATAATTATGAAAAATAGCTGCGATACAATTTTTGGGTTCGTGACGTCATTATCCCCCCCTCGGGGGGGGGGGGAAGAACGCATGTTAATGAATTTCCGAAGCTCAAAAAGCGAGGTCAACTATGTTGAAAAGCGCAGCTCAAAAAGCGAGGTCAACTATGTTGAAAAGCGCAGCTCAAAAAGCGAGGTCAACTATGTTGAAAAGCGCAGCTCAAAAAGCGAGGTCAACTATGCTGCTATATGTACTCTGAATTATATGTTAATTCCTCTATTTTATTTCGATATTTTCTAAATGAATTTATATCTTTTGGTTTTTGAGGCATAAATGAACGGTAAAATCTTATCTAATGTAAAATAACTTTAATGAATATTTCAATGAAACTTTTACTTCCTTACACTGTTGTATTGAGAAACCGCCATCTGCATGTGTGTGCATTATTGTATGGGTGTGTGTATGCTTATGAGGTGTGGGCCCGATAATTGAGGAATAAATGTTAATAATAAATACATTTTTAACAAATACTCCAGACAATTAAAAAACAAATAGAAAATCGTAAAAGATTGGAATTTGATAATTTTGGTGAAATTGATAATTTGAACAACGCCATAAATGTTTATGGTATATATTAACACGGATAAACTAAATGCATCCATCGCGTCAATGTTGCCAATTTAAAAAATAAACTTAAAAAATATTGCGAAATAACTAAAACAATAACTTTGCGCGAAATTTAATTATTTTTAAATAGTCGTTGAAAAGTAATTTCTTTAAATGCATTTTTAACGAATATTTAAGAATAATTTTAAAATAATAACTTTCGAACAAAAGGTCGTAGAACTATTTGAACATGATAATTCGGTGAAATTGATAATTTGAGATATTCCATAAATGTAAATGGCATAAAATTAACACAGATAAGCTCATCGCATCAGTGAACTGTTGCCAACTTTAAAAAAAAAAAATGAAACTAAAAAAAAAAAAAAAAAATTGCGAAATATTTAAGAGAAATAACATGGTACGAAATCTGAAAACAATACATCTTTTATTTTTAATTCTGATAAAGATTTTGATACAAGCGGAGCTAAATTCTATATAATATTAATGTATGAGAAAGTCAATTAATAACTCAGTCTAGATATATTTTCTTCAATAGAAGGAGCAAATAAATTACACAGTTTGCATCTCTCGTAAAGCAACAGAGAGGGTGCCTGCCTCTTCCCGTTTATTACGCTATTCTATATATTTGGATGTAAATATCTATAAGTAGATTCTTGGTTGGAAATTTATGCATTCTCAGAATTTTCTTTAATTTACATGCAAGCCACACCTTTCGAGTAATAAAACGTGATCCCATGTGCTGATAACACCTGTTTAAATACTATGAGTGTGAGGTAGGCTGTATGAGGCGTTGTTTTCTGGATAACAGTTTCATAAGCGCGTCACAATCTAATTGGAGTTCTCGATCTCTAATTTTCATAATTCTATTGTTATTTGAATATTTCATTTTCTTTTTATAGCATAATAAACATCAAGAATGAATTAATATTCTATGAGGGGTATTCTACCAATACGTGAATATTTCGAGTATTAAAAATTCAAAATTTTAATTTCGTTTTAAAAATTCGAAAAGAAATCACTGAAATACTTAAAGAGTTACTTAATTAAAAATACATCAGCGCAGCTTAAATGTTTGTATTTTTTGTATTTTTGTATTTGTATATCTTAAAATAATTTCAATGACATTTATGAACATGTGAATGATAAAACATAATTTGTAAATAACGTACAGCTAGAATTATTTTAATTTTTTTTATCAAAATAATAAGTTGTTATAATTGCTCTTAATATTACATGGAATAAAGCGCAAAGCTTAAAATTACTTAAATGTAATAAATAAGCAGGAGTTGCTCTGGATTTTTGATTACTCTCGCCAACTTATTGGCCAAATGAAATTTTCTTTGGCCAACTGGAGTTTTTATTCCCCAAATGAAAGTTTGCCTTTCTATTTGATAAATTTGATTTGATTTGATTTATTAATTCTAATTTGATTTGATTTATTAATTTGATTTATTAATTCCAAATATTATCGTTTTGGAAAAGATAAATAAATTAAGAAGATAGATGAAGATCTGGGAAAGACAAAATAGACATTACGATTAGTATACTAAGATTTTTGATTTTGACATTGGCAGAATTCATAATCGCCAAAATTTGCTCCAAATCTTTTTTTAATCGTCAAATTCAACTATTTTTCATAGCAATCTTCAGCGCGACCTCTAAGTATTTTTCAGCTTAGAATTGGAGTCATGTGGATGGTTTCAAAATTTGGGCATGTGGATGACTTAAAAAATTGTACATGTGGGTGACAAAATAAAGATTTAGTGGCTCTCAACAAAATATTCTTGAAGCTTTTCAGGCTTAACCTCTATCAAGTACCTTCGAGTGGACAACTGCATAATCAAAATGTATTTATATTAAAATTTTACCTGCTGTTTAAAAGTTTATTAATAATAAGGAATAAGAACACATACGTTGAAAATAAAGTTCAAAGCTAATCACAAAATCTTTTAAAAACAGTAAAATGCAACTCCACTTTATAATAACAAACTGCCATGTTTGTTTTCTAGCAGCGTTGCCAGTTTTAAAAATCTATTTTTCCTTGAGAAAATTTCTTTTTAGCCATGCTAATGTCAGAAAATCCTTGGAACAAAATTTAAGTTCATTTTTTGGAGCGGTATTTTTATTTCACTTTACCTTTTAGTGATTAACATTCTTCACACATATATATTCATTGGTAGAAAAAAATTGAAAAGGAAACGACTTTTTGTTTTTAAAATAAATCCACCAGAATATCCAAACCATAGGTAATGAGACAGACATGTGAATGATATTATTGAACTTATTATTATTTTTTAAAATGGAATTTAAGTTTTGGGATATTAGAATTCTCCGAATTATAGTGCAAAAGAAGCGGAAAAATATTAATTTTTTTTTTTGAAATCACCAAAATAAAAAAAAAAATTGTATATCACTATGGGCGGCTCCCATTTTTATAGAATCACCCATATACTTATCCAAATGTTCTGGAAGTTTGTTATTCAGAGGTGCAGAAAACAGGAAACAACAATGGAGGATCAACAATTTAATGACAAATATTGAAAGAAGTATGCACCCAGTTGTCTCGCAAGAATAAGAAATCCAACTGCCGGGTAGGAAGCAAAACGTTTTCTTGTTTCTTAAAGAATTTAACAGTTACGTTTTTTTACGCTAATGCTTTCAGCTTTTGGACTGGATTTTTTGGTTCTTTATAGATTTTTTATTCACACCAGGATTAATTTGATCAGAACTAGTAAATTCCGCTTGAATTCCAGCATCGATGGATACAAATGCGGATGTACGCATAAGCAAATTCGTTTAAACGTTCTCAGTAGAGAAATTATTTTTTTTCTATTTAGACATAATCGAATTAATTTTACTTTAGTTATATTTATACGAGTTCAAACGCTTGAAGTTGAATTTGTAATTTTTCTACCGAATTCCCGTATAACTTTATGCAGAACATCAACACTATCTTAATTTTGATATCCTTGCTATTTATACCAATGCTTGATAGGAATATATGACCATATTTAGAATAAAACAGCTCAAAATGCTACAAAAATAGCTAGAAAATAAAATCTGCGTTTGTTACTTTCCCTGCAATACATGGTAATGTATAGGGAAAGTATTGGAATCATGTCGAAAATCACAACTCGAGTTTTCGACCGATCTACACGTTTCGAGACCTCTAGAATAAGAAAAAACTATTTTTAGCGTGACGTCTGTGTGTGTCTGTCTGTCTGTGTGTCTGTATGGGCAGATTTTGTATCCACTCTAATTAAAAAACTAATTAACTGAATTTCATAAAATTTGGTAGGTAAGTCACTTGTAAACGATTCTGGTGCTGATTAGTTTTGGGTACGTTTCGGGATAAAAAAAACCCGCCCTTTTTTGCGAAATGACCCGCAAAAATTGCCTGTATTCACTTTAGCTGCAGCACTAATGGACCGAATTTCACAAAATTCGGTAGATAAGTCGCTTATGGGTCACCTTGGTGCTGATTAGATTTTGGTACGATTCGGAAAAAAATAACCTCCCTTTCTTTGCGAAATGCAATCGTCGTGAAAAATGAAAAATCGTCGAAACCTAAAATAAAAATTACGTATGCTTAAATATATCCATTAAACGCTTATTTTATACGTAATTTTTAACGAAGAAAAGAATAAGACTAACCCCATTACACTAGGACTAGCCGTTCTCGAGATATTTTAGTGTTTTTCTTATTTTCTCTACGCCACCGTTGAAAATAAGTCCAGTTACCAAATGAGAACGAAAATTTAATTAAAAGTGAATTAAATTTAATTCAAATAAAGAGAAAGTGGATATAAGTCTGCAGGGAAAGTCATGTGCTGCCCACATCAGATTTTTTTGTTTCATATACACAAAAATCGTATCTTTAAAACGACATTTATATTTCCTTTCCCTGCAAACCTACAATCTTAAGCATGGAGGTAAAAGTAAAGAGTTAAAACCTCATCTTAAGAAAGTGCCAATATCGTTTGAAACAATAATTCAGGTGACGATGGGGAAAGATAAGTAGTCCTGCATTGCATGCATTGCTATGGTGAAAGGCCTAAAATCATGGAGATAAAACTCTTATGGACGAAACGTTCGAAAATGTCATAATGCTTTGAGAATTATATCTAGGTGTCACTAGTGTTAGTAAAACAGCTGCTATTGTTAGTCGATACAATAAAAAGGAATAGTATTTAGTATATGTATTTTCGATTATTTTTAAATAAAGGGCTCCCTAATTATGAGTATAATTAACCAGTATTTTATTTTTATATTTATAGGACAGAGTACAGAATATATGGAGATAAAAATAAATTGAAAGGTAAAATAATTTTGAATACATAGGAGTATTCTTTATTGTTTCCGCTCTACTTTATATTGCGATAATAATTTATTTTTACACAATCGACAGTTTAAATACATATTTTACAGCTTTCGCCATAGAAATGCATACAATACAGAGCGACTTATCTTATCCCAGTGTCACCAGAATTATTGTCTTAAACGATATTGGCGTTTTCTTAATATGAAGTTTTAACTCCTTACTTTTACCTCCATGCCTAAAATATTTATTTTAACTATCCATCTTGTAAAAATAAATTATTAGCGCAAGGCAAATTAGGAGGAGTTAAAGTAAGGAGTTAAAACTGCATATTAAGAAAACGCTAATAGCCTGTAAGACAATAATTTAGGTGGCGCTGGGATAAGCTGCATTGCATGAATTTCTATAGCGAAAGACCTAAAAATTTTTTAAACTGTCAGTTTTGTAAAAATAAATAATTAGCGCAATGCAAATTAGAACTAAAACTATAACGAATATTCCTACTCATTCAAAATTATTTTACCTTTCAATTTATTTTTATCTCCATAGATTGTGTACTCTATCCTACTACTATGAAAAAATACTGGTTAATTATGCTCATAATTAGGGAAACCTTTATTTAAAAATACATGTACTAAATACTAAGTATTTTTTTTTGTGACAATTAACAATAGCGACTACTTTACTAACACTAGCGACACCTAGATATAATCCTCAAAGTAATATGACATTTTCAAGCGTTTCATCCATAGGAGTTTTATCTCCTTTATAATTCCATAGTCTTAAGGTTAACCGTTACGACAAGATCTAAGTTCCGGTCAGACCAGGATATGAGATACAAGAAACAGCCAACTTTGTCCGACTTGTCATCATTTTTTTTGGCTCTTATGTGCACTGTGGCCGAACGACACTAGTGCACCTGAAACCCACCTTCCCGTAACGCCGGTGCAACACCCTTTTGTTTGCCGATTCTTCTATTTTATAGGCAAAATAAAATGAAGTGAAGTAAATCTTTGTTTTGTCATTTTTTTTTTTCAATGTTTTCAATGGTACAGTTAGCTTAGCTACGTTGGAAACTGGACAACCACGTGTTTGTGCGGAAGTTGAAGATTTACACTGACTAAAATAACTTTATGAGATTTTACCGTTTCATTGCAGTATCCTAGTATTGCATACCTCACAGTTCTGTTTTAGCAGCAAGTGGTCTTGCGGATATCCTCAAACGGACATTTACATTTCTAATTTTCTACTCAGAATACAAATATATGCTCAGTCTATACTTGTATGTACAAATATATAATTATCATTATAATATATAATTATTAATATATAATTATTTTTCTTTTATAAAATTTCGTATAATTATTTTTTTTTCATGGCTGGAAGTTTCTAAAACCAGAGATTGCCTTAATATTATTATTAAACAAGAAGTACCAATCATACATAAAGCATTGATTATGAAACACTTTCCAACTGCAATGCAATTTTATTTAAATATCTCTAAAATGCGATACATTCAGAGGTAATATTTTAAAAATTATCACAATACTACAATAATTTATTATATTTGAAAACTTAAAACTTCATCGGAAAAAGTGATCTTTATTCAAATAACGTCATTGAAATATAAATCGCCTGGCTCTATAGAAAAGCAGTAAATATTTCATTCATACAATTTTATTCCATTCCTTTCATTCATCACAATACTACAATAATTTATTTTACTTAAAAACTTAAAACCATGGAGGTAAAAGTAATTTAACTCTATGCTTAAAACTTCATCGAAAAAGTCTGCTACAAAAATCGTCTGCGTTTCTATGTAAGATCAATGAATGTTTCATTTATATCAGCTATATTGCAGAGTCCAGAGCTAAATAAATGTGCATTAAAGAAACTTAGCAATTCTTATACAACTCATCTTACAGCTTGATGTGTTTGCATTCTCCATAAGTAAAAAAATTAAGCTTCGTTGTAGAAATAATCAAAGTTGGATGATCATTTAAACTCAAATATATTGTAATTGCGTTGTTTCAGAATACAGATGTACAGAAATTAAGCACAAATAAAGAGGTTTCAGGACCGATACAACACTAAATATAAATTAAAAAGAACTTTAAGAATCATGATTTTGACACATGATGGATGACATTGATCATTTAAACTCAAATATATTGTAATTGCGTTGTTTCAGAATATAGATGCACAGAAATTAAGCGAAAATAAAGCGGTTTTAGGACGGATGCAACACTCAATATGAATTAAAAAGAACTTTAAAAATCACGATTTTGACACAAGATGGATGCCATATTTTATTTAAGTGGGTCACGTGATCTTTTCATGCAATATGGGTGTAATTATTATTTTAATTGCTATAAAATTATTTTAAAAAACTACCGCATATATTTTGCTGAAATTTTTTTCATATTTTTTATGGGATAATTTGAATATTTCCCAAAACTTTCGAGGCAATTTGTGAATTTTAAATTCGCTTATAAAGTGTTTGAAAAATGAGGTCCCATATAGTTCAATGTATATCATTTTTTCTACCCGGGTTCAATCCAAAACTAATTGGGTTAATATTATTCATTTATATTCCCATATGTCCCACAGACCGTCTGAACAACATATTAAAATTTCATTTTGATAAAGTCATTTTTACGACAGTTATAGTGCGAAAGGAACAGACAGACAGGCAGAATGAACAAAGTGATAAACACTTTTCAACTATGTTGTAAAGTGTTAAAAACGCAAAATTAAAGCTTCCATAGAAATAGCATTAAACAGACGATTTCCCCCCAAATAAAATTTGTTTGAAGAAAATTATGTTGCTTTGCAACGGATTCAAATCAAATGATGAGTTTATATGGCAGACGATTTTCATTTAATTTATGCGATTTAAATAATAATAATTTAAATAATAAAATATATGAATTGTGTTACTTTTGATTGTGATAAGTTACGACCTTGGAATAGGAGATCAAGGGAATAATTGATATTTTCGATTTCTTAAGTTATCTGTTTTGTTTTGATATAAAGGTATTTCAAACTCATATATCTTCTATTATGTTTATTCGATTGTTGAAACTGGATAAAAATGGCACAGGTATATATTTTCTACCATCTTGCCGTCTTCCATTTTCCGTGTGTTGATCAAACTAATATTTTTTACGTATTTGTTTAGAAATTGAACCAGGATATTTTATTTTTCCGATTTACCTGTGAAGATAGTTTTGTATAGCGAGAATAGAAATTTGTATATTTCTTTTATGGGAATTAATTATTTTGATGGAATTTTTTTAAAGAACTATATACTGCAGAACACTACTATAATTTGCTCGTATTTTAAATCACGAGCAACGACGGGTATATTTACTGGTATATGTTTAAAATGGCCAAATAAAGATAAAAATAAATATACTCTTCTAATTGAATAAAAATGTTTGTGGAAAAATTTAAATTTTAACCTGTTTTATTAGGAGATAAAATAAATTATATTTAAACTATAGAGATAGGGAGAAGGAGATAAAACTCCTATGGATGAAACGCTTGAAAATGCCATAATGCTTTGAGAATTATATCTAGGTGTCGCTAGTGTTAGTAAAGTAGCTGCTATCGTTAGCTGACACGACAGAAAGGCGTAGTATTTAGTATATGTTATTTTTGAAAGTTTCCCTAATTATGCGTGTAATTAACCTTCAAAGTTGCAGAATAGAGTACAGAATATTTGTATAAAGATAAAAATCAATTGAAAGGTAAACTAATTTTGAATACGTAGGAATATTTATTTAACACTTTACAACAAAGTTGAAAAGTGTTTATGACTTTGTTCATTCTGTCTGTCTGTCCGTTAGCACGATAACTGCCGTAAAAATGACTTAATCAAAATGAAATTTTAGTATGTTGTTCAGACGGTCTGTGGGACCTATGGGTATATAAATGAATAATATCACCCAATTAGTTTTGGATTGAACCAGGGTTGAAAAGATGAAATACATTGAACCCTATGGGACCTAATTTTTCAAACATTTTTTAGGCGGATTTAAAATTCACAAATTGCTTCGAAAATTTTAGGTAATATTCAAATTATTCCGTAAAATATATAAAATTTTTTTATCAAAATATATTCAGTAGTTTTTAAATAAAAATTGAAATAATAATTACACCTCTTATATGAAGCGATCAAGTGGCCATGATATGAAAAGATCACGTGACTCACTTCAAAATAAAATATGGCATCCATCTTGTCTCAAAATCGGGATTTTTAAAGTTCTTTTTAATTCATATTGCGTGTTGTATCCGTCCTAAAACCGCTTTATTTTTACTTAAATTCTGTGCATCTACATACTGAAACAACGCAATGACAATATATTTGAGTTTAAAATGATCATCCAAATTTGATTATTTCTACAACAAAGCATATTTTTCATTTATGTAAAATGTAAACAGCAAAATATGTAGAATGAGTTGTATAAGAATTGCTGTATTTCTTTAACGCAAATTTATTTAGCTCATGGAGTCTGCATAGCTGATATGAATGAAATATTCATTGATTTTACAGAGAGAAGGACGATTGTTTTCGATGAAGTTTTAAGCATAGAGTTTAATTACTTGTAGCTCCATGGTCTTAAGTTTTTAAATAAAATAAATTATTTTAGTACTGTGATGAATGAAATGAATGGGAAACTGTTTATGGAAGAAATACTGCTTTTATAGAGAGAGCCAGGCGTGTTATTTTTTCTATGACGTTGTTTGAATGAATTTCAGTTGTTTTCGATGAAATTTTCAAATATAATAAATTTTTGTCGTATTATGATAATTTTAAAAATATTACCGAGGAATGTATCGCATTTTAGAGATTTTTAAACCAAGCAATTTATATTTCAATGCCGTCATTTGAATGAAGTTCATTTTTTTCGATGAAGGTTTCAAATATAATAAATTAATGTAGTATTGTGATAAGTTTTAAAATATTACCGAGGAATGTATTGCATTTTAGAGATGTTTAAATAAAATTGCATTGAAGTTGGAAAGTGTTTCATAATCAATGCTTTAAGCATGATTGATCTTTCTTGTTTATTGTTTCAGTTCTACTTTGCATTGCGCTACTAATTTATTTTTACGAAATTCACAGTTTAAATATATATTTTAGGCCTTTCGCCATAGAAATGCATACAATGCAGGACTGCTTATCTTATCCCAGCGCCACCTTAATTATTATCTCAAACGGTACTGGCGTTTTCTTGATATGAATTTTAAACTCCTCACTTTTACCTCCATGTTTAAACCTTTATGATACAATAGAAGTTGTTTTTATGCGTATCTTTTTGTTTCCGAAGTAAATTTGGCGAATAACAAGTAGTATATCGTAGAAATTGCGCGCAAAATAAGAATAATATTGTTTAAATCGAAATAGACATTCAAGGATTACACAGTTTAAATCATTTAATGGAATAATTCTCAATTCTTTTGGCTATGAGTTCCGTTGTAGTGAGTGAGGCTGACCAACCAAGGGATGAATTACACAGCTTAAACTGCTGCAGGTAGATACTTGAAGCTTTGCATACACGTGAGACTTGCACTTGACCCATGGCTATATGCAATGAAAATATCTAAAATCCTTGAATTTTGTTCTAAAATTTCTAAATAGCGATTTTTTTCAGCTGTAACTGGATTAACTTTTGTTCTAAACGGTTGTTCTAGTAAAAGTAATTTTCATATAATCATAACATTATTGTGTTCATGATCGCATAATTTAAAAATAAAAGTTAATATTTGTTATTCTTTAACTAATTTTCTTATTTTTTTTCTGTCTATATAAAGCTGTCTTAGGAAAAGGAAAAAACACAAAAATAAAATAATAAATTTTCTTCATGTACCCCTACGTTTCGAAGTACCCCTTCGTCAATACATATCCCTACGTCACGATATACCCCTTCCTCAATACGTACACCTACGTCAAGACGTATCCTTTGCGTTTCTTTGTAGACCGAATCGTGTACCCCCTGGGGCACGCGTGGTCCGCTTTGGAGACCACTTTAATACGTAATGAATATTTATTTGATGTTTTTAATCGATAAATACATATTTAGTTTGCTCTTTTTGTTGTCCTGGCAGACTTCTAAACAATCTGGAATATGAAGTTCTAATAAAGTTGAGTGTAGCCTCTAACTCTAGATACTTTTCCTTTTTTTTGTTTCGTAAAACATTACGTCAATCCCGTCCGTCATTTTATCATTCTGATATCTAGAATTCTATCGTAAATCCGAGAGTCACAAACCTGGCTCGATGATAAGACGCACCGCATCTTCCGGCGAATATTATCTCCAACACACTCGAAATGACAAAAGTATCAACACTCGAGGTGTGGAGGGCGACTGTTAGGCTGAGTCACGAAAATAGAACAAGAGAGTTTCCATTACAGGTGTGGGTTTACCTTTATGAAAGGACTTTTCTTAGTGGGGATAAATTAAAGATATCTGGAATGTAGATCTCTACTCGATTTTCTCAAAGATTCACATTAAACATCGTTCAGTTCAAAGGCAAAGCGTGAGGAAGTGATTCGGGGGGAAACAGAAAACCAGAAACTGAAATTAGCAGGGTTAAAAAAAAAAAAAAAAAAAAAAAAAAAAAACTGATGTAGGCAGCACATGACTTTCCCTGCAGACTTATATCCACGTTTTCTTTATTTTAATTAAATTTAGTTCACTTTTAATTCAATTTTCGTTCTCATTTGGTAACTGGACTTATTTTCAAAGGTGGTGTAGAGAAAATACGAAAAACTAAAATATCTCGAGAACGACTGGTACTAGTGTAACGGGATTGATCTTATTCTTTTCTTTGTTAAACATTACGTATAAAACTAGCGTTTAATGGATATATTTGAGCATACGTAATTTTTTATTTTAGATTTTGACGATTTTTGCAGACCATTTTGCAAAAACAAGCAGGTTAATTTTTTACGAGTCGTACTAAAATCTAATCAGCACCAGGGTAACTAACAAGCGACTTATTTACCAAATTTTGTGAAATTCGGTCCATTTGTTTTTCAGTGAGAGTGGATACATGATATTTTTGCGGGCCATTTCGCAAGAAAAGGCGAGTTCTTTTATTCCGAATCGTACTAAAAACTAATCAGCACCAGGGTCACACCCAAGTGTCTTATATACCAAATTTTATGAAATTCGGTCCTTTAGTTTTTGAGTTAGAGTGGATACATACATTGCAGAGACAGACACACACAGACGTCATGCTAAAAATCGTTATTTCGTACTCTAGAGGTCTCGAAACGTGTAGATCCGTCGAAAACTCGAGTTGATTTTTGGCATGATTCCAATACTTTCCCTATACATTACTATGTATTGCAGGGAAAGTAAAAAAAAAAAGTTTCATGCTTTTTACTTTAACATGGTTACGAATAAAAAAAATCTAATGTGGACAGCACATGACTTTCCCTGCAGATTCAAATTCATTTTTTCTTTATTTCTTTAAGAACTCATTAAATTGAGTTTAATTGCACAAAATGACACCAAATTTGCATTTTAAATTCAATTTTCTATTTTTATTTGGTAATTAGACATTTTTCCATTTTTCCAAAGGCGGCATAAAAAATGCGAAAAATCTCCAATATCTCGAGAACGGTTCGTCCTAGAGTAAAGGAGTTGTTTTTATTCTTTTCCTCGTCACAAATTACGTATAAAATAAGCATTTAATTGATACATTTGAACATACGTAATTTTTTTTTAGATATTGGCGATTTTTTGCGGGCTATTTCGTAAAAAAAGGCATGTTGTTTTCTTTCGAATAGTACCAAAATCTAATCAGCACCAGAGTATCCCACATGTGAGTTATCTATCAAATTTTGTGAAATTTGGTCAATTTGTATTTCAGCTAGAGTGAATGCATGAGAATTTTGCGGGCCATTTCGTAAAAAATGGCGGGTTCTTTTTTTCCGAATTGTACCCAACGCTAATCAGCACCAGGATCACACCCAAGGGTCTTACCTACCAAATTTTATGAAATTCAGTACATTAGTTTTTGAGTTAGAGTGGATACATACATTGCACAGACACACAGACACAGAGACAGACACATAGACAGACACACAGACAGACACACAGACAGACGCATACATAAACGTCACGCTAAAAATAATTTTTGTCGTATTCTAGAGGTCTCGAAACGTGTAGATCCGTGGAAGACTTGAGTTGCGATTTTCGACATGATTCCATTACTTTTCCTATACATTACCATGTATTGCAGGGAAAGTAATAATTGAATTATAATGAGTGACATTTTGCAATTTCGTGATCACAGTGGAACTTCGATTTTACGTCTCTCTGGAACCGAATCAAAAACGCTATATGCTGGAAAACACAAGAAACTCTATCTTAACTAATATAAAAATCAAGGGAAAACAAGGTAAGAAATAAATATATATAAAAACATTTTAAGTTGTAACTTAAAATGTTTAAGTTTAAATGCAATAAAAAGTAAAAAAAAATAACTTTTAGCTATCGTAATATTCTTGGTCATGACTAGAAATAAAATCGTGCCCACGATTTTATTGAATTAAGAATTGTAATTTTGAATTTAAGAATTGTATAGGTTGGGAATGATTATTATTCAGTATAGAGTAATGTTGAATATCTTTCGAAATGAAATTGATTTAAGCAATTGCCATCATATTTTTATATACATATATTTTTTATTATATAGGTATATATAAATATGTTGCCGTATTGGAAGAGTGTCCGTGATAAATGTTTGTAGGGGGTCTATAATTTGTATGAGCGGCTCTGATAAGTCAGCTGATTATCAGCAATAAGGAAGATCTAGTAATAAGAAAGAAAGATCTATCTTGTGCTATCGATTATTATACCCAATAATATCGAAATTTGTTAATCTGTCAAGACGGTAGTGTATTACACATATAATTTTTTTTTTTTTTTTTTTTTTTTTTTTAATGTAGTTCACCTGCGTGCTTCGACTGAGCAGAGGTTGATTTTCCCAGTTTGCTTGAAATCTTATTTGAAATGCTATTCATAAAACGCCAACATGTAAGTGCGGTGACAAACTTTTGTTTTCTGCAATTTTTAGAGATGATAACAGCAGGATATGACATATTGTTTCGGTCTAGTTTGCACCACTATCGAGAAATTCAAGAAATGCTGAAAACAGAAATTAAGGACTGTATTTCCGTTTCTGATTTGATCAGGAAGAAATCTAAGCACGTAGCCCGTTACGCAGAAATGAAACAACGAGGCTGTTCTAAGTAGGAGTGGGATTTTTGGGCGCTGTTACTCATATTTTACTTTTAATAAAATATGTAAAGAAAAATTGTTTTTGTGCCAGGACGGTACATACAAATTATGGACCTCTCCCTACAAATAGATAATATCAATAATGCGCTGTTCAACGCTGAAATGAACAGGCTTTTTTAAACCCAACAAAACTGGATTTTTATAAAGCCATGTTAAAACCAATATTTCCGAACACGACAAATCATGCCCAAGAATATATGGCAATGTTTCCATACTCATATTCTTGGGAACAAGTCTTATCTTACATAATAAAGGAAGGCGTGTGTGTGTGAGTGTGTGTGGTCTGTAGCAGGAAATCTAAGCATCGTACGGCCATGAAATTTCGTACACAGGTACTTTAGAACCCAAATAGGTTATTTTTTAGTATTTTAGTCATTTTATGTTTAAAAAAGTCGCAATAAAATTCCAAAAGGTTCAAACGTTGTCTGATTAGCTGATGTCTCCCAATCTGGCAACTCTGTCTTCAACTGTCTGTCACCATCTTTTTTAATTTCGAATTAGTTTTTCAGTTGTTTTGTGATTTAGCCCAAATTTAAGCAATTTTGGAAGATATTCACACGCATCGGTTTCTTAGAAGATAGAAAAATTCTCTTTTAAACAAACTTTGAACAAAATCTATGCGATTAATAGATGAGTTTTAGTTTATTTATAAAAAATATGTACTTTTCGTGCGTTTAGAACATCCTCGATATTTATATTGAGATATAAAAAAATTGACGGACAATCCAAAGTTCATAATTTAACTCCTGCTCTTCAAAATATCAGTTTGTTCTAAAGCAAACAGTAATTTCACGAATCCATCCGTCCATTAATTTTAAATTTTTCAAGCGAGCGAAGTCTTCAAATTTTTTAATCATTTTCTTCCGTGCCGTTCGTTCTTCCTACACGGCTGACCGCTAAGGCTATTCATTAGCAAATACATTTAAATAGATTATCTCCTAGAGAGGTCTTTTATTTATTTATTTGTTTTGCTCAGAAAGTGAATTATTATTATTACTTTTTCTTTGCGGATAACGTGCGGGGTGAACTTGGTGAAAGTTTAGAAGGATTTGAAGAAAATTGAGTAGTGTTGAGTAGTGTAGGGAATGTTTAAGTTACGGACGTTTACTTACGACCTGGGAAACGGCGGGCAATTCGTTCTATTCAACCATAAAGCACAGGAAATTGGAGAAACCGACTTATTGATCAGCATTTTTCTTCTCTTTTGAGAATCGCCTTCTTACAGTTTAAGTCAAATTATGAAAAAAATGTAGGAAGTTCAATCAGATATTTACACATCTCACACTTCACTTTAAACCATTTGAATGAATTTCGAAACATTTAGTAAGTATTTATCATTGTTTTGTACTCTGAATATTTAAACTGTTAAAAATGAATTTTGAAGAAAAAATAATGAATAAAAGTCTGCCTTCCCCCTCACCCCGAACCCCCCTCCCCCCACTTTTTATTTTGACCTCCTGTAAATAAGTTTGATCATCCCTGGTTTAGATAAATTAGACTATATATAGACATAAATATGGTATTTTTATCATCAATATTAATTTCAGTATTTGCGTTTTTGCTTTACGCGTATTCTAAATTTATTCTATCAATGTCACACTTTTGGCTTTGTCATATATGATGCGTCTAGTTTTAGACATGTGAATTTATGTACACATATAAACACATAAATAGAATATTTTTGTTATAAGGCTACTTTTATGATGCTATATTGAATAATGTGTTATAAAAATTTAGTAGTTTTGTGCTTTCCCTACACACATAGTATAATGTATAGGGAAATATTGTGAAGGGGTAGAAAATTCGAATGAGTTTTCGACGAAAAACACTTTTTAAACGCTTTTGAGGGGACTTATGTGTGAGTGCATGTGATAATGTGCGTGTATATTAGCTGATGTGTATGTCAGCGTGTGTGAGTGCATGCTAGTGTGTATGTCTGTGAGTCTGTGGACCCGATCATTCACAAACGAATAAATCATTTCTGAACTGATTTGGTATACAATTATTACAATCAGAGAATGCTGAATCTATATTGATTTTAAACGCATTCGAATGTTCGGAAAACCCCCTAATTTTTAAATAAGTTTTTGAGAAAAAAAAAACATTAAGAATCAGGACTTTTAATAGCGTTAAATAAAAAATCAGTTTATACGTAATTTTTCATTATAAAAAAAATGACACAAACTTTAGAATGCGAACATGAATCGTTCTCTAGTTTCTGCAGTCGTGCTGTTCGAGTTGCACGTTTTTTAAACAAATTTATAAAAGAAAAATTACACACAATTTTAATTTATGTGGTTTTAAATCAATGCCAAAAACAATGTGTTGTGGATCTTGAACATCATAACGTCATTGCATTATGTAGGGAAAGTCCAGTCGCGGCTCGTGACTTCAGGAATGGGTGAAGCAGATTCAGTAGCGGGATTCCCCCCTCCACCTCGACAACGAACACCATCAAAACACATCACGCTACTGGTACAAGTGTTGTCAAATATTATCTAAAAATAGCCAAAAGAATCTGAAAAATTTGCCAAATAATAATAATAATAACCCATTAAGCCAATAACTTTAAGTGAAGCAGCGCTTACCCTGTGTTACCTGCTTCATCTCACGAGCCGTCACTGGTAAAGTCATGTGCTGTCCACATCAAATGTTTTATAAGAATATTTATAATACAAGATTATTCATTACTTATAATACCTGTATGAAAGAGAAAAGCTAGTTTGCAGTGAAAATCGTATGTTATACACACGACTAGTTATAAAGATTTATCGTTGTTTCAATCGGGCAAGTACAAATTATAATAAATCTATCTTGATTGTAAGATATTTTACTAAATTTTTCCATGTTCACCTGTAATATCACTTTCTCCTGCTTCACCGGTTATTTTTCTCAACTGTCCCCATCGCGGTCACGGTTACCGGTGCCAGAACTGCTTTTAATTGTTCTTTTCCGTTCTACCTCTCCGTAGTACTATGTAAGATTGTTGAATTCATTTGACCGTATAGTGTCATGTCGTGCGAAAAAACTTGTCTTCTTGCCGCCAATTTTTCATTTTTATTAGCAATTCGGTAGGGGGACGTGGCACTTTAAGTACATGAAATGAGCCAGCCTCCAAGATCGACTCTCGTGAAGCTCAAGAAAATGGAAAAGTATTGCGAGTTTTGTGAGATATGGAAAAATATTGCAAAGTTTTGCGAGAGAAAAAAATCTACCCTAAAAAATATGAAATATCTGTGCAATGGTTCATCGTAGTTTAAAAGAAATGGTTTTATTCGCTTTCTTCATGAAATATTACGCATTAAATGAGCTTTAAACATATGTATTACTTTTTTATTCGATTTCTGTAAACTTTTGCGTCTGCATTTTAAACATTTTCTTATTTGGGAGTTCCGCCTTCAAATTTCAAAAGGGTCTCTTGATCAAATAAGTTGGAAAAACACTGGCTTAGAAAATGCAAAACATTCTCGTTCTCAATAAACATCTATTAATCATTCTAACAAAAATATGTTTATTTTCTTAAGTATTGGTTGCTATACTGTATAAAAAAAGTATACATTACTCAGAAACTTTTCGAATTCGTAATTTTGTAAATTCGTTTCGCTCTAGAATTTTATATGCAGATACCATATATGAAATTTGATGTGAGCAGCACATGACTACATAACGCAATAATATAATGCAATAACTACATAATATGATGTTAATGCAATGACAGATGTTAATGCAATGATTTTACTTCTTTCATATTGAATTAAGGATATGAAAGATCCACTGCACAACGTTTTTAACGTGGAATTGTACATTTGTATTTGACATTTTTCTGGATGGCAATATGTAAAGCTATTTTGAAGTACCTAATTATATTTGTCGCAAATCGAATTTGACAATTATAAATATTGTTAGCATCCGGTTAGTAATATAGTCCATATATTAAACGATCATTAGAAATTTACATTTTATTATACAAAACTCATTAAGTTTTAATTAATAGATTTCTAAATTCAAAATTCAAATTTTAATAATATTTTACATATGATCAATACATATGGTAATAACATATAGTATTTACAAAGGTCAATAATTTATTGAACCTTTCGTTGTTCAATTTGAAAAGACGAATTTCGCTATTGTTATGAAATGCATGCCCTTGTTTATTAATTATTTCCTTTCTAAATTTTAACTTTCGGTGAATTCTAATTTACTTTCGATTTTAAAACTTGTTCTTAAATTTTATTCCAAATTGATAACGCGCCAGTTCTGTAATTCTGCCTTTTGGATCTTTCCCGCCAGTTTCAATAAACCTTGGCGTAGTGTTTCGTTCCCGCGTGTTTGTACATGTACCGCGGATTTGCATTTCATATTCCTTAACATGGGAACTTCTTTTTCTATCGTCATGAACTTCCGCAGGCATACTAAGACGCTTCGGCGTGGAAATTGTGATTAGCTCAGTTGGCGATGTAATCTTAAAGCGTTTTGCCCACGGGGTCGCGTTTTGCCCACGGCGCTAAAGAACGGAATGTTATCCTGAAATGGATATTAAATAAATCAATATTATGTTGAAGATTAAATAATTGATCGCGTTAGGTGAGATGGAAATAATTTATGAAGTCTAAAAATGTATTGAATCAAAATATCTTGTTCCCAACTCTGTACACTTCTGTTTTATCAAGTATATGATCCAAGAAGTTTGATATTTGAATTGAAGTACTGTTTGTAATAATTAAATGAGAATCTGATGCCAAATTAAAGAAAGTGAAATTTTACTTGAAGACTTCTTTTTTCTACAAAATGTTATAATTCCTTCATAACTGCCTTCGCATGCCAATCGAAATGAAGTACATGCTGTTCATATCCTACCACTTCAACGCGAGTCATCCATTTCCGACATCGATTGACCACCTAAGCCGTTCACTCCTTCCATACAGCCGATGTCATCGTATCGCTTCAACCGCGTTGCATTTTCTCATCATCATCACGTGCCCGCCTGCGACTCCTGAGCTTCGAAACACCTATTACGATCACAGCCAGTTATGTGCTAACGGGAGCACATAACAATATTATGAAAACCATCCAATTATCGCCAAATGTCCCTATAAATAAATTTGAAGTTAATCTCGTCATATGGCGGCTTGTATAAAGTTGTAAAGTATTGTCTCCCATCCACTATTCAGCAGCACTTGCTCTCTTAATATCCTCGGACACGTGCGAGATAAGCACCTCTCCCAATCAATATTAATTCCTATATCACTCCTTATCTAAACATAATTACTATACCACTCCTTACACAACACAATAATTTACGGCACCTTAGATCCCTCTTAACATAATGTACCTCAACTTTAATCCGTGGAACCGCCTTTCGCACAAATTTTCTTGTTAATATCCTATACATTTTCACCAAATATCACACAAATGCATTTTCAGTTTTTTGTCACTACAGATACCATGTGGTAACCCTAACCAAATCTCTAAAAACTGCAGTTCTGGGTAAATATCTAACATAGCAAATATTTTCTATCAAAGACTATAAGATCTGAAAACTGTATTTAAAAACACCACTTTGACGAATAAGAAATGCTTACATTTTCTTTTGTACGTCAAGATGGTATTTTTAAATACAGTTTACAGATCTTGTAGGTTTTGATAAAAAAAATATTTGATATAAAGATCTGTAAACCGTATATAAAAACACCATTTTGACGAATAAGAAATTTTTGCATTTTTTTGTACGTCAAGATGGTGCTTTTAAATACAGTTTACAGATCTTGTAGGCTTTGATAGGAAATATTTTATATAAAGATCTGTAAATTGTATTTAAAAACACCATTTTGACGATTAAGAAATTTTTACATGGTTTCTTGTACGTCAAGATGGTGTTTTTAAATATAGTTTACTGATCTTGTAGGCTTTGATAGAAAATATTTGATATAAAGATCTGTAAACTGTATTTAAAAACACCATTTTGACAAATAAGAAATTTTTACATGGTTTTTTGTACGTCAAGATGGTATTTTTAAATACAGTTTACAGATCTTGTAGACTTTGATAGAAAACATTTGATATAAAAATCTGTAAACTGTATTTAAAAACACCATTTTGATGAATACGAAATTTTTACATTTTTTTTGTACGTCAAGATGGTGCTTTTAAATACAGTTTACAGATCTTGTATTCTTTGATAGAAAATATTTGATATATTTTAGACGTGTTTACCATACTTATTAATCTATCATAGCGTTTAATATAATGCCTGACAATAACAATACAGCATTCACAAAAAAAAAAAAAAAACTACCCCAAATCACACTACATAAAACCCCCCCTGCAACATTTCCCCTAAAATCATCCCTGCTTATGCACCTTACAGGTGTAAAGTTTCTTTTGTGTGTGTGTAGAATGGGGGGGGGGGATTGCTTTTAACGTTCAAGAGAAAAAACAAATGGGCAATTAAAATCCATGTCCTGTTCGGAAGCTGCTCCAACTCTGGAGGAAGTTTTAGTGAGAGATGTTAAACATCACTTGCCATCGCTGTCGCCGGATGTTTTACGCAATTGACGGCCGTTTTGGGACGTCCATTAACTTTGGGAAACTTTTGTGTTATGCGCCTATTGTCAAGGGGAATTTTATTTTTTCTTCTTTTTTTGGTGAAAGGGAAATTTCATATTTGTCGAAAGCAATGATTTCAAATAAATGGGAAATTTGTAGATTCAGGATGTATGAGGTAGCCGATCCGGAGATTAAGGGGGCATATCCCTCATAAATGAACTTTCTATTATGTCATTATTACTGTAATTAGACATAATTTGCGCCCGAAACAGCACACGAATGTGGGTGAATGAGCGGATTTACTGGTCATGCTGGTTATAAATACAGTTGCAAGAAGAGGAAAAACGCGGTTTTTTTTTGGGGGGGGGGGGGGGGGGGGAGAAAAAATGGAAATTTTGAAAGTTTCCAAAAAGGGGGAATTTTTAGTCATTGCATTTTGCATTGTAAAAATACTGTATATGACCCGAAACTAATATTTATTTTTTGCATTCAGAACTGTAAATAGCTGAAGCATGGAAAATTTGAGAGAGATTTGTTAGATTTAGGAAAAATATTTAAATTATACTTTCTTATTATATATAAAATGAAAATTAATTCCACAAATGAATTGTAGTTTAATTTTTAAACATTTAAAAAGTTAAAACTCTCCGAGCGACGAAATACTTAGTACGAAGTGATTAATTTCTTCAAATTCATTTAATATTGAACGATATTAAGAAATCTATATTAGTCTAAATAACATTTTAATAATTTTGTGACTAATGAAATGTGTACATTTTCAGTATAATTCTTTTAATTTCAAATTTTCTTAAAAATTGTATTTCAATAGATTTCTTCTTTAAAATATTACAAAGATTTAGAATTTATCTCTATCACCTTTAAGATGGCGTATTTCTCATTAATTCAGCTAATTGAACATTTCAGAGTGCACAACTTCTAAAATACAAAACATCACAACGTAATAACTTTCTTCCTATTTTCCATCATACTACACATACTGTCACTAAAATTCAAGTTTCTGTCTCGCTTGTAAGTGCATTTTCCAAACAGTCCATATTTCGAATGTTTTGGTGTAGGCTATCCTCTCTTCAAACTTCAATTTTAGAGAAAATATTTTTCCCAATGTGTCGTATTAAATTGTTAACCCGTGCGTCAAATTTTACGTTTATATCTCCTTTAAAAGAAGGCGTTTCTAATTTATTCTGCCAATCAAACATCTTAGTATTCGTCACGCCTAAAATATTGAAAAATGAAAATTGTATACTTTTTCTTTTGAACAATCTACCATTACACTGAATTTAAAGTCTGTATCTCATTGCAAAATATGTTTTTCTATCATTTAACCTTTTGAACATTTTGGCATACAGCACCCCTCTATGGAACAATTTTCAAACGTTTGATTTTTCTCGACGATTTTATCGAACGATTTACCCATATTTCAAAGTGAAAGTTTCTAACCCTCTTAAACCAAGGGGCTTCTATCCTATTTGGAAATTCGAATATTTTGTTGTGCGGCAGTCCTAAAGTAGAAAATATGGGAAAACTGAAATTGCACACATTCTTCCTATACTTACATCAAATGTGAAATTTCTCATTGTTAAGTATGTTTTTCTATAATTTCGCAATTCAAACGTTTCGGTATGGAGCATCCCTTCTATGAACATTTTTAAAAAATTTTATTTTCCTCGGGGTTTTTTATCCAACATTTGACCCGTATACCAAAGTCTTTATCTCACTCAAAGTGTCACGTATTCGAAAAATTGAACATTTTGATATCGGCACACTCCTAAAGTAATAAATATGAGGAAATGAAATTGCACACTTTCTTCCTTTCAATATATCTACCTAAATACCAAATTTAAAATCTCTATCTTATAGCTAAGCATGTGTTTCTTTCATTTGGCATTTCAAACGCTTTGCTATGCAGCATATTCCCACCTCTGAGAACATTTTCGAAACATTTAATATTACACATTAATTTTGCATTTAAATTTGAAACATGCACTTTACAGTTTTATGGAACGATTGATCTATACACCAAATTTCAAATTTCTAACTTACTTCAACGAAGTAGTTTATGCCCTATTCAGAAATTCGAACATCTTGGTGTGCAGCACCCCTAAAGTAACGCTTTCTTCCTTGCAAACTGTTTACCCTTACAGAAATTTAAAGTCTCCACCTTGTTGCTAAGTCTGTTTTTTTTATAATTTAGCAATTCGAATGTTTTGCCGTGGAAGTTCCCGCAGGATTGTAACTGTATTTCCAGGTCTAGGTTATACTGCTGAAGAATCCTAATCCTTCATCAAATCACACGTATCCGCTTTTAATTGTAGTTAATTTATTTAATTTACCTTTTTGAGCGTTATAAGAAATACGTTTTTCTAAATTAAAAATATTAGCTGTTACCCCCGCTTGACAAATTTCGTGTCCCCTGAGTTTCTCTGCCATGTACCGCAAAAACTTATAAAAATAAGAAATTTGGTACATTTGTAGAGAAGTAGTAGGGGAACACACTGAAATAACCCTTTTTTCGATTCAAAATATAGTTTAGGAAGTATTTAATGTCAAAGAAAGTGTGCTTAAGTTGCGAGTTCGCGTTCTGGACAGACTAATAATGGGACAGACTAAGACCATGAATTTTTTCAGGCATATACTTACATAGTTGAGTTTTTACAAGATGTGGAGCCAACACTTTTTCAACACTTTACAGCATAGTTGAAAACTGTTTATAACTTTGTTCAATCTATCTGCCTGTCTGTCCGTTCGCACGATAATTGCTGTAAAAATGACTGTATCAAAATAAAATTTTAGTATGTTATTCAGACGGTCTGTGGAACCTATGGGAATATAAATGAATAATATCACCCAAGTAGTTTTGGGCTGAACCTGGGTTGAAAACATAAAATACATTGAACCCTATGGGATCTAATTTTTCAAACATTTTTTAAGCGAATTTAAAATTCACAAATTGCTTCAAAAGTTTTAGGAAATGCTCAAATTATCCCATAAGAGATATGAAAAAAATTTCAGCAAAATATATTCGGCAGTTTTTTAAATAAAAATTAAAATAATAACTGCACCCATATTATATAAAGAGATCACGTGACCCACTTCAAAATAAAATATGACGCCCATCTTGTGTGAAAATTGTGATTTTTAAAGTTCCTTTTAATTTATATTTAGTGTTGTATCCATCCTAAAACCGCTTTATTTTTTCTTAATTTCTGTGCATCTATATTTTGAAACAACGCAATTACAATGTATTTGAGTTTAAATGATCATCCAATATTGAGAATTTCTACAACGAAGCCTAATTTTCACTTATGGAGAATGTAAACAAATAAAGATATAACATGAGTTGTATAAGAATTGCTGAATTTCTTTAACGCAAAATTATCTAGCTCTGGAGTATGCAATATAGGTAATATGAATGAAACATTCATTGATTTTACATAGAGAAGCAGACGATTTTTTGAATGAAGTTTTAAGCATAGAGTTAAATTACTTGTACCTCCATGGTTTTAAGTTCTTAAATAAAGTAAATTATTGTAGAATTGTGATGAATGAAAGGAATGGAATAAAAGTGTATGAATGAAATAGTTACAGCTTTTACACAGAGAGCCAGGCCTTCCCGGCCACACATATTGCTACCGTAAACCCTAGGGTTGGTCGTGTGGTCTGGGTCTTCAACAGAGAGCCAGGCGATTTATATTTCAATGACGTCATTTGAATAAAATTAATTTTTTTCGTTTTAAGTTTTCAAATATAATAAATTAATGTAGTATTGTGATAATTTAATAATATTAATTGCATTGCAGTTGGAAAGTGTTTCATAATCAATGCGTTATGCATGATTGATCTTTCTTGCTTGCTAAAATTTCGATTTAGTTTATGAATTAATTATTCTATGTTTTAAGCACCTTTGAAGTGAAAAATTTTCTTCTATACGGGCAAAGATTTAATGAGTCGAGCCGATTTCCAACTTCTTTGTAATTGGTTGTTGGTAGAAACGTCACAAAGAGAGTCAGCTAGTAGGAGGCGAAGCCTCACGACTCCCGGAGATAGTTACGGGGGTTTGAGAGAGTAGTGAAGCCCCTAGCATATTAAACAAAGTTTATGTTATTTATCTATCTTATTTCCCAATTTAGCATGGTATAACATACGCTATTTTGTTTCATGTTGAATTGCCATTATCTTATTTCACATAAGCTAAGCTCAATAAAGTTAAAGTGAATAGAAAAACGAATGTTGGGATTTTCATCATTGATTGTCATATTCTGTGAGAAATGCAACTTATACTGCTGTACAATATCAAATACAAACAATAAACTACTAGAACATATCGCAATTTGTTTTATTATGCAAAATTTCATAATTTCATTATTTCATATTCATTTAATTATTTTTGAGTTTTTACGGAAATCAGTATCAACCCTTAATTACTTGATCATAGTCATCACAATTATTAGTTTTATCCTTTTTACTTTCCTTATATACATAATGTATAAGGAAAGTATTGTGACGGGGTCGAAAATTCGAAATTGAGTTTTCGACGGGAGAACACGTTTCAAGCATCCTTGATCACGAATCAAACATTTTTGAAGTGATGTCTGTGTGTGTGTGTGTGTGTGTGTGTCAGTGAGTCTGTGGAGACGATAACTGACGAACGAATGGACCGATTCGAACCAAATTTGGTACAAAAATCACAATCCGTAAACACTGGAAGCCTATTGTTTTTATACGTAATCGAATGTTCAGAACCCCCCTAAATTTTCGAATAAAATTTTGAAAAAATCGTCAAAAAATCGAAACCACTAATAAAGTTACGCAAATAGACATTTCTTATGTAATTTTTCATTAGAAAACGATTGACATAAATTTTAGAACGCTAACACGAACCGTTCTCGAGATATTGCACATTTTTCAAAAAAATTATTAAAAAGTCATATGAAATGAAAAAAAAAAATTCCTATTGAGAAACATTTTCACTTTTCATATGTAATACCATGCGATAAATTGGATGACATCACTCTCGTGGATCTAGCTTGTTCCATTCATGAAAAAAGATACTTTGAGTAATACTTTTGTATTTGAACGCCAATAGTCATTTATCTGCTGTAAGAACAACTTATTTCTTCGTCCATAACGCTTGGCGAAATTTTGGCGACGAATTTGGCGGAATGTCGCCAACTTGGCGACTTTTTAAAATGTTGCCAAATTAACGAAAATCTCGCCAAATGGATAAAAATGACGCTAAATCAATGAAAATGACGACTAATTGTCGAAAATTCAATATCTTGGAAAGAATATTAGTATCTACTATAAGAAAAAACCTATTTTTTTACTGAAAAGTAGTAAATTCATTACATTATATAAGGAAAGTCATGTGTTGCCCACATCAGATTTTTTGTGATGGGGCTATGGATATTTAATAGTTATTGCTTATTTAATCACAGTCATCACTTAATATTTTCATCTTTTTTTATGATTTGACTATGGATAATAGTTAATAAAAGTTAATACATAGGAAATGCTAACTTTAGGTAGTATACAGTATATAAACGGTATTGTAAACTAAGAAATTTAAGTAATAAGTATGAATAGAATATATTTTTTTGAAATGCAAAATAATGCATGATTTAAGAAAGCAGATTTTAGAAGACGGTATTTTTTAATAAATACACAAATAATATCTCTAAAAATATGACAGATGCAACTTTATACAGCAAGTAATATAGACTAGATTTTTGACTAATCTTTAAGAGAAATATTTAAAAGATATAAGATTTATAATTATATATATGTATATGAATATAAATTAGAAGAAATCAATATTTATTAATAAGCATTTGATCCTTTCATTTCCATTTTGCGAGCCATTTTAATAGTTTGATATTTTTGAAAAATAATTGCAATAAAGTTAAAGAAATTTAAAATGTTTATTTATTATATTCTGAGATGGCAGCAAGGAAGAATTATTACATGTTCATAACTTACTTAACCAGAGTCAATTGGATATTTTGTAGCAAACCAATACAAATTCTAATGTATTTAATCATTTTCTAAAACTTTATAAAGGTTTAACTCTTTCTTAAATTCAGAATAAAAAATGCTGTGAGACAGGAAGAATTATATCAACATTTAGGAAATTAATATATGCGGTTTTAGAAATCAGCACAGCTAGTACAATTCTAAGTATTGACAAAAGTAATACGTTTATTAATGATATATATAATGAATTACAGCTATTTCTAAAATCAATGTATAATGGTTTGTTCTGACTTTCCTCCTAAAGACATTTATTAAAACAAGAAAGATCAATCATGCTTAAAGCATTGATTATGAAACACTTTCCAACTTCAATGCAATTTTATTTAAACATATCAACATATCTAAAATGCAATACATTCCTGGGTAATATTTTAAAACTTATCACAATACTACATTAATTTATTATATTTGAAAACGTAAACTTTCATCGAAAAAAATGAACTTCATTCAAATGACGTCATTGAAATAAAAATTGCCTAGTTTAAACATCTCTAAAATGTGATACATTCCTCGGTAATAATTTTAGAATTATCATAATACTACGATAATTTATTATGTTTGAAAACTTCATCGAAAACAACTGAAATTCATTCAAATGACGTCATAGAAAAAATACACGCCTGGCTCTCTCTATAAAAGCAGCATTTCATTCATAAATAATTTCCCATTCATGTCATTCATCACAATACTATAATAATTTATTTTATTTAAAAATTAAGACCATGGAGCTACAAGTAATTAAACTCTATGCGTAAAACTTTATCGAAAAAAATCGTCCTTCTCTTTGTAAAATCAATGACTATTTTATTCATGTCAGCTATGCAGACTCCATGAACTAAATGATTTTGTGTTAAAGAAATACAGCAATTCTAATACAACTCATTCTACATATTTTGCTGTTTACACTTTACATAGGTGAAAAATAGGCTTCGTTGTAGAAATAATTAAGTTTGGATGAGCATTTAAACTCAAATATATTGTAATTGCGTTGTTTCAGTATGTAGATGCACAGAATTTAATCAAAAATAAAGTGGTTTTAGGATGGATACAACACTCAATATGAATTAAAAAGAACTTTAAAAATCACGATGTTGAGACAAGATGGATGCCATATATCATTTTGAAGTGGGTCACGTAATCGTTTCATATCATGGTCACGTGATCGCTTCATATAAGAGGTGTAATTATTATTTTAATTTTTATTTAAAAAACTACTGAATATATTTCGCTGAATTTTTTTTATATATTTTATGGAACAATTTGAATATTACCTAAAATTTTCGAAGCAATTTGTGAATTCCAAATCCGCTTAAAAAATGTTTGAAAAATTAGGTCCCATAGGGCTGAATGTATTTCATTTTTTCAACTCGGGTTCAATCCAAAACTAGTTGGGTGATATTATTCATTTATATTCCCATAGGTCCTACAGACCGTCTGAATAACATACTAAAATTTCATTTTGATTAAGTCATTTTTACGGCAGTCATCGTGCTAACGGACAGACAGACAGAATGAACAAAGTCATAAACACTTTTCAACTTTATTGTAAAGTGTTAAAAAAACATAATATATATGAATAGACCTGTTATCAATGGATATTGATTTTTATTGAAACTTTAAAGAATTATTATAAAGATAATATTATATGTTAAAGGGTTTTTTGATAAATTGAAACGTTGCCGTATGTGGTTGAAACTTTTGGCTACTAGCTATATTTTCTGTTGCTGTTATAGTATCACCCATTACTTTTTAAAGATATTAATGAATTCTGAATACTGAAATGATTACCGAAAAATAGCAATCTTTTTATAAATACATATTAAATTCTTTATTTTATTATTTATTAGAGTCACTGTTCTGTCAAACAAATTCAAATATATACAAGAAAGATTAATCATACTTAAAGCATTGATTATGAAACACTTTCCAACTTCAATGCAATTTTATTTAAACATGTCTGAAATGCAATACATTCCTCGGTAGTATTTTAAAACTTATCACAATACTACATTAATTTATTATATTTGAAAACTTAAACCTTCATCGAAAAAAATGAACTTCATTCAAATGACGGCATTGAAATATAAATTGCCTGGTTTAAACATCTCTAAAATGTGATACATTCCTCGGTAATAATTTTAGAATTATCATAATACTACGATAATTTATTATATTTGAAAACTTCATCGAAAACAACTGAAATTCATTCAAATGACGTCATAGGAAAAATAACACGCCAGGCTCTCTCTATAAAGCAGAATTTCATTCATAAATAATTTCCCATTCATGTCATTCATCAGAATACTATAATAATTTATTTTATTTAAAAATTAAGACCATGGAGCTACACGTAATTAAACTCTATGCGTAAAACTTCATCGAAAAAAATTGTCCTTCTCTTTATAAAATCAATGAATATTTGATTCATATCAGCTATGCAGACTCCATGATCTAAATGATTTTGCGTTAAAAAAATACAGCAAATATAATACCACTCATTCTACATATTTTGCTGTTTGCATTTTACATAGGTGAAAAATAGGCTTCGTTGTAGAAATAATCAAATTTGGATGAGCATTTAAACTCAAATATATTGTAATTGCGTTGCGTTAATTTAATACGTTTTAAAGGTAAATATTTCTGCTTTTAGTGTTACGGCTTGGTAAATTTTTTCCAACGTTATACAGAGTGAATAGAAGTTCAAATTTCTGCATATAAGAAAGATGTTTCAGCACTACACGCTTTGTATATACAAAATAATTCCCCCAGTTTCTAAAGCCTTCATTCTTAGTTGCCTATTTTCCAAGAGGCCACTGCTAATGGTAAAAGCAATAAGACTGAAACACAGCTAGTACTGGGATATCTACAGAAACATACGGTGTGGGGCAAAATTTATCCCAAAGTGTAAATATTCATTGTCTTCAGAGGGTGATGAAACGTGCATTGCAGCTTTTCCTTTCGTAGTGGATTTCTGCTAAAATATTACTGAAGGTTCGTTGCTTTTATTTCAGTATTTGAAATATATTAAACGGTTTGAAAACGATGGGGATATATTTTATCCCAACGCGTGTGCTTACGGCTTAACCTGAAGCGTCCATGATACTTTACCCTTTGTTTTCAAAACTAAGAAAAATCGAAAATTTTATCAATTTTTTTTTATCCGTGTCCCATTCTTTCAGTGACAGCGAAAAGAAATTGGTGTTTTCCTCTTCTCTAAGTGGGAATTTGTTTTATATCCCATTTAATCAATATTTCTGTTGTTCTTTTTATTTTTATCATTTGTTCCTTTTATTTTTGTTGTTCCTTTTATTTTTACTTTCCTTATATACATAATGTATAAGGAAAGTATTGTGACGGGGTCGAAAATTCGAATTCGAGTTTTCGACGGGAGAGCACGTTTCAAGCATCCCTGATCACGAATCAAACATTTTTGAAGTGATGTCTGTGTGTGTGTATGTGTGTGTGAAAGTATGTGTGTGTGTGTGTGTGTGTGTCAGTGAGTCTGTGGAGACGATGACTGACGAACGAATGGACCGATTCGAACCAAATTTGGTGCAAAAATCACAATCCGTAAACACTGGAAGCCTATTGTTTTTATACGTGATCGAATGTTCAGAACCCCCCTAAATTTTCGAATGAAATTTTGAAAAAATCGTTAAAAAATCAAAACCGCTAATAAAGTTACGCAAATAGACATTTCTTATGTAATTTTTCATTAGAAAACGATTGGCATAAATTTTAGAACGCTAATATGAACCGTTCTCGAGATATTGCACATTCTTAAAAAAAATTATCACAATGTCATTTAAAAAAAAAAAAAAAATTCCTATTGAGAAACATGTTCACTTTTCATATGTAATACCATGCGATAAATTGAGTGACATCATTCTCGTGGATCTAGCTCGTTCCATTCATGAAAAAATATACTTTGAATAATACTTTTGTATTAGAACGCCAATAGTCATTTATCTGCTGTAAGAATAACTTTTTTCTTAGTGCATAACTCTTGGCGAGATTTTGGCGACAAATTTGGCGGAATGTCGCCAACTTGGCGACTTTTTTTTAATGTTGCCAAATTAATGAAAATCTCGCCAAATGGATAAAAATGATGCTAAATCAATGAAAATGACGACTAATTGTCGAAAATTCAATATCTTGGAAAGAATATTAGTATCTACTATAAGAAAATCCTATTACTTTCCTTATGTACATAATGTATAAGGAAAGTATTGTGACGGGGTCGAAAATTCGAAATCGAGTTTTCGACGGGAGAGCACGTTTCAAGCATCCCTGATCACGAATCAAACATTTTTGAAGTGATGTCTGTGTGTGTGTGTATGTGTGTGTGTGAGAGAGTCTGTGAAGACGATAACTGACAAACGAATGGACCGATTCGATCCAAATTTGGCACAAAAATCACAATCCGTAAACACTGGAAGCCTATTGTTTTTATACACAATCGAATGTTAAGAACACCCCTAAATTTTCAAATGAAATTTGGAAAAAATAGTCAAAAAATCAAAACCACTAATAAAGTTACGCATATAGACATTTCTTATGTAATTTTTCATTAGAAAACGATTGACATAAATTTTAGAACGCTAACATGAACCGTTCTCGAGATATTGCACATTTTTCAAAAAAATTATCAGAAAGTCATATAAAATAAAAAAAAATATTTCCTCTTGAGAGACATGTTCACTTTTCAGTAATACCATGCGATATATTGGATGACATCATTCTCGTGGATCTAGCTCGTTCCATTCATGAAAAAAGATGCTTTGAGTAATACTTTTGTATTTGAACGCCAATATTCTTTTATCTGCTGTAAGAATAACTTATTTCTTTGTCCATTATGCTTAGCGAGATTTTGGCGACGAATTTTGGCGGAATGTCGCCAACTTGGCGACTTTTTGAAATGTTGACAAATTAACGAAAATCTCGCCAAATGGATAAAAATGACGCTAAATCAATGAAATGACGACTAATTGTCGAAAATTCAATATCTTGGAAAGAATAGTAGTATTTACTATAAGAAAAACCTATTTATTTTACTGTAAATATGGTAAATTCATTACGTTATATAAGGAAAGTCATGTGTTGCCCACATCAGATTTTTATTTTTATCTTTGTTCCTTTTATTCGTCCTAATTTTTTAACTTCCCTTTTTTGAACAACTTAAAGCATGCTTATTATTTTTCTTGTATGTAGGTTGGGATGATATATGTTTGAAAACAATTTTAGATTTTTGTTGTTCATTTCTTTTTCAGAAACTAAAAGAAATGTTTATGTTAAATGTTAAAAATATATGTTTTTAACGCCCTTTTACGCCAGTACATTAAAAAAATTTCGTATTTTTATTCATGTTTTCATACACCTTTTTGTTTGATAATCTACTCCAATTTTTTAAATGTATTTTAGATTTTGACTGAGTTATTCTCTCTCCCGACTCCAAGCATTTAAATTTATCGAATTTTTATGTTTGGTGATATTGGACTATCAATCTGTATCTGTATGCCAAATTTCAAACTTGTAATGGGCAGATCAGATTTAAAATCTTGCTGGGAGGTGAGAGCTACGGAAGAATATAGGTTGTTGTATCCTGTTTTTAAACTGTTGAACCTTAAAAATAAAAATCTGATGTGGGTAGCACATGACTTTCCCTGCAGACTTATATACACGTTCTCTTTATTTTAATTAAATGTAATTCACTTTTAATTCAATTTTCGTTCTCATTTGGTAACTGGACTCATTTTCAAAGGTGGTGTAGAGAAAAAACGAAAAATCTAAAATATCTCGAGAATGGCTACCCCTAGTGTAATGGGGTTGGTCTTATTCATTTCTTGGTTAAAAACTACGTATAAAACAAGCATTTAATGGATATATTTGCGCATACGTAGTTTTTAATTTAGATTTTTGACGATTTTTTCGGGCCATTTTGCAAAAACAGGCAGGTTGTTCTTTTCCGAATCGTACGAAAATCTAATCAGCACCTGAGTATCCTATAAGTAACTTATCTACCAAATTTTGTGAAAATTGGTCAATTAGTATTTTAGCTAGGGTGGATACATGAAATGTTTACGGAACATTACGCAAAAAGAGTGGGTTCTGTTTTTACGAATCCTATCAAAAACTAATCAGCACCAGGGTCTCACCCAAGTGACTTACCTACCAAATTTTATGAAATTCGGTCCATTAGTTTTTTAGTTAGAGTGGATACATACATTGCATAGACACAGAGACACACAGGCACACAGACAGACACACACACATACGTCACGTTAAAAATAGTTTTTTCGTATTTTAGAGGTCTCGAAACGTGTAGATCCGTCGAAAACTCGAGTTGCGATTTTCGGCATGATTCCAATACTTTCCCTATACCTTACCATGTATTGTAGGGAAAGTAAAAAGTTCAAATTGATCTCTCTTGAATTCAATCGACTTTAGCATCCCCTTGGAAAAAATCTTGCATACACCCATACATATAATATTTTCATTGTTGGGGGATTATCTTTATTTTCCATAGAATAATAAGGCTCCTAAATACACAGGATGGCACAACCTCCATTTTATCTCCAATCGGTCCATTCAGTTATCGTCTGCTTGTGCTATTTCAATGGGTCACATATATTACATGGCTGATATTACTTTTCTTATATACATAGTACAATGTATAAGGAAAATATTGTGACGGGGTCGAAAATCCGAATTCACGTTTTCGACGGGAGAGCACGTTTCAAGCATTCTTGAACACGAATCAAACGTTTTTTAGGTGATGTCTGTGTGTGTGTGCGGAAACGATATCTCACGAACGAATGGAAGGATTAGAGCGAAATTTGGTACAAAAATTACAATCTGTGAATATTGGAAGTCTATTGTTTTTTAACGTAGTCGAATATTCAGAACCCCCTTCTAAATTTTTGAAAAAATCATAAAAAAATCAAAACATTTTATAATGTTAATTAAATAGTTATTTCCTGTGTAATTTCAATTGGAAAACGATTGACATAAATTTTAGAACGCTAGCATAAACCGTTCTGGAGATATTGCACATTTTCCAAATAAATTTATCAAAAAATCACATAAAATAAAAAATTGGGAAATATTGGGAACTATTGGGAAATATGTTCACTTTTCATATGTAATATCATACGATAAATTTGGTGACATCATTCTCGTGGATCTAACGCGTACCGTTCATGAGAAAAGTTCTTTGGGTAATACTTTATTATTTGCTTATATAAAGTTCAGCGAAATATAAGTTTATATTGGGCACTTTGAAATAGTTTTACATGTTGTCATTCGGAAAATCGCCAAATATACAATTTAATGTTGTAGATATAATACCGTGGATCTTATACATTATTTTTTGACTGTAAAAAGAGTAAATTCATTGCATTATATAAGGAAAGTCATGTGCTGCCCACATTATATTTTTTGATATTCAATTTAGCTTTAAAATAAGTACTTCTGCCTTCAAGAAATTGCACCAATCATTCAAGAAAGTCGTCTAGAATGTTTCGATTCTCTCAAGATCCCAAGGAAAGGACAAGAAGTAGCCTTCATTTCGCCATCGCTTCAACTGGTAATTATGGTGGACGCTGTTGCGCCAGCCTGTATATATAGGAGCAGTGGTTGGAAAAACTACTTTATTGTAGTGATCTACAACTACAACTACATTATGACAAATGTAGTTAATTACTTTTTTTTTTAAAAGTAGTGACTACAAACTACTTTTAAAATGTAGTCACTATATAACTACTTTTATAAGACGAATTTTGCCACAGCTTCAATTTTCATAAAAAGTTGAGGATATGGATATACTGTAGTCATTTAACATACTTATTCTGAATAAGTAAAATTTCCATGGACGCCAATGTCTACAAAGGGGGATCGAACTGTTTGGGATAGGGTATGACAAATACCTGTCTTTTTGAGAGGTTCTTCGTTCGGGATTGACACTGTCCCACTCGTAAGCAAAAGGTTAAAAGTAGTTGTTGAGACCAGACCGTTCGACCTACCAGAAAGGTGTAAGGTAACTGTTTGGACGGCCGGGAAGTGCCACCCAATTTAGACCGGAACCCAGTGGGGGAGGCATCCACAGGGACCGTACCCTCCTTCCCCTACCACCAACCTCTCGGAAGGACTTTCGGACCCACATGTTTAACGTGATCGTACTCCGCATGAACACGGCGGCAGTTGTGGCAGCGTGCAAATCCAGCGAGCAAACCACCGGGCTACCGCGCCCGAAATGTGCCAACAGCACGCGGTGTTCCCAGGTGGTCACCCACCCAAGTACTAACCGCGCCCGATGCTGCCTGACTTCGGTGATCTAACGAGAACCGGTGTTTTCAGCAAGGTACGGCCGTTGGCCAGGTTAAAAGTAGTGTCAAAACTCGATACAAACTAGTGATTTATTGTATAGAGTTACTCGCTACACTACTTATTTTTTTAAAACGCGTTACACTACAAACTAAGAGATAGTGACTACTGTAGTTTCGCTACTTGTAGCGCGCTACTTCCGACCACTGTATAGGAGCCTTCGGATATAATGCTTTAAAAATCTTAAAATTCGAATAATTCAAGTTCTAATCCTGAAAATTACTCAAAATTATATTCCGTTCTTATATATCACATAATGTGTCCATAAAGTTTCAGAGCGGTAAATGCATTTGTTCTTTGGTCATTGTGTCCATACTTCCCATACGGACATGCTTTCAAAATGGTTGGAAATGGCTTCATGGTCTTTAAATTTGCCTATTCTTCAGAATTTAGAATTTGAAGCTTTTCTGGGGAACTTTCTATACGAGTACAATAGTATACATTCCGCCAACTTAGCTGTGAACAAACACTAAAACGCGTTTCCCACGATAAGTGAAGACGCACTTAGGTAACGGCGCAATAAAAAGTTTTATGAGCTAATTATTTTAGAGTACGAACGTATCGTGTAAGCGTAAATAAAGTTCTAAAATAAGAACTAGTTTACACCATAATGAGAATTTCTGAAGAAAAAATACGTATTACGAGGATTTTCGAAGAAATTCCCTTAACACATGAAATTTTGAAATACGAAACACAATATTTTCCGCTTCTTCTAAATTGTATTTCACGATTCTTAGAACAGTGGTGAAATATATGATTTTTTGAAAAGAATGTCAAATTGACAAAAAAGTCGTTAAATTATCAAAAAATTACGTTCAAGTTAAGAAAATGCAGCCAAACTGATGAATTAATCAGTAACGTCTTTTAATATATGGGCTATATTGCTTGATAGATACTGCAATATTTCTAATTCTCAAGTTAGATTGGTGAGGAATTTTTACAAGAAAAGCGGCAAATGTTAGTGTACTTTTTGAGGTTGATAACATCTTGCTGTGGATCTTGCGTATATCATTATTTCGCTGCGAAAGAACTACGGTCATTGAATCATGTAAGGAAAGTCATGCGCTGCCCATATAATACATTTTCATGTATTGTGATCTATATTTGTAAACAGGGTGTAAAGAACCTTGCTACCCCAACCGGGAATCGAACCTGGGATCTCCGAACTGGCCAGTCGACGCTCTACCGTTGAGCTACTGGGATGAAATTCCAAGTTCTTATCGTCGAAGTGGACTCTGTAAAGATTATTATGATGTTTTGGAGAATTAAAAAGAGTATTTTCTAGGATAATATTCAACCCATTCCACAGTTTATTGTGCCTTCCCAAATTGGTTGCAAATCCTTTTACTTCAATTCCACATATTTTGAGATTATGAATGAATAAAAACAGGAGTTGTTTCATCATGTTCGCCTCAAAATCCAAAAATATGAACGTTTCCAATTTGAAATTAAACTTCTGGTTAGAACAAATTGTTCTTTTTTTGATATTACATAAAATTCGGTCAAACTAATCGTCATAGCAAATGCGACACATATTTCATCAAAATTTAAAATACATTTT
This sequence comes from Amaurobius ferox, assembly GCA_951213105.1. Classification (NCBI taxonomy): domain Eukaryota; kingdom Metazoa; phylum Arthropoda; class Arachnida; order Araneae; family Amaurobiidae; genus Amaurobius; species Amaurobius ferox. The sequence continues at coordinate 87,794,870 of OX578147.1, read as the reverse complement.
TTTTTTCAGAAATCATCTAAATTGTCTGCAATTTTTTCTCATAAATAGTTTGTTAGTCATTAATGATTAATTTGTTAGTCACTAAGATTTGTAGTTAATTTTAAAAAAAATGTCAAACTAAGAACTGTTTAAATTTCCTCGTTTTTCCAGTGTATATGACAATAAAAAAATTATGTTAAATTCAATATCCGAAGCATCTAAACATTCACGCTCAATTTTGTATAGTATATTCTAAGGAATGTAAAAGAAAAACTAAAGGAATGTAAAAGAAAAACTAAAGGAATGTAAAAGAAAAACTAAAGGAATGTAAAAGAAAAAACTAAAGGAATGTAAAAGGAAAGGGAAAGAAGAGTAAAAATATTAACATTTGAAAAAGTGATAGAAAAAAAAATTAAATTTTTCTAAAGAAATTTAAATTTTTATTAAGCATGTAGTCCAACAAGATATTTTTTTGTCAAATTTTGTTTATAATTTAATGTTAAAATATAAACAAACAGACTTTTCAGCATGATAACTAAAATTAAGAAAATAAAAATTACAGGGCCTTAATAGGATGTTTTGTAAGTTTTTAGGATTATAAGAAAATTTCGCACACCTTTGCTTTAAAATGGTAAATGTATTCTCAAATTTTCAATCTGTATTTTTTCAAAAGTTATAGCACTTCGACGAGAAGACTTTTACGACAATGCTTCATAAAATACCTTCTGGTGTCCATTTTATGACTTTTTATTTTGTTTTAAATTATTTATCTGTGTTTTCGACAAAACAGTCGATTGAGTCCAGTGATTTTTTTCCGTTATAAGTTTTCGAATTTCTTCTCAGTTTCTCGCTCAACCAGGGATCGCATTGTTCGCCATTGTTGCACTGCCGATCGCCATTGCCGCATTTTGGGCAAGAAAATTCAGTTTGGCGATTCTAAGAAAAATTTGACCAAAATGTTGGCGGTTATGAATTAAGTAAATGTTAAAATAAAAAATCGTGGTATGCTAATCTTAATGTGTATTACTATACTATTTGTCTTTTCCAAAACATTGATCTTTGGAATTTGAGAATTTTTCAGATGGACCATCAAAATAAAATTTGGCGAATAAAAACTCTATTTGGTGAAAAAAATTTCATTTGGCGAATACGTTGGCGAAAGTAATCAAAAATCCGGTGCAACCTCTCTCTGATCAACTAATTACTCAGTTAATAATTACTTATATTCTTTAGCTATAGTAACTTATGAACTCAAATTTGACCTACTCTGGATTAACTGATAATAAAGAAAACTAATGTATATTCAATTTAAAGCAAGGGCATGACAAAGAAAGAGAGAGATATGAATCAAACAACCCTAGATTTTATGCCCTCACATTAATCTCACCAATTGCTAGACGTCTGCAAGTTTATTGTGATATGTTTGACTGCATACAACATGCAGCGTTATGGGTGTGCTATGATTAGAAACGCACGACAGATTTTATGACATGAGGGTAGTTGTAACAGTAAAATAATTTTTCTGTGCTTATATATCTTTCGTATTTGAGTTTCAGCACGCTACTACGGAAAGCACGTCAAAAGTACTGCAGAAGAAAATCCATCATAGAGCAAAACTATATAAATCATGATTCAGGTGTATACGTGCGTGATATTAAAAACATGTGTTGTATGATTAATATTTTAAAATGAAGCATGTGCGTTATACGGTTCTACCACCTTTTCAATTTTGAGCTAGAGCTGTAACTGAGTACGTATACTATGCATGCATATCAGGTTAAGTAGAAAAGTACATTAACTAGCAGATGTTTTTTATGCCCTATATGCTGTTATATAGATTGATGTACATTTAATCCTGGGTATGATTCACATTTAATCCTGGATATGATTTAATCCTGGGTATGATATTAGAGAGTGATATTGTTGTTGTTGTTTTTGAGACCCAGATCGCTCGACCTACCAGAAAGGTGTAAGGTTTGGACGGCCGGGAAGTGCCACCCAATAGTGCCAACGGCCGGGAAGTGCCACCGGAACCCAGTGGGGGACGCATCCACAGGGACCCTCCTTCCCCTACCACCAACCTCTCGGAAGGACTTACGGACCCACATGTTTAACGTGATCGTACTCCGCGTGAACACGGCGGCAGTTTTGGCAGAGGCGGGAATTGAACCCTGGCCTACCGAGTGCAATTCCCGAGCGCTAACCACTGGGCTACCGCGCCCAGAGAGGGTTGTTGTTGTTATTACCCAGACCGTCCGACCTACCAGAAAGGTGTAAGGTAACTGTTTGGACGGCCGGGAAGTGCCACCCAATTTAGACCGGAACCCAGTGGGGGAGGCATCCACAGGGACCGTACCCTCCTTCCCCTACCACCAACCTCTCGGAAGGACTTACGGACCCACATGTTTAACGTGTTCGTACTCCGCGTGAACACGGCGGCAGTTTTGGCAGTGGCTGGAATCGAACCCGGGCCTACCGAGTGCAACTCCAGCGCGCTAACCAATGGGCTACCGTGTCCCAGGACAAATTAATGTAATAAATGTAGTTGGTATTATGATTAAATGGTAAAATGGTTAACAACTGTGTTCAGTAAAAATACAAGTACAGCATATACAGAGATGTACAACCAATATGTACAACTAATATGTACAAAAACAAGCAGCGGGAAACCCAGGGAGCATTAAACCTCACTGATCGAGAAGTTGAAAGCAGAGGGGTACTCACGGGCAGGTTAAGTAATTTTATTAGAGATTTCTCTCGCAATGAGAACACAGTTTTTTAATTTATTTAAAAGAATGGGGTTTTTGCTAACACCGGAGAACCAGGTCGCACAATGAGCAGGAGAAGGTTTGACCAGATGAAAAGAGGAGGTGTGTGGACACGAAAAGACATAATGGTCCACATCACCATAAGCACCACAAGTACAGCATGACGTTCTTTTATGTTTAAAATGGTGGAGGTAATCTAGGAATGGACCATGACCAGTAAGAAAATAAATGAGATATTTGTTATAAGTTTGGATGTTTAAGTTAACTTTGGGGAGAAAGGTTAGGATCCTAGCAGGGTCATGGGTCCGGGGAGAAATATAATTGTTTAAGAGGGATTGCCAAATATTAAGAAGGTAATTTTTACAAAGGTTTTTCAAAAAGGAATAAGGGAAGGGAACTGCAATAGGGGAACCAGTAGAAGTGGCTAATTTAGCGTCAACATCGGCGACCTCGTAACCCGGAATGGCCTTGACCCACGAAAGGTTAAAAAGGGATTTAAAGGGTAAAATTTTTGATTTAATATCGTTTAGGTATCTTGATTTAATATTGGGGGAATTAAGAGCCAGAATGGCTGAAAGGCTGTCAGAATAGATATTGACATTGATATTTTTAGATATGGCCCAGGAAAAGGCCGCACTCAGAGCAGCCAGTTCAGCCTGAAAGACTGTGTTCTCATTATTTAATTTGTATAAAAGCGTCTCTACCAACGAGTCCCCCTCAAAAACGCAAACCGCAGAACCAACTTTATCCTCGAGCTTAGAGCCGTCGGTATAAATGTTAAAGTTGGAGAAAATATTGGGTTGACAAGGAGGAAAATTTATGGAGCGGAGACAAGGGGGAAGGCCGGAGAGAGCAATATTAGAGTCGAAAAGTGCAGGGGCGGGAAAAGAAGGATCGGGAAAAAGGTTGTTTTTATGCTTCCAGAAATGATATTTAAAATATTGAGTTTTAATGACACAATGTAGGGGAGGAATTCCAGTGATTGAAAAAAGAGAAATGTTTGAAGATGTTCTAAATCCGGAAGAAATTTTAAGTAGAAAGATTCTTTGTAACGAAGTAAGTTTAGACATTTGATCCCCAGTAAGGTTCCCACCCCAGATACCCGAGCCATAAGTAATTATTTTTTCGATGACAGATTGATACCAAATTTTAAGAAAAGCTTTGTTTACACCCCAGTTATTGCCCGAAATCTTTCCAAAGGTAGAAAAGAGCTTGAAACATCTCTCTTTTAAATACAGTATATGAGGGCTCCATTTAAGATTATCATCAATGATGATACCTAAAAATTTAAGGGACCTTGAGATTTTGAGGGTTTTATTGAGGAATTTAATAGGGGGGTAATATTTACGTTTTTTAAGAGATCTATTAAATATAATGCATGAGGATTTTTCTACAGAGGCCGAAAGGTTTAAGGAAGCAAGGGAGGTTTCAATAAGGGAAAGGGCAGTATTAGTGTTTTTGACAACAGTGTGGATGTCGTTTCCAGAGGAGACCACGGCCAAATCATCAGCAAAAGCCTGGAGATAATAAAGGTCATTGTTTAAATTTAAAATGTTGTTGAAGTAAATATTCCAGAGGATGGGTGAAATTACAGAGCCCTGTGGGGCTCCTTTAGAAATTGATTTAGTAACTGTTAAATTATTACATGAAAATGAGATAGTTCTGAATTGTAAATAGGAGTAGATAAAGGATTTAAATTGGGGGGGAAGATTAATTCTATCAAGGGTAGAGGGTAGAACATTCCAATTAAGATTGTCAAAGGCCCCGCTGATGTCGACCGTGGCCAAGGAAACGAGACTCGAAGGCCGAAGCGATTTAATACGAGTGATCAGCGCGTGAGCAGCATCTTCGCAGCTGTGTAACTCCCTAAAACCGAACTGTAGCGGATGAAGAGAACCGTTTGTCCTTAACCAAAGGTTTAGTTTGTTCATGAATAGTTTTTCAATTATCTTGCCAAAGGTAGGTAAAAGGCAGATAGGTCTATAAGAACTACAGGCTGAAGGGTCTTTACCAGGTTTTAAAATAAATAGAACTTTGGCATTTTTTAGGGAATTTGGGAATTTACAGAATTTAAAGATGAGGTTAATTATTTTTGTGAAGAGGGCGGGATAGGTCTTGAATAAATTTTTCCATATAGTGTAGTCTAAATTATCTTGTCCAGGGGCTTTGCCAGGTTTTAGATGGTTAAAGACAAGGGAGAGCTCGTCATCCGAGACCGACCCCAAACTCTCAGGAGGAATGTCGTGAATAGGAAAAGTGGTGAAGGAAGAGTCTTCCGAAAAGCAATGGTCCAAAAGACGCTGAATTTTTTCGTTGTAATCTAAGTTAGGGTTATCTTGAAATATTAAGTTAATTTTGTTAAATTTTTTGTGTTTTTGGAAGGTGTATTTGAATAAAGAGCCAAATTTTTCAGAGCAATTACTACAATGAGATTTCCAGGCATTAGATTTAGCTTTAATGATTAAAAGTTTATATTTTGCTCTGCTCTGTCTGTATTTAATTTTGGCCTGGGAAATGGTATCGAGGGGAGCAGAGTTCCTCTCGAGCGATTTAATTCTTTTGAAAAGGGCGTTAACAAAATTTCTAAATTTAGCGAGATCACGACTCCACCAACTGAGATTAAAATTTTTAGAGGATTTTTTTTCCCTTATGAAGTTTAGAGCACAGTTTTGTGTTTTCTGAATGAAGTTTTTAATAAATTCGTCAAGCATGGTGGAGTCGTGAACAGAATCCAGTGATGAGTTAAGGTCTTTAAGTAGTGGTTTAAAATTGTATAGAAATTTGCCTAGGCTGTAATTAGTTTTTAGAAAAAAGGAAGAATCAGGAACGGGGTTGATGTTGAGAGAAATTTGTATATATTTGTGGTCACTAAGGGTATAGCACGAGAGGACCTCCCAGTTTTGGAGAAGATCATAAAGGTTAAAAGTTACAAGGGAAAGGTCAGGGAAACCCCTGCCTGAATGGGAAGCGAATGTTGGGCCTCTCTTCGGGTCATTCACGACAATCGGGTTATTTTCCAGACAAAAGTCCATAATGCATGTGCCCCTGCGATCAGTGAAGTTGTACCCCCACATCTGAGCTCTGGCATTGAAATCACCAAGTATCAAAAAATTAGGATTAAGGAGATCAAGATTAGAAAATTCTTCAATTAAATCATTGATCTCAGAATGGGGGGGAAAGTACAGGGAAGCAATATTAATGGTAAGATTATTAGGTAATGTAATTTCGATAATAACAATGGAGAGGGACTGGAACTTTAGTTTAGCGGAAAGTGAAGAATTGAAAACAATGATAGTGGCTTTAGTGGAGAGGGAGGAGAATTGGGAGAAGGCAGAGGGGGGGGGGGGGGCGGAGAATGCCTTCCTTGGAAACATAAGGCTCTTGCAGGCATACCAGATCAATAGAGTTCTCCAAGGAGAATTGAAATAAATTACTATGGGCTGTCAGTGAGTGATTGGAATTAAACTGAATAATTTTTAGAACCATTTAAAGGTGATTTCGAGGCAGAGCGCAGAGAGGGGGAGAAAAATGTAAATATGTAAAAAGCTATATACACTATATACAAAGATATACAATATGAAATAATACGATGACTGTGATAGGTTATTGCTCCCTTTGGAGGAGATGGTGATATTGTGACGCACAGAGAGGGTGATATTGTGACGAAGTCGAACATTTGAATTCGAGTTTCCGATGGAAAAGCACGTTTTAAGCGTCCTTGGACTTGAGTCGAACAGATTTGAGGTAATATGTGGGTGTGTCTGTATGTTAGTGTGTGTGTCTGTGAGTCTGCGGACGCGAAATTTCGTGAACGAATAAAGCGTTTCGAAAATAATTTGGCGCGATTATTAACAATCAGTGAATAATGTAACCCTGTGGATTTCAAACGTAATCACATTTTTAGAAGACACCCTCTAATTTTCGAATAAATTTTTAGAGAAATCCTTAAACGATCAGGACCTTCAATAATGACAAGCAAGCAATCATTTCATACGTATTTTTTAGAAATCGCGTGAGACAACTTTCAGAACGTTAGGATGACCCGTTCTCGAGATATTGCACGTGTTTCGAATTTACCTTCACGCAAGTTACCTTCCGGGGGGCTCATTATCAAGTATGGTATCAATCAAAAAATTTTTTAAGCCTTTTTAAGTGAAGGATAACATGCTATAATTGTAATCATTTGGTCCTACTATGCTGATTTTTCAAAAAAAGTTCTTATAAAATTTGAAAAAAAAAACGTTACTAAAAAACTAAACTTGACAAACCGTAGTTAGGATTCCAATTAAATCCGTATAACTAAATATTCGTCTGCCATTTTATCATTCCCATTTCATTTCACCCTGGGTGCAATTGTATTCCTGATAATATCCGCTATCGCGTGTTTTCTCGTCTCTCTTTAAGAAGTCCTGCTTCCTCTGCCTATTTCCGGACACATTTCGGCTGTTTTCCTTGGGACTCGTGACTTGGTTCAAGGCTAAGAAAAACCTCTCGTCTTGTGGGAAACAATCATTGGGTTCTGACTGTTGCTGCTAAATTGCACCATGTCACGAAGATGACCGTTAACTAATCCCTAGCGGACTCATCCAAGCTTGCATAGGAGGACATACCCCCCAGCACAGCAAGGTTGTTAAGGATACGCTGACTACAGTCAGCTGGCTGATTTCTGCGAAACCTCGTTATAACGTGACCCGTGGGACCAATTGATGAAAGAGGGTGATGCATTATGAGTAAGGCGCGGATTTTGATGAAATCTGCATTTTTTTGCATTTTTTTGAATTTTTCCCTTTTATGGGCATTTGAGCATTTTCAGGGCATTTTTAGCATTTTTGAGGCAATATTTAGCATTTTTATAAGATTTCCTATATTTAGGGATTTTTTTTTCATTTTTAGTTTTCTATACTTTCTGTTGCAATTCCCGTCCTGTTTTTGCTAATTCCCGTCTTAGCATCTTTACAAACAAACCCTTGGGGCCGCAACACTTCTTCCCGTTTTGTGGTGCAAACAGGTATTTTCACGCTATAAAAACTTATATTCCGACAATAGAAGTTCTTTTACAGAGAACATTAGGAAACACCTAATAATTCAATGTAATTCCGATGTTATCATGGGAAAATAAATTATCGCAGTTCAGGATAATAAAAGTTTTAAGTCAGGTATTTATACATATAAATTTTTTATTACAACAATTTAAATTATTTGTATTTACTCAAAACTTTCGAAATTTGTATCATGAATTACCTAAATTTATTTTTCATGTCGTTCTTTTTTTAAGTTCATAATAATGTAAAACTTTAAGGGCATTTTTTAAGGCATTTTTTCTCTATTTTAAGGGCATTTTTAGTGAATTTTTAGGTCATCAAAATCCGCGCCTTAATTATGAGGAATTGATTCTGTAAAGTTTGTATGACTGCCGTTAATGTCAACTACTAAAATTTATTTTCATCTATATTTAAAAAATAGATATAAATCCATGAAATATAAAACGAGGGGAATAAAGTTATATAGAAAAATTCTTCCTATTTTTCCTCTTGCAGCCCTTGCGCTCCTGAAATCCTCGAACGTACGCGTACTATTGTATACGCGCCTTAACAGAACATAACGACTAGAGTTTAAGCTTGTTGAAGACAGAGAAACTAATACTTTTTTAAAAATTAAGCTGCCACTTTTTTTTTAATAAGTTTTATTTTGTTTAACAATATATGGTGCTTAGCGTCGAAAATAATTATCGCAATTGCAAATTGGCGCAATTAGGTCGAGTTTCAGCCTTTTATATCCCTGGGAAGGTTCTGAGAGTACTTCCTCCTCCTCATTTTCACTACTCCGAGAGAAAAACTGAAAACCCGGGGCTTCGTTAGGTTCAGTTCAGTGGTCGATATAAGTGTGCAAAGATTCAGCCTTTTGGGTCACCGGGGACTTCTGGAGGGTCTAAAAAGACTTTTGAGACTAAAAAGACTTTTTTTCTTTCCTGCGCCCCCAGTGCATAAAGATTCAACATTCTAGGTCAACTGAGGGTCTTCCCTAGGGTCTGAAAAAACGTTTCAACCTCTCATGTTCTTCGCCCTCGGGGAAGGGGGTGTAATTGAAAATCGAGCTTCGCTAAGTTCTATTGTAGCCAATATTATAAGTTTGGTAAGATTGATCTTTTAAGGTCAATGGAGTGGATTTTGGAGGGCCTAGAAAGACAAGTTCCAGACTTTTTGCACTGAGAGAGGAAAACCAGTCGATTTCCGAAACGTACGTGAGCTGTTTTATCTTGATTTGTACTGCATGTTACATTGCGAACCAATTAATAATTGATTGTGGTCAAAGTCACGTGTTTATTGGTTATTGTATGCTAACAAATGGATAACAAGAACGAAACCGTTCTATGGACGCTGTTATCTGCAATGGTAACGCGATTCTAACTTTAGAAACGTCCTCTATAGGCGGGTTCTGTGAGTACGATTTATTATTGATTGTAATCGAAGTCAGGTGCTTATCGGTTATTGCATGCTAACAAATGGATAAAAAGAACGAAACCGTTCTATGGATGCTGTTATCTGCAACGGGAACGCGATTTTAACTTTAGAAACGTCCCCCTATAGGCGGGTTCTCTGAGTACTAGCTATTCGAATTGTTCCAACTAAGCGAAACCAAGGCCGTGTCATGATAATAATAAAAAAGAAGATGGCCGGGGTTCATCCTGTTTTAGGAAACATGTGAAACAGACCATTCAAAAAGACGAGAATGTTTGGGACAATGAAATAAAATAGTAGCACGAAAGTGAAAAAAATAAATAAAAAAAAATCTGCCAAAATATATGAAAGCATTCGCATTTATACAGCTGTGATGCAGTTTTAAAAGGAGATAGGGATTCGTAGAATGAGAAATTTGATGTTGAGAGTCAGATTCGTCAAAACGACACGGAAATTCATTTGACAACGAAAATGCAAAATGCATGTATTTTCCTTATTTTGCAGGAGACATAGAGCCCACAGAAATGCTATGAATAGTGACACGCAAACATGACACGAATTACGGGTAGTTTTTGTGACAGATATTTTAATTTTGGCATGAGTGTTTTAAGGTAATATCCGTTTATTCCCAGAGGAACTTTCACCAGAATCACAATTTCATTTACTCCCAGTTATTGCTGTCCCTACATACATAGTGTAATGTAAAGTATTGTGATACGAATTACAGAGAGTTTTACAGATAATACGAATTACAGTTAGTTTTAGAGATAACACCAATTACAGATAGTTTTGTGAGAGATATTTTAATTTTGTCATGAGTGTTTTAAAGTAAAATCAGTTTATTCCCAGAAGAACGTTGCCTAAAAACACAATTTTATTTTCTCCCATTTATTACTTTTCCTACATACATAGTATAATGTAAAGTATTGTGACACGAATTACAGATAGTTTTACAGATAACACGAATTATAGTTTTAGAAATAACACGAATTACAGATAGTTTTTGTGAGAGACATTTTAATTTTGGCATGGGTGTTTTAAGGTAATACTAGTTTATTTCCAGAGGAATGTTGACTAGAAACTTAATTTGCGATTTACTCTCATTTATTACTTTCCTACATACATAGTATAATGTAAAATATTGTGAATGGGACGATATTTTGAAATCAAATTTGTGACGGATTTACACGATTTAAACATCCCTGAACGCGAATCGGAGGTTTTTGAATGGATATTTGTGTGTGTGTATATATGTGTTGTTGTTGAAATCCTGACCGTCCGACCTACCAGAAAGGTGTAAGGAAACTGTTTGGACAGTCGGGAAGTGCCACCCAATTTAGACCGGAACCCAGTGGGGGAGGCATCCACAGGGACCGTACCCTCCTTCCCCTACCACCAACCTCTCGGAAGGACTTTCGGACCCACATGTTTAACGTGATCGTACTCCGCATGAACACGGCGGCAGTTTTGGCAGTGGCTGGAATCGAACCCGGGCCTACCGAGTGCAACTCCAGCGCGCTAACTAATGGGCTACCGCGCCCCTGTGTATATATGTGTGTATGTACTTTTAGAATTTTAGGTTAGATATAAATAATTTCCCTATCTTTTTCCATCAAAATGATAATATTTACTGGTCGTTCAAGTTAAAATAAATAAACAAATAATAAAAAAATATAAATAAACATTCAAAATATACTTTTCCATTACTTATAAATAATTACCGACAAAATTTTATTTTCGAATTAATAATATGTACAGATTGCTATTTAAAAGTTAATTAATAAAGATGGCTTGGAAGGAGAAGAAAAGGCCTTTGGGTGGTTCGCTACTAATCGAAGAAGAAATTATTTTTCTTCTCCATCTTTTATAATGGTTTCATTTTATTTTTGTATTAGATTTATAGCTCTTTCACTATTGTCGTTTACAATTTTCATTCTAAAACACCTTTCTTGGAATCTACAAAAGTAAGGAAGAATTTGAGCAACTTCAAAATATCACCAGATTAACCTTTTGCTTACGGGTGGTGCAGCGTCAATCTTAAACGAAGAACCTCTCAAAAAGACAGGTATTTGACATACACTATCCCAAACAGTTCGATTCCCCTTTGCAGACACTGGCATCCATGGACGCCATTGTCTGCCTGTTTACTCTTATTAGTGCTATTAAATAAACGTGTTAGTTATCCAGAAATTTGGACTCGTTTTTGTATCCTGAGAGTGCAACCACGATTTCAGAGGATACGTCGTAACGCTGATTTTCTAATGGATGTTTATATTTGCATTGGTTTCAAGTAATCCCTTATTGACAGAATATAATGTTGCGCTGTTGGTTTATTCCGATCTTTTCCGATTTATTCCGATCTTTTCCGATTTATTTCGATCTTTCAAGGTTCGTTGGGACTGACGAGATTAGAAATAGTTCGAAGAAAAGGTTTTTATTCTACAGGTTATTGGAAGAATTTTGAGCTACGGCGTGATGAAGAAAATCCAATGTGGACAGCACATGATTTTCCCTACATAATGCAATGATTTTACTTCTTGAACAGCAAAATAATGGTGTACAAGATCACAGTGTTCTTTAATATTACGCTATTTTAATATTAACCACTTATTTTAATATTAACGCTATTATAAAAAGTGCCATATATCTCGAGAACAGTTCATACCAGTGTTCAAAAGTTGGTTTCATTCGTTTTCTAATGAGAAATTACGCATAAAGGGGCTATATAGTCAACAGTATTGAAGATTCTGATTGTTTTCAATAACGCATTCGAAAATAGCGTAACAGCGTAATATTGTAATCGAAAATAGCGTAAAACGGCTCATGCTAGCGTTCTGAACTTTGCATCATTCATTACCTAATGAAATATTACGCATGAAATGGTAATCTATTTATCATTATTAAAGGTCTCTATTCTTTTAGAAATTAAAAAAAAAATCATTCGAAAATCCGGGTGTCTTTTGATTACGTTTAAAATCAATAGGGTTCCACTATTCTCTGACTGTAATAAATGTACCAATTTTTTCTTTCGAAACGCTCCTCTTGTTTGTAAGACATCGAGATTCACAAACAAGACCAAGCTTCTTCAGACTCACGAATACACATTAATACACACACACACACTAACATACACATACACATTAACATGGATACACACATACAGACATCACCTCAAAAACGTTCGATTCGAGTTCAGAGATGTTCGAAACCGCGCTCTTCCATCGGGAACTCGAATTCGAATTTTTGACCCCGCCACTATACATTATGCTATGTACTTTCCCTTAACATTATAATATGGACTTTCCCTCCACATTGCACTATGCATGTAGGGAAAATAAAAAAGTAGAAAATAATCGGATTTTATTGCATAACAAATTAAAATAAAATATTTCCAGAAATTTTATGCAATATCCAAAATGGTTTCTAATTAATTTGTTTCCCAAGAATTCCCGGAAAAGGGACATTACATAACTCTGAGCTAAATGACATTAGACTCTTTCAGTGGTTAGAAAAACAGTGATTTTGTGCAAATGGGGGTGAAAATCTACATGTAGTACCTTTCCCCTTGGTAACTTCTCAATTCCCTTTGGGTAAGCTGAAAGACCTGGATAATAAATAAATAAATGTAGTATCGCCCGTTAGAACCATAGACCATTTACACCTCGTTTGCTATACCCTGCTATTAAGTGAAGGCAATTGCAAAGTGAAGCCATCTGGTTTGTTCTGAAAGACACAAATGAATCAGCTCGCTCTGGGTTCCCGCGTTTCTCTGTCCCTTGAGCGTCGCTTAACCTTTTTTTAGTACTGATTACGCCGTTAATTCAGTAATTTTAAACATTGTGTGTGCAAACCAATTCAGACAGTTGAAAATCCGGATTTCTAGAATGAACGGGGAGGTTGGATGTGTATAAACAGTGAAAATGTTTAAAACAATGTTTGAAGACATATGTCTTCAAGTAAGTCCTGTTACAGTGAGCCGAAATGTGAAAGTTGATGGTAAAATTTTTATTTCATTAAAATATTACATGCAGTGGATCCTACATAATGGCGTAACTAGGAATTTTAGTTCTCTAAATGAAATGTGCTAAAGATCTTCCCCTTTCAAATTACAGTTTTCGCTAAACAAAAATTTGGGGGCCAAAATTTTAGGTTTGGCCCCAATGTCTTACATAAAGCTATTTAAGAAATCATTTTATTTTGGGGGTCATTTTCATAAGTGCGAAAACAAAAAAATGGAAATGTTCGGTATTTTCTTTGATTTCTCTTCTTTTTCTTTTACTCTTCTTCTTTTTGAAGCTTTATTTCATTAAAATATTACATGTAGTGGATCCTACACAGCGGAGTAACAAGGAATTTTAGTTTTTTAAGTAAATTGTGTAAAAAATCCCCCTCTTCAAATTTAGTTTACTCTAAACTAAAATTTGGGGGCAAAACTATTAGTTTCAGCCCCTAATTTCTTAAATAAAGGCATTTAAGAAAATACTTTTATTTTTGGTGGGTCATTTTCATAAGAGAAAAAAAAAATGGGAAATTTCCGTAATTTCTCTTCTTTTTCTTTTGCTCTTCTTCATTTTGAAGCTCCACTAGTTTCACTTAAATTTTTGTCTACCATAGATAATTCAATGAAAATTATTTTCAAATGTGTTAAAATAGTTTGAGAAACTATTCACCGATGCAACTTATATAAAAAAAAAACCCGTTAGAATCATAGACCATTTACACTTCGTCTTCTATACCCTGCTATTAAGTGAAGGCAATTGCAAAGTGAAGCCATCTGGAATGTTCTGAAAGACACAAATGAATCAGCTTGCTCTGGGTTCCCGCGTTTCTCTGTCCCTTGAGAGTCGCTTAACCGTTTTTTAGTACTGGTGACATCGCTAATTCAGTAATTTTAAACATTGTTGATATTTACTGCGGCTGGTCATATATTCCCCCCCCCCCCCCCAGCTGTTCACATGCATTCCGTTTTACAATACGGAATTTATTTTTGTATGGGTTAAGTCGTTGCATTATACCACACCTAAGGGAAAAATCAATTATAATCACTTTCGCGGTCAAAGTTTTACACACATTTTATGTTGGTACTTTTAAAATACCTAATCTACTAATATATAGAATATGATCGAGTTACCATACCATGTTAAGTCTTTAAAGAAGAATATCCTAATAGTGGGATATACTCCCTGAAAGTTGAGAAAAATGCCAGTCTAGGAGATATGCCACCATAAATCGAGGAACACTTGAAGAATTAGAAATATAACTGTATTGTCTAGTGAACAGAAAAACTGACAGTAACAGTGAAAGAAAATTATTAGAAAAAACAAACCAAAAAACAAACAAGAAAACAAACAAACAAAAAAAAATACACAGGAATTTTTGAATTACTAGCTTATACAGAAGAAAACGAATATTCTGTTAAAGGCATCTTAAAACTGTATTTAAATATTTAAAATGTTTAGTGTGACAATTTATGAAAATATATTTTATTTCTAAGTAAATAATGAATGGAAAAATTAGAATTCATTAAAGAACTTCCGGATTTTCCGCACTCGGGCTCCAAACATGAAAAATTGTTACTAAATTACTCAAATATCCTTCCTTGTTCAATATTTCACGCTTTCTCTATTATCTACATCAACACAGATTAAAATCTATGTGATAGCCGTCTAGATTCAACAATAATCTCGCCAAATTGACTCGAGATGGATGTACTATCCAGCAGTAGCTCAACTCACCATGGGTTCCCGGTAATGTTTAGTTGTCATCCAGCTGTATTTGAACGTTTTATAAATAACTCCCGGGCTTACAATTAGCAATCAAATACACCGACTGTAAAGTCTATCACAGTTGTGCACATAGAGAGGTTGGCAACAAATATTTTTGGTTTCAGTTAGCTGCACAAACAGGATAACAAAAACACCAGGATACTCCGCGGTGAAGCTTTCTGCGAAGCTTCGTGCATAAAACGTAGGTTATAACTGCGTCAGTGGTTTACTTCGCTTTACAGCTCAATTTGTACAAATAAGAATGACTCATGGCAACAGTTGTATTCAGACACAAATTGTTAGTAGACTAGTCATAATTCATATTACTGGAGGTTTGGATTATAAGCATTATAAAGTCATCAAAATATGCACCTAAAGTTCGGATTAAATGCATTATAAAGTTGTCAAAATATGCACCTAAAGTTCGAATTAAATGCATTATAAAGTTGTTAAAATATGCATGCAAATATGCACCTAAAGTTCGGATTATACGGATTATATGCATTATAAAGTTGTCCAAATATGCATGCAAATATGCACCTAAAGTTCGGATTATATGCATTATAAAGTTGTCAAAATATGCATGCAAATATGCACCTAAAGTTTGGATTATATGCATTATAAAGTTGTCAAAATATGCATGCAAATATGCACCTAAAGTTCGGATTATATGCATTATAAAGTTGTCAAAATATGCATGCAAATATGCACCTAAAGTTCGGATTATATGCATTAAAAAGTTGTCAAAATATGCATGCAAATATGCATCTAAAGTTCGGATTATATGCATTATAAAGTTGTCAGAATATGCATGCAAATATGCACCTAAAGTTCGGATTATACGGATTATATGCATTATAAAGTTGTCAAATATGCATGCAAATATGCACTTAAAGTTCGGATTATATGCATTAAAGTTGTCAAAATATGCATGCAAATATTCACCTAAAGTTCGGATTATATGCATTATAAAGTTGTCAGAATATGCATGCAAATATGCACCTAAAGTTCGGATTATACGGATTATATGCATTATAAAGTTGTCAAATATGCATGCAAATATGCACTTAAAGTTCGGATTATATGCATTAAAGTTGTCAAAATATGCATGCAAATATTCACCTAAAGTTCGGATTATATGCATTATAAAGTTGTCAAAATATGTATTCAAATATGCCCCTAAAGTTCAGAAAATATACACTTAAAATATATATATATATGCTTTTATAATTTTCTTTCGTATACACTTATGCTTCTTAAAACATTAAATAATGGAAGTTGTCCCTATTTTATGCTAGCAATAAACCGGGCTTTGAATGAACGGCCGCATCTGAAGTATGCTAGTTGTGAAAGGTTTCAAATTTAAAGTTAATTTAACAAATAATTATGAAATTAGAAGTATAAACAATTAATTTCATTATTTGAGAATCCTAATACAAAAGAGTATATGAGTTTCAGAATTTAAATATTAAATTAAACAAATTATAATACAAGAAAACAATGAAATCAAAGTAGCACATTTAAATCGCAAAACGTACTTAATTAATATACAGAAGTACGTTTAAATCACAAATGTATGCAAGTGTACACGCTTTGATTAGCTGTTTAAAAGTTGTTTAATTGCTATTTGTACAAAGCGTAGTGAGCATGCTCTGTTTAAAAATGAGCGCTTCAGCCTGTTACAGTTTATTAACACTTTACAACATAGGTGAAAAGTGTTTATGACTTTGTTCATTCTGTCTGTCTGTCTGTCTGTCTGTCTGTTCGTTAGCACGATAACTGCCCTAAAAATGACTTTATCAAAATGAAATTTTAGTATGTTTTTCAGACGGTCTGTGGGACCTATGGGAATATAAATAAATAATATCACATAATTAGTTTTTTATTGAACCCGGGTTGAAAAAATGAAATACATTGAACCCTATGGGACCTAATTTTTCAAACAATTTTTAAACAAATTTAAAATTCACAAATAGCTTCGAAATTTTTAGGAAATATTCACATTATCCCATAAAATATATAAAAAAAATTTCAGTAAAATATGTTTTAAGTAGTTTTTTAATTAAAAATTATTTAATATAGGGAAAAAAACAAATTCAATTAAATTCTGACTTTTGGGATATCCTCCAGAAAGAAAAACAAGAAAGATCAATCATGCTTAAAGCATTGATTATGAAACACTTTCCAACTTCAATGCAATTTTATTTAAACATGTCTAAAACGCAATACAGTCCTCGATAATATTTTAAAACTTATCACAATACTACATTAATTTATTATATTTGAAGCCTTAAACCTTCATCGAAAAAAATTAACTTCATTCAAATGACGGCATTAAAGTATAAATTGCCTGGTTTAAATATCTCTAAAATGTGATACATTCCTCGGTAATAATTTTAGAATTATCATAATACTACGATAATTTATTATATTTGAAAACTTCATCGAAAACAATTGAAATTCATTCAAATGACGTCATAAAAAAATAACACGCCTGGCTCTCTCTATAAAAGCAACATTTCATTCATAAATAATTCCCCCATTCATGTCATTCATCACAATACTATAATAATTTATTTTATTTAAAAATTAAGACCATTGAGCTACAAGTAAGTAATCTCTATGCGTAAAACTTCAGCGAAAAATATCGTCCTTCTCTTTCTAAAATCAATGAATATTTCATTCATATCAGCTAAGCAGACTCCATGGACTAAATTATTTTGTGTTAAAGAATTACAGCGATTCTAATACAACTCATTCTATATATTTTGCTGTTTACATTTTACATAAGTGAAAAATAGGCTTAATAGTAGAAATAATCATATTTGGATGAGCATTTAAACTGAAATATATTGTCATTGCGTTGTTTTAGTATGTAGATGCACAGAATTTAGGCAAAAATAAAGTAGTTTTAAGACGGATACAACACTCAATATGAATTAAAAAGAACTTTAAAAATCACGATTTTGACACAAGATGGATGCCATATATCATTTTGAAGTGGGTCATGTGATCGTTTCATATCATGGACACGTGATCGCTTCATATACGAGGTGTTATTATTATTTTAATTTTTATTTAAAAAACTACTGAATATATTTCGCTGAATTTTTTTTTATATATTTTATGGAACAATTTGAATATTGCCTAAAATTTTCGAAGCAATTTGTGAATTTTAAATCCGCTTAAAAAATGCTTGAAAAATTAGGTCCCATAGGGCTCAATGTATTCCATTTTTTCAACCCGGGTTCAATCCAAAACTAATTGTGTGATATTATTCATTTATATTCCCATAGGTCCTATAGACCGTCTGAACAACATACTAAAATTTCATTTTGATTAAGTCATTTTTACGGCAGTTATCGTGCTAACGGACAGACAGACAGACAGACAGACAGACAAACAGACAGAATGAACAAAGTCATAAACACTTTTCAACTTTGTTGTAAAGTGTTAAAAAAAGAGATATATTATATAATAAATATCTTTACAAGAGTTTAATCATTTTGTATATGATTCAAATTTTAAAATAAATTTGGTAGATAACAATTTTTCAAATTTTTTTCATTTTATATAACTCTTCATGATATACTTATTTGATGACATTTTTAATGCACTTTCCAACGTTTTAGAGAGTTAAAATTTGGTACACAGCTTAAATTTGTTGAACATTTTATTCTACAAAAATTTGGTGGATCTTTAAATATAGATCATACATTTTTTTTCGAAATGGCCTGCAAATAATCCCCGTTCACTTCTATAAATCATTGTTGTAATATTGTTAAAAATTCTGATGTGGGCAGCACATGTCTTTCCCTGCAGACTCATATTCACGTTCTCTTTATTTCTTCATTAATAATTTGAGTTTATCTGCACGAAATAACAGCCATAAGTATTTTAAATGACATTGAATTTACACGTTAAACTTAAATTTGGTTCTCATTTGATAGCTTATTGTCAAAGGTGGCGTACCGAAAACGCGAAAAAACTAGAATATCTCAAGAACGACTAGTCTTAGAGTAATGGGGTTAGTCTTATTCTTTTTGTTGTCAAAAATCACGTATAAAATAGGAATTTAATTGATATAATTGAGCACACGGAGTCTTTTATTTTTATATTTAACGATTTTTGCGGGCCATTTCGCGAAAATAGCCCGCACCTTTTCCCCGAATTGTAGTAGAATAACCTACAAATGATTTATATACCAAATTTTGTTAAATTTGGTATATAAATCACTTGTAGGTCATTGAAATATTATACACCAAATTTTGTTAAATTTGCTCCATTAGTTTTTAGCTAGAATGGATAAAGGCAATTTCTGCCGGCCATTTCGCAAAGAAGGCAGATTCTTTTATTACGAATCGCACTGTAATCTAATGAACATCAGGATTTTCCACAAAAAACATACCTACCAAATTCTATGAAATTCGGTCCATTAGATTTTCAATTACAGTGGATGTAATATCCTCACAGACACACAGAAACATACACAGATACACCCTTACACACACAGACGTCTTCCTGAAAATAGTTTTTGTCATGTTCTAGAAGTCCCAAAACGTGTTGATCCTTTGAAAATTCGAGTTCCGATCTTCGGCACGATTCCAATACTTTGAATACATACACACACATATATTATCTGTGTATCTGTGTATTATCTGTGTATCTAAATTCCGTGCCTATGCAATTACAATAGTTGTGATTTTAAATGATCCCTAAACTTTTATTATTTCTTCAACGAAGCCTAATTTTAACTTATGCAGAATGCAAATATCTCAAGCGATTGTAAGGTGAGGTACATAAGAATTGCAAAAAATTTTTCACACAAAATTATTTAGCTCTGGAGTCTGGAATACAAGTTATATGAATGAAATATTCATCGATTTTGCATAGAGAATCATATGATTTATATTTCGATACAGTTTTAAATATTTAAGTATAATAAATTACTGTAGTACTGTGATAATATAAGGGATATCACCACTGAATGTATCACATTTTAAAAGTTTTTAAATGAAATTGCATTTCAGTTGGAAAGTGTTTCATAATCAATGCTTATGCATGATTGATCTTTCTTGTTTTAATTATTGAAATTGTGATTCTGCACATCTGTGTGCAATTTTACTTATGCGTACAAATTTTCATCAATATTTGAAAAGTGTACTAGTGTTATTGATCCGTCCAAATAAATAATATAGTCAAGTGATTAATATTTGTTTATTTCTAAACGTGCCACCAGATTATAAGAAATTGAGAACGATATCCTTCATATAAAGCTCAAAAGATATGACACGTCCTTATAACTTTGAAATCCCCCCCCCCCCCCCATAAAAAAAGAAAAGAAATAGATATGTTATCTTAAAAAGAAAAATTAAACTTCTAATATATTTAAGAAGAGGGAGTGAGGAAGAATTTTTTTAAGCATGCATATCTCACAGACAAGCCTGACAAAATAAATAACACGTATAATGATTGCAATAAGGCAACACGTCTAGATCTCAAATAAAATAGGCTTTAAAATAATTAAAAAGTTTATTTCAACTTCAAAGACGTAAATTTCATTTAAATGAGCCTAAGCGTTTTCGAGCATTCCACGCTCCTCATCAGAGGATTATGAGAAGATATAAGTACTCTGATGCTTTTGTTCGTATATTTAACCAACCAGTAAATAAAATTTGCATATTAATAGCCGATTGGCAATAGTAATACATACAAAGTGCAAAAACATAAAGTCGATATATTACACAACAAATATAAAACTACAAAGTGCAAAAAGAACTACAAAGTGCAAATATAAAACTACAAAGTGCAAATATAAAACTACAAAGATCAATCATGCATAAAGCATTGATTATGAAATACTTTCCAACTGAAATGTATTTTTATTTAAACAATTATTCAAATGACATCATCAAAATATAAATCGCCTGCTTCTCTATGTAAACTCAATGAATATTTTATTGATATTACTTATATACCAGATTCCAAAGCTAAATAATTTTGCTTGAAAAAAATTCAGCAATTCTTATACAACTCGCATTGATTTGTTTGCATTCTGTATCCGTTAAAATTAGGATTCGTTATAGAAATAATCAAAGTTTAGTTATCATTTACGATCAAATATATTGTAATTACGTAGTCACGGAATTTAGATATGCAGATAATAAGCAAAAATAAAGCGGTTTTATGATGAATGCAAAATGAAATATAAATTTAAAGGATTTTTAAAATTTACGATCTTGACACAGCGGATAAAAAAATGGATGCCATATTTTATTTTGCAATGAGTCACGTGATGTCTTCATATATCATAAGTGTAATTATTATTTCAATTTTCATTTAAAAATTACCGAACATATTTTGCTGAAATTTTGTTTATATATTTCATATTCTAATTTGCATATTTGCTGAAATTTTCGAAGCAATTTGTGAATTTTAACTTTGTTTAAAAGTGTTTGAAAGATGAGGTCCCACAGGGTTCAATGTATTTCATTTTTTCAACCCAGTTTAAATCCGAAAATAATTGGGTGATATTATTCATTTTCATTCCCATATGTCCCACAGGCCGTCTCAACAACAAACTAAAATTTCATTTTGGTAAAATCATTTTTACGGCAGTTATCGTGCGAACGGACAGACAGACCGACAGACAAACAGAATGACCTAAGTCATAAACACTTTTCAACTATGTTGGAAAGTGTTAAAAACGGAAAATGCAAAAACACATAAATTCAGGTGAACGTCAGTGAATCTTCTGCCCTATCCGCGCTTTGTTAACTTCCGCAGATCACGTTTTTCGCCGAAATTCTGCTCAAACAGTTGCGATATATTTTTTTAAAAATAAAATGCAATGCTTAGATTATATTAAAACTAAATTTAATACTTAATAAAATATAGAATATATTTTTTATTTTAATTTAAAATATTTTTGGTGCTGCCATCTGTTGTCGTATTTTAATTCATACACACTATTTTATTTTTTAATAAACATTTTTAAATATCTATTCCTTCCAATACAGTATTAAATACAACAACAAATCATATATAATAATGCCACAATCACGGTAAGGTAATTTCTCATTCTATAAATTGGATAAGGTATTTGAATGCACATCACTGAGGACTGCAGCTTTGTCTTCAAGTCCAAGTTCAATTACCTTTCCGTGATTGTGGAATTATTATATATGATCTGTTGTTGTATTTAATAGCGTATTAGAAAGAATATACATTTAAAAACGTTTATTAAGAAAAATAAAAATAGTCGGTATGAATTAAATTACGATAACAGATGGCAGCACTAAAAATATTTTGAATATAAAATAAAAAATATATTTTATATTTTATTGAGTATTAAATTTAGTTTTAATTTAATCTAAGCATTGCATTTTATTTTTCAGAAAATATTTCGCAACTGTTTGAGCAGAATTTCGGCGAAAAACGTGATCTGCGAAAGTTAACAGAGAGCGGATGGGGCAGAAGATTTACTGACGCTCACCGTTAAGGGTGAGCATCAGTAAATTGTCTGCCCTATCAGCGCTTTGTTAACTTTCGCGGCACACATACTTCGCCGAAATTCTGCTCAAACAGTTGAGAAATATTTTCTTATAGATAAAATGCTATGCTTAGATTATATTAAAACTGAATTTAATACCCAAAAAAAACATAGAATATATGTTTTATTTTAATTTAAAATATTTTTGGTGCTGCCATCTGTTGTCGTAATTTAATTCATACCGACTATTTTTATTTTTTAATGAACATTTTTAAATGTCTATTCCTTCTAATACGCTATTAAATACAACAACAGATCATATATAATGCTATAATCACGGAAACGTAATTGAACTTGGACTTGAAGACAAAGGAACTTGAAGATAAAACTGCAGTCCTCAGTGACGTACATTCAGATCCTTTATCAAATGTACAGAATCATAAATTACCTTTCCGTGATTGTGGCATTATTATATATGATCTGTTGTTGTATTTAACACTGTATTCTAAGGGATAGATATTTAAAAATGTTCATTAAAAAATAAAAATAATCGGTATGAATTAAATTACGACAACAGATGGCAGCACCAAAAATATTTTGGACTAAAATAAAAAATATATTCTATGTTTTTGGGGGCATTAAATTTAGTTTTAATATAATCTAAGCATTGCTTTTTATCTTTCAGAAAATATTTCGCAACTGTTTGAATAGAATTTCGGCGAAATATGTGTGCCGCGAAAGTTAACAAAGAGCGGATAGGGCAGAAAATTTACTGATGCTCACCCTTAAGTTAATAGATCATGGTTTTACCTCATGGAATCCCGGATAAGACGCCAGTTGTCTTTGCCTGACGTGTTACGGAAAGCAAAATCGTCTCATGGAAAGCAAAATCGTCTCATGGAAGCAAACTCGTATAATATTTGAAAGAGGTTCATATGTTATACGAAATCGAAAAATTATTCTTTTATACTTTAACAAATTATTTTTTTTTATAATTTATGCCACGGATGTTATGCCCAATTTATACACAGATTATATTTTTTTTATTCTTGTATACATATTTAATTCTTGTGTATGTATTTTACATTTATTTTATCGTCTGTGTATTTGGGTTATCCTGCTGAGAAGGCCATTCGAATAAATAAAACAAGAAAGATCAATCATGTATAAAGTATTGATTATGAAACACTTTCCAACTGAAATGCAATTTTATTTAAACACCTCTAAAATGCGACACATTCAGCGGCGATATTTTTAAAGTTATTACAATACTACAATAATTTACTATATTTTAAAACTTCATCGAAAACAAATGAACTTTATTCAAATAACGTCATCGAAATATAAATTGCCTGACTCACTCTAGAAAAGCAGTGAATATTTCATTCATAAACTTTTTTCCATTCTTTTCATTCAGCGGCGATATTTTAAAAATTATCACAATACTACAATAATTTATTTTTCTTTAAAACGTAAAACCATGGAGATAAAATTACTTTCTAACTCTATGCTTAAAACTTCATCAAAAAAGTAATAATATAGAATCGTTTGCTTCTCTATGTAAAATCAATAAATGTTTCATTCATATCAGCTATATTGCAGACACCAGAGCTAAATAATTTTGCGCTAAAGAAATTCAGCAATTCTTACAGCTGGATTTCAACAACTCATCTTACAGCTTCATGTGTTCACATTCTCCATACGTGAAAGTTCGGCTTCATTGTAGGAATGATCAACGTTTGATGATCATTTAAACTCCAAAATATTGTAATTGCGTTGGCGCAGTATATAGATGTACAGAAAAAAATAAATAAAGTGGTTTTAGGACGAATGCAACACTAAATATAAATTAAATGGAACTTTAAAAATTACGATTTTGACACAAGATGGATGCCATATTTTATTTTGAAGTGGGTCACGTGATCTTTTCATATAATAAGGGTGCAATTATTATTTTAATTTTTATTTAAAAAACTACCGAATATATTTTGCTGAAATTTTTTTTATATATTTCATTGGATAATTTGAATATTTCCTAAAATTTTCGAAGCAATTTGTGAATTTTAAATTTGCTTAAAAAATGTTTGAAAAATTAGGTCCCGTAGGGTTCAATGTATTTCATTTTATCAAACCGGATTCAGTCCAAAACTAATTGGGTGATATTATGCGTTTTCATTCCCATATGTCCCACAGACCGTCTCAATAACATACTACAATTTCATTTTGATAAAGTCATTTTTACGGCAGTTATCGTGTGAACGGACAGGCAGACAGAGCGAACAAAGCGATAAACGCTTTTCAACTATGTTGTAAAGTGTTAAAAATCTGACGTGGGCAGCACATGACTTTCCCTACAGACTCACATGCATCTTCTTTTTATTTCTTTAATAATTTATTAAATTGAAATTAATTGCAAAATTAGTACTGAATTTACACTTTTAATTCATTTCTCGTTTTTATTTGTTATCTGCACATATTTTTAAAGGTGGCGTAGCAAAAATGCAAAGGAAAAAAAATCTTCCAAAATTTATGTATAAAACAAGCATTTGATTGCTACATTTGAGTATACGTAGTCTTTTATTTTAGATATTGACGATTTTTGCGGGGCATTTTGTAAAAAGAAACAGGTTATTTTTTTTCCGAATCGTACCAAAATCTAATCAGCACCAAGATAATCCACAATTGACTTATCTACCAAATTTTGTGAAATTTGGTGAATTAGCTTTTTAGCTACAGTGGATGCATGCGATTTTTGTGGGCCATTTCACAAGAAAGTCAAGTTCTTTTATTCCGAATTGTAGCAAAATCTAATCAGCACCTGGGTCACCCACAAGTGGCATACTTATCAAATTTTATCAAATTTGGTGAAATAGTTTTTGAGTTGGAGTGGATACATATATTGCATAGACAGACCCGCACACAGACGTCAGGCTAAAATTAGTTTTTTCATCTTTTAAAGGTCCCAAAACGTGTAGTTCTGTCGAAAATTCGACTTGCGATTTTTGACATGATTCCAATACTTTCCCTATACATTACTATGTATTTCAGGGAAAGTAAAAAAAAAATATATGGTCAGTTTGCATTATTTGTAGATATAACGCCCCTGACCGTGACAAGCTGATAATGACTTTTAAAACGAAAACGATGATATAAATAGAAAACTAGCGCAGAGTTTCGGAAGCTGAGAGCTCAAAGATAGGAAAGTATTTGGCACTCTATGTTTTGCCATCTCACTTCCGCGCTAGGATTCGAAATAATTCCCTCGGAAACAGTGCAAAACACTGGGTACCCGGTACCCAGCAAGATAAACTTTCAGTCTAGATAAGCCCCTTGCGTAAGATGGCCGTCCACAAGATTTTACCATCAGCAACGACAGATAGGCCGCACACTTCCGAGCCGGAATTTAGCGCCAAAAAGAACCAAAAAACATTGTTAAATGGGTAATCAACAATGCGTATATCCAGTCAGCTGCTTGTATGTCGTCTATCATCGTGTGCCTGCCAATTCAGATACGACTTTTTCAACTATTGGATTGGGTTTGCGGATACGATTGGACCTTGTTAATGGTTGAGCACGCTATGCTGATTGAAAGTCACACCTTGTATTAAGTTGGCCCGGCCTGAAAGTAAGTTGCGAGAGGCTTTAACGCCATGGGTCACGAGATAATATTGGGTAAAAGCGTGGTCATTTTACGCTCGAGGGGCCCTTTGTTAATAAGTAAAATGTGGAAACGGGTCGTTTTTGATGTTGTGTATGATATTTAATTTGATGTACAAGGAGTGTAGTATTGGCCCGGACGGGATGCGGTCGTTTTCCGCTGAGGCCCCAAGGCTCCGGCCCTCATTTATGCATGTTGAAAGGGAAATCGCTTTTAACCTAAAACGGGAAGTACTTGCAGACGCCTTGGGAAAATATTTAAAAGAGTTCATATCCCTTCTCATAGTGTAAAATCAAATAAAAAAGAAAATGTTCCAAACAGCAAGACTGTTTTTTAGTGCTCGTCAAGGGGCCCTTGGGACCTATTTCCAGCGACGGCCCTTAGGAGCCTAAGTCGATACTGTGTTCAAGCGGAACATTTTGGACTTCAATTGGTTTTAAAACACCTGGTTCTAGTCCAAATTTTCACATTTTGGAATTTAAAAATGTTTGGATATATGCTGTAATAAATTTACTAATTATGAGACATTTAAAGAATTTTTACTTACAAAAGTCTTCAATATCCTTCTAGGAAAGGGGTAAACTTATGTATATGGATATTTCCACCTGTGATATTAATAACAGTGTTATCGATACACAAACCGATGAAATGCAAATTAGCAAAAAAATATGTGGAAGAACGGGGGAGGGGGGAGGGTAGTGGGATGAGTGTTTACACAATTTTCTCTTACATTCAAATTTCACAGTGTTTTAGTTCCACTTTCATGACACACATTATGTCAATGAAAACAAGTAAAAGCAAAAAAAAAAAAAAAGTTGTTAAAGTATCCCCCTTTTATTAATTCTATGTAGCTTAAATTTATGGAAAATGTATTTATGAAAATGTTTATAACTTAAATGAGAGATGACGATATACTAAATTCGGACTTTCTAGCAACTTCTCAACTCATCCCCCAAAATACATTCCCCGTGGCAGGTCCAAGGCAAATTAACTAGACAAAGCTCAAAATTCAAAGAAATAAAATATATCACAAAAGACAACATACTAAATTTTGATTTTCTAACTGCTCCGGTTCTTGAATTATTCCACCAAAATGAGTACATTCCTATGGCGGGCCCAAGACAAGCTAGCCCGACAAAGTTCAAAATTCATAGAAATAAAATATACCATAAAATACAACATACTAAATTTAGACTTTCTAGCTGCTTCGGTTCTTGAGTTATTCCCCAAAAATAAGTATACTATAGCGAACCTAAAACGGGCTTTCCCGATAAGGTTCAAAGTTTAAAATCTAAAATCTAAAGAATTAAAATATACCACAAACGGCAACTACGTACTTAAATTTAGATTTCTAGCTGCTCCGGTTTTCGAGTTATTCTAAACAAAAACTATCGATCACGTTCCTATTGTGGACCCAGAACGGGATAGCCCTATAAGGTTTAAAATTGAAAGAATCAAAATGTACCACTAAATATAGCTAGATACCAAATCCAAATGCTGTGATTAGTGGAACCTGAGGAATTTTTGAACCGCACACTGACAAACAAACATCAGATCAAATTAAATAAAGGTTGTAATAAGAAATATTTATTTATTACAGATGTGGTATCCACATTATTATTTTAAAATATTTCGCAAAAATCATTTAATTATTTCTTTATATTGCAATTGTTGGAACGGAGATGGTTGAAATGGTAAGGGAATAACTTTTGGAAATAACTTTTTGGGAATTGCTGTAAGTGTCTTTATTTTGGCTCATGTTAATGAAACGTCATATTATTATTTATGGGTTTACAAATGAGACCAGAATTTTTTATTCTTCAGATTTGCCTGCGCGTACACTTTTGTATAGAAAGAGCAGGTATTCTAGAATCAAATTCAATATTTTAAAGGACGTTTTGAAAAAGCATTATAAATGCGTTTAGAAATCCTATATTTTAAATCACGAGCATTGCCTGGTATATCCGCTCTCTTCTATATATATATATATATATATATATATATATATATATATATAAAATTGAAAGTCTATTGGTTTATTTGTTTGTCTGTTCAGTTTAAAATACAAATCTACAGTTTTGATGGATTTTTTTCTCACATATGGTATGGTTATTCTTTACTTCACTGCGGATAATCAATCGGGGGTTATCGAAGTATTAACAAAAATGCAAAATTAAACCTTCCATAAAATGCAGACTATTATTTACCGAAAATTCATTTGAAGAAAATTACATATATCAAGCCGCTTAGCAACGGAATTAAATCAAATGCGTTTATTTGCCAGATGTCTTAATTTAATGTATATGAGTTAAATCTTGAATAATACAGAAATTAACAGGAAAATAAATTTTATAAATGATCGGTATTATATTTTCTATTGCATTTTATCAGGGATATAAGTTTACGGGAATTATTGATATTTTCAATTTCTTAAGTTATCTGTTTTATTTTAACAAATATTTTTCAAATTCATAAATTTTCTATTGTGTTAATTCGAATGTTGAAAAAGGATAAAAATGGTAAGTGTATATATATATATATATATATATATATATATATATATATATATATATATATATATATATATATATATATATATATATATATATATATATATATATATATATATATATATATATATATATATATATATATATATATATATATATATTCTCTCATTTTGGCATATGTTGAATAAACTTTAATATCTGTCTGTGAAGATAATTTTGTATGGAGAGAATGGAAGGTTTCTTTTTAAGGGAATTAAATGAAATGTTTTATTAGATTTTTTTTTTTGAAACTATTTTTATAATTTGCACACATTTTTATTTACGATTGATCAGCTAGCATTTTATAATTAACAATTTTGCAAGTTTTAAGTTTACTTTCCATGTTTAAAATATAAAATGTCCATGATGATGAATATTTAATAACTAAGTAAAAAGTGACATTAATATTTTAATATAACTGTTTTTTTAATTTCATATTTAAGTTTGTATAAAGTGCATATTAAAAATCGTAACTTTATTATAGTCCATTAGAAAATATTTTTGAATATTTTTACTGACTGAATTTGCTAGTATTTTATAATTAAAAAGTTACATAACCGCTCATAATCAGTCATTTTTGTGTTCAGGTGGTTGTAATTAAGAAACATTAAATAAACAGTTGCATTATATATTTTAATAATTTTATTGCATAAATAATTTAAAAATAATTAATAATAAATAATTTAAAAGATTTAGTAATAAATAATGTAATAATAATTAATAATGAATAATTTAAAAATAATAAATAATGTAATAATAATTAATAATGAATAATTTAAAAATAATTAATAATTTAAAAATAATTAATAATTTAAAAGAATTAATATAATGCAAAAATAATTAATAATAAATAATTTAAAAATAATGATTAACAAATAATTTAAAGAATTAATAATAAATAATTTAAAAACAATTATTAACAAATAATTTAAAAATAATTAATATCAAATAATTTAAAGAATTAATAATAAATAATTTAAAAATAATTAATAATAAATAATTTAAAAATAATTAATAACAAATAATTTAAGAATTAATATTAAAAAATGTTAAATAATTAATAATAAATAATTTAAAACAAAAATAAATAAATAAAAAGCTCTCCCCGGCGGGGAATCGAACCCCGGTCTCCCGCGTGACAGGCGGGGATACTGACCACTATACTACCGAGGAATAGAGCAATGCCGAAACCCGGGATCGAACCAGGGACCTTTAGATCTTCAGTCTAACGCTCTCCCAACTGAGCTATTTCGGCACGTCTACGATCATCTTCTTACGCTTGACGAATAGTTCAACGATTAGATTGCAGCAAATGATTTTTACAATGGGAATCTATACTATAAAATTACAATGCATATTTTATCACATAATATGTTTATTCACATTAATTTGCGATAGATAGATTAGATACTGCAGACTTCCTAACTTTATTTTCTCACGTTAACGGTAATGCTAGTAGTTGACACAAAATTGAATGTGCTACGAACAACATGAATTTTATTTAGAAATCTAGTTATCGCCAAAATATAATTTCTACATCTTAAGAAATGTAAATATTGAATTTTTCAATTAAAAGAATGTCAACAATAAATTCAGCAGATGAAGGGATGATAATATTAAATTCGCATAACAAGCAGTCTCGATGTAATTTAAATTACACTTATTGGTATCAAAATAATTTCTACATGTGTATTTTTAAATCATTTGTATTAAAATTTAATTACTATACTTCTTTATTTATTTGATATTAGAATACATATTTAATTTTGTTTTATTAATTATATAACCTTTTAATGAATTTATATAATTTTCTGTGTGGTTGGTATATATGCCTTTCTTCATTTTCAGGTTTCACAAATGTGCACTTTTTTTATCCTCCTGTGTTAAACATAGACCAAAGCTACATTGACGTAAAAACCAATTCCACACTTCAAATTTCATGTGATGGGAAATATCCAGTATTATGGAAAATAAATAATCCAAAAGTAAGTTAAATTCTACCGAATGTATCACTTATAAATTACGTGTGTCTTGATGGATTAACATGTATTTTTTTTTTTTTTATAAAAACGTTAAAATACCATTTTTGAAAATATTTGTTAACGATACAGACATATGTATAAAATAAATACGACTTTAAAAACCTTAATAATAATATTTTTAATATGGTGTAATTTTATACGTATTTTTTATTTTTTTAAAACAATTAAAGAATAATTCTCTTTTTAGGTTCTTTAATTAATTTTATTTTGACTTTGAATTTTAATTTTTGAAAATCGTTCACAGATATGCGGACTAAACCGGACCTTCACTGTTAAAGGATCCCAGAATCAGTCACCCTATAAATAAAAATACATAATAAGGTGCTTCAAAGCTCATTGCCGCTTAGGGCTTAGACATAAATCCTCTGCTGGAAAAAATATTTTTAATTAGAAATAAAAACAAAGTTTAAATCCAATTTTTAAAATTGATTAAATTCAATTAAATTTTTTTCACAAAAATTTTCTTTACAACTATCCAGACCTATTAAAAGTTATTTTTGATTAAATATACAATATTAGCCCCTCAAATATTGCAATCATATATTGAGCAAATATAAAAACCAATAAGCAACATTTCCTTTTCCTGTGTATAGATGGCAGCACTAAAAATTTGAATTTTTTCTCTTATTCACGTACAGATTTTCAGTATATAATTCGAATTACAAACAAAAAAGATTCACTTATTAAAGACACACTTTCTTTTTCTTCTCAGTAGCTTTGGAAGTTAAAAAAAAAAGAATATTTTAAACTCCAACAGAATTAATTCTTGGATGCATTATTGATATTACCATCTATCTGGATATTTGGTATGGTATCAATTGGTATCAAATATCAATTTTGGTGGAAATCGATTCATAAAGACTTTTTATACGACCAGGCAAAATTTCAGCTATTCTTTTCCTGTTATTTTCCGATTTTTTAGGGTCCTCAATAGATGGAGTTCAGATAATTAGCTGATTTAGTTTCAGCCAGTGTTTCTTTCAGGACTTTTTGGCCGGAAGGGCGAATGAAATTTTAGGGGGCGCAAGTTTTCTATTTGCTCTATATAAATATATGTAAATACTGTGTCACATAAATAGGAACTAGGTTAATATAAAATGCCTCTGGAGGTAGGGGGGCAAGCCCCTCCGGAGGTACTGGTTTCAGCATTAAATTCCGAACAGGCCCGGTTTAAAGCGTGGGCAATTGCCCACAGCGGCCGAATCAGGGGCGGCCATTTGGAAGTGAAATTAGGTGTAGTAAGAATGACTTTTGTGGTCGTATTAAAAAAAAAAAAAAAATTGAAAATGAACCAATTTTGTGCCACTTTAATATAAATGAATTTACTTTTTTAGATAGTATTAAAATATAAAAGGATAAAACCGTTTTTTTCCCATAATTATATCTTTTTTGAAGCAATGTACAGTTCTGCTTGAAAGTACGTATGCTCAAACACTTGGGAGATTTTAAACAACTTGCAACTGGGTCCAATCCCTTAGGGGACTTGTTTTCCCCAAATACTGGGAAAAACTCAAGGAGCGATTCTCAGAATTTTTTCCTGCTTTCAAATTCAAATTGCAAACAAACACATGGATGCGGTCTCTATGATCCCACTTCTAAAAGGACGGGAGGGAGGAGATTAGTCCAGATGGTAATTCTTTTGGTCGTCTACCGTTTTAGCTCATTTAGGCATTGAAACTATAGCTGATGGAGGCCATGCAGATAACAAACATAGTGACTAGAAGTAAAAAGTTACTTCTGCAAAGCTGCTTCAAAGCAATGTGTTGTGTTATGCTGCTGTGCGAGATTCACAAATCCATCGACAAATATGGCTGTCTTTTAAGTTCTAACTATTCGGGTAACTTTTTCTTTCAATTATTTAAAATATTTTTGCAAAATTTCTTAATTGACTACATTTTTTGTCGATTTTTAATGTGTTTCAACAAATAAAATTAATTTGGTACTGAATTTAGTCTATGGCATTAGCCACAGAATAATACTGATAAAAGAATAATTTTTTCATGTTTTTATCTAAAATAATGTGCCCTGTGACTGTTCTATGAGGAATTTCAGAGGTAAATAATTAAGCAATGGTGTAAAATGATCTTAATTTTGTAATTTTTCCAGTTTCACTGCAAAACGAAAAAAAAAATGCTACAAAATATTTTTACGAAGTAAAATATTCCTTTATGAATATTTGTATGAAAGTGCAAAAGATGTTTATAAATTGTGAGAACTGTTTTATAAATTAATATATTTATTCTATAGACCCAGTCTGGGAATTATACATATTCTTTTGCTCATGCATACAAATTTCTGTCTAGATATACGTTCAATAATCTGTAAATACTATTTTATTTTTGCATAATTACACTTTTAGTTATAATTATAATTTAATACGCTTTTATGTAAAATGTTAAGTAAGCAATCTTAAAATTTGTAATATACATTTTGACATTGTGATTTTTTTTTATTTCTACTCAAACAATTCATTTAATATCCCCATGTTCCAGTCAACATTCGATTCATTATTATTCTTATATAAAGTTGTATTGTATGATATGTGGTATTTTTTTGTCCATTTTTTTTTCAAAACCGAAAAAAAATGAAACATTGACGGTCCTGGGTTGACGGTTCCAACGAATGGATATATTTTTTTATTCTTAATACACCCTATTTTTATTACCCCACTCAAAAGTTCATATTTTTTAATTTCTAATCCCCCCTCCCCCCGTCCTTTGCTTAAAAAGAATTTAGAAGCATTTGGATATTTCCCTGTGTTTCTGTTGGGCCCATGTATCTCTAAATTCTTTTCAGTTATTTTCGTTTATTATTTTTTTCAAAATTACGAAAATAAATATTGCGTTTTTTTCCACCTTGTTCTCTAATGATTGCAAATATGATTTTTCCCCTCTCTTAGTTTTGTTATGCACTTTATTTTTTGGCAGAAAATTAGAATGTTTTTAATTTTTATCCCCTCCACCTTTCTTTCTTAATTTTTGTCCCCTTTTCTATTCTATATATTTTTCTTGCTTTTGGATTAGGTTTTGTATCTTCGAACACTTTCTCATATATTTTCATTCACTTGTTACAAACTCAGGGACATTTTAAACATTACATATCAATCGTCTTCACCCACCAGTGAATCTATAATAATAAAAAGAAGAATATATATGTTTGTTTGTCCACAATGCCGACCGATATCTATCTCATTGAATTTTTTCACACAGCCGCATCTATACCTGAACTAATGCATCTCGAAGGCCTTTTACCAAAATTTACATTCGATTTTTAACGAATTTTTAAATTCCAAAATCAGATAATCTTCAGCTACCGATATGACCTAGCAGCCTTATTCTCGATACAGAACTCAGTTACAGAACCTCCAGCCATCGACATGATCTAACAGCTAATCGTACGATTTAACAGCTACTGTAACGATCTAATGCCACGTTCATATCCTAGAAGTTATTAATCTTTCATTCATTTATATTTTGCATTACGGAGAGCGTTTATTTTCTTTTCTCTTTGCGGATAGCGTACTGGTAATTTGGCGTCAGTTTAGGATTTGAAGAAAATTGAGTAGTGTTATTTGCAAATGTATTATGTAACGGGGGTTTATATACATCCCGGTCAACACCGGGTAATTCGCTCCAGTGATACAATAAAAGAAATGTTAAATTAGTCAAAGTGTAAAATTTTGTTGTAATTTGGATAGTATTCTATTATTATGTATATTTCCACGTATATTTCCGTATGTATATTTCCACCTATTCTGGTCAAACCTCACCAATCATTAAACAACTTTAGAATCCCCGTGTTCATTTAACTTCCTAATTTTTTTTTTAAACAAAACAAAATATCTCGTGCTTGTGCACCAATATTTCACAAAAGAATAAGTTACCAGACTGATCTGCAACAATCGTGGCATTTCAAATATTGCAGCTTTCCCACGCATTAGAAAACTTGATTTTTGAAGTATAGTGGTTATATTCTATGTCCCTTATGTATTTTAATCAGATTTTAGAGGAGCTACAATGAACAGTCACAAACTGCTTCGAAATGGAATCCCAGATTTTTATCTGCGAAATCAAAAACCAATAAATTTAAATATTTTTGCATTTTAAATTTAATATTAAAGATTAGCTATTTAAATTAATTGCTGATAATAACCGGCATAATTCTGAATTGTCCTATTATATTATATCTTAGCTTCGTAGGGATTGAAATGCTTTTTCCTTCATCTCTCCTCTTTCCTAATTTATTCATAAGATCATTTCTTTGATTTGCGTATAATATTTTACTGCTAAGATGTACAAATAATTCATAAGATTTATGCAATTAAAAATTCAAATTTTATTAAAAAATTGATGAGGTCAACTTTCATGACACGATATAATGAGTAAGTTACTTTTGACTCCTGAAAAATTCAGTAAAATATAATCGGCGGTGACTCCAGTCCAATGGAGCCGAAATTGTTTTGCGTGAATAATATTTTGTAAGATAAAACTCCAGTAAAGTTCAATAAGTTTATTCGATTATTTCAGACTCATTTGTTTCGTTTATGGGCTTTCAAAGCAATACAAATTACTAGCAATACAAATCAACTATTTATAACTAGCTTGCGCTTTTAATTTTCACCCTGATTTCATCTGAAAACTCCGATCATAGACTCCGCTTTAATATATTAGATCATTTTACTAACTTGATTTGCAGTATAAAAATTAAATTTACTGATAAAATTTTACATTATAGTTAATCTATAAACTTGTCTGGCAGCACATAAATACGTTATTGAATACGTATATTTCTACCTATTCTGTTCAACCCTCACTAATCATTAAACATCTTTAAAATCCCCATATTCATTTGACTCCCTAATTCTTTTTAAACAAAGCAAAATATCTCGTGCTTGTGCACCAATATTTCGCAAAAGAGTAAGTAACCAGACCGATTTGCAACAATCGTGGCAATTCAAATATTACAGCTTTCCCACTCATTGGAAAACTTGGTTTATAAAGTATAGCGGTTATAATTTCGATATGTTAATATATCGAAATTATAACCATTATACTTCAAAAACCAAGAGCAATAAATCCATACTAATTGTTTATAGTTATCACTTTTAGTTTTTAAGATATAAGCATTACAAACTTGAAATACTTCAAATTTTCAAACTTCTTCCACTTGACAAGATGATTACTCGAAAACTATAGAAGCTTTTTTAAATATACATATAAATTCAGAAACTAAATTTCCTCATACATATTTTTATCACTTAATAATTCTATCGATCTTTTATACTTTCAAAGATATTTCGAGTGAAAGTATGAAACAAGGAAAAAAAACTAATTTTTATGTTTCAAAGTTTACCCCCCCCCCCCCCCCCCCAAAGAAAAATAGAGTTCGATCCAAAATCCAATTATATACACTTGTAGGGCTTTCACAGAGCTACAAATTCATGCTAATTGTTCAAAATTAGTTCTTTTAATTTTTGAGATGTTACTAAGTTGAAAAATGGAAAAATTTCAATCTTCAATTTGGCAAGACTCGAGGATTATAAAAGCTTTTCTTAATAATAAATATAGATTTTGATACTAAATTTCCTAGTACGTATTTTTTTCGTTTACTATTTATATCTTTATTTTTTAGTTTAAAATGAAAACAAGAATAATAAAAACACTCGCTCGGACAGATACTTTTTTACTTTCTAAAAAAAAAGTTCTGAATATTAAAATATTGAAATTATTATTATAAGCGCCCAAAAGGTTTACATTTTTCGTAACACTTCGTTTTCCCTACACAGAAATCCCAAACATAGATGTTATTCACGTAAACTTACATATAATATGATTGTTTATTTAATATTTTTGAATGCCGTTTTCTTCTTATGATCTAAAAGAAGTTTGAAAACTTGCGACCTTCAGAGTGTTCATTTCCCTTTAAAATCATAAATTTTGTTCACTTCACGCCATTCGTTCTAGAAATTTTTGTCTCTTTAGACTCCTATACACATCCATATATACATTATACTCACGCACAGACATCCCTTTAAAAATACATCATTTGTGTGCAGGGAAATTACAAATAAAGTCCAAAATTCAGCTGTGTATTATAAATTACTGCTGCATTATGCATGTATGGATGTAGAAAGAAATGTGAAGCATTACATTTTCTAAACCTCTGAATTTAGATGAGAATAAAATTTGATAGATCAATGAAATAAAATAATTTTCGTAAGGTGGTGGTGATCGTGTTCCTAAGGGAGATTATTCCCTCCAGCTCTTGCCTATCTAAGATACTTGCCCTTAATAGCTTTCTCGTATAATCACGAAAAAAGTCCAGTCCTCATCCGAACACCTATGCGTCGATCATCAGTACTGACGAAGCGGAATTTGTCTCTAAACATACCTCCAATCGGACACTGTCTAGTTTGACCGAGCTAAACACCAATTCAGACGCTTCTGCCTATGTTGAAGGGGTCTGTGGTAGGCGCTTTAATGGACGTCGGCACTTAATCCCATCAGTCGTCCGAATAATATACATTGATACAGGATGCACGGCCGATGTCTGATAAGATTCGATTCCATTGGTGTAGATGTGACTCCTCTCCTGACTGCACGATCCACTCGAGCAGTTGTCTGTCTGGGGCGTTCTAAGCCTCTGCGATGGTTACATGGGTCTTTTTTTATCCACTGTTTCCATCATCGAGCAACTACCATATCGTTCCGACCAAGATGGCGACTGGTACGTCTGTTCGACTAACCAGTTTCCATTGGGCCATTGATGCGACTTCTCTCTAAATCCGACAATTGTTCGTAGTGCTGTCGAGACGTCTCAAAGGCATCTTTGTACACAATTTTCAGTATCAAAGCAGAAAATCCAGTTTCAATTGCTCGTAAGAACATCAGACATTTTAAATGTTGCACGATATGTCGTTCCCATGCGCGTTGCATGAGCCCTATAACGTCATTGGCGTTGACAGTTTGATCATTTGCATAACTCTTAAAACGAAATTTGCATGCTCAGTTTCGTGGCTGTAGCTCAACTGATATATATATATATATATTGTATATATATATACATATATATATATATATATATATATATATATATATATTGTATATATATATACATATATATATATATATATATATATATATATATATATATATATATATATATATATATATATATATATATATATATATATATATATATATATATATATATATATATATATATATATATATATATATATATATATATATATATATATATGAAGGGCGGCCCCAAACTGTCTTGCCCACACACGAAAATATCTTTGAGCCGGCCCTGATTCCGAAGGACAGTGGGGGGTTCATTAAGAATTTTCATTTTCGGTTCTTTTTTTACTTCCAGTTCAAAAATTTCCATTTTACTTGAAACATCTGTTTCTCAAGATTGGCTATAGATGATGGCCAATATGGAATGAATAGCCAATATGGAAAATTTTCGTTGAAGCATCTATTTCTCAGGACAGGCTATAGATAGAGCTTAGATGATAACTGATATGCGGATTCAGTATTAAATTCCGGAAGAGAGTAGAAGAGGTGGGTGGGGTTGGTCACTAAGAGCTTTCACTTTCTGTTAAAAAATTTCTTGAAACATCTATTTCTCAAGATAAATCTGAGAATGATATAAATTCAGCATTAAATTCCGGAAGAGGTAAGGGAGTTAACTAAATATTTCATTTCTCGGTTCAAACATTTTCTTTGAAACATCTGCTTCTCAGGATTGAGCGTATATGATGACTGATATTGATTCCGCATTGAATTTCAGAGGCTTCGAAAGGGTTACAAAGTATTTCTATTTACAATTCAGAAGATATCGTTTCTGTTTTTTCCGAAAATTCGCATGACTGTACGAAAGAAGCAAGCAGAAAAGAATAGAAATGCTTAATTATTCTATAAAAAATGAAGTGTACACATATCATTTGCCCCCATATGGGGCCTCTTTCATAAATTTCTTGTTTTACTTACATTCTGTATATACACAATGATCTATGACTAAAACACCGATTTTTGTCAACTCTTTTTCTCCACAGAACGAAGCTAATGATAGTCGTCTAAGTGTCATTTCATCTGTAAATATGTCACAACCTGTAAATAAGCATAAATCGACAATGACTCTGGACGACTTGGACTTCAATGATACTGGTTTCTACTCCTGCTATTACATTGGCACAATAGATTTTAACCTCGCAGACAACGTCACATCCGTATATGTGTTCGTAAACGGTAAGATCTATTCTTATTATTTTACTGGATGTTATGATGTAAGGCTCCAAAATATACAGGTTGACGCAACCGCCATTTTGAATCCAACCTGTCTAGTCAGTTATCTTCTGCATGTGTATTTCAATGGTGTGCTTATGCAGTGTTTCTTTTGGACATACATCCAGAGGGGGGGGGGGGGTTAGCTCTTCGAAGGCTATTACTCGCCCCCGGCCCCCACCGGAGATATTTTATGTTAACGTAGTTTCTATTTATATAGGGCAAATAGAAAATTTGCCCCCTATAGTTTCATTTGATCCCCCCCCCCCCCGGCCAAAAAGTCCTGAAAGAAGCACTACGCGCATGTTACATGGCCGATATTTGATAAGCAATTTAGCTGTAAAATAGGTGCTTATGCTTTAAAAAAATTGTACCAATTATTAAAGAAAGTAGTTTAGAATGTTTTGATTTTTCTGGAGATCCCGAGGAAGCAACCTACTTTTCGTCATATATACTGTCATCGCTTGAACTGGAAGTCAAGATGGCCGCTGTTGCTCCAGCCTGTATAGGAGTCTGATTATATGTAAAATCATATGTACATATGATGTATGATTATATGCAAAATCATATGAAGTTACTTAAAAAAATTGGGAACATCTTTGTTTCTCGTTATAGATTAATCTAAAACATCACTCCTTTGGTATACTGTAAAACCACTCACTCTGCGCGACTACTTCCCTTTACGGCCACTTTTTTCATTCCCCTCCCGAGGCGACCCCACTTTTGGAGACTGAGAGGAAGGAGGGGGTGATTTTACTTCCTGTTCTTAAAAATCGATTTCTTTTTCTTCGACCCAGACTGTCTGACCTACCCGAAGGTGTAAGGTATCTGTTTGGAAGGCCAGGAAGTGTCACCTAATTTAAACAGGAACTCAGTGAGGGAGGCATTCACAGGGATCGTACCCTCCTTCCCCTACCACGAAACTTTCAGAAGGACTTACGGACATATTTAACGTGCCTGTATTCCGCATGAATACGGGGACAGTTTGGGCAGAGCCGGGAATAGAACTTTTTGCAATTCCACGCGCTAACCACTGGGATGTCCCACCCTTAAAAATCGATTTGAAATTTTAGAATTCTTTGTAGTGAGAATGCGAAATCGCCAACTTAGCAGTGCCGGGGTTTCATCTTGGATCCAAAGTGTAGTAGATCAGTATCATAGCGTTGAGCTAAAAACGTCTCCAGCTTAAGGTATATAATACTGCCTTATGAGCGTTAGCTACAATACTCCCCAGTAAGTTTCGCCGAAACCGAACAAAGTTGTCTCTGGGTCGCAGATGACGTGTGCAAGCTCTAATTCGAAGTGACGGAGCAGTTACAAGGTAGGAGGATGGTGCTTGATCCCAGGGTCAAAGCGTAGATGGTCACTATCACAAAGTTGAGCTAAATACGTCTCCAGCTCAAGGCATTTAATACTGCCTTATAAGCGTTCACTACACCTCCTTTTACGGCTTTTTAGGTTCTCAGCCCCATTCTGATGAAGAACCATTATTGGAATTCTCAGAGAAAAATCTCCTTGCCCTTTCGTATCGGGAAACACTCAAGGAAATGAATCACTTAAAGGATGTTTCATTATTTGTTGAAGACTATAAAACATTTATTTTCTGAACTTCAAATTTGTTTAGAAAAAAATTGAAACATCGAACAAAACTATTATTTATTCCATTTTTTAAAAAAAGTTATACATTGCATAATTTGCAAGTTAAGTATCCACAACGGAATGTAAAAGCCACTATACCATCACGGCTTACTCAGTTGTGATAAACGATACAATAAGAATCATAACATTATTAGACGACTAATTTTCTTTACAAAGTAATTTACTGAATAATGCTTTAATGAATTAAGTTTCCCTTCAAATGTGTTTTCAGGTCAGATTCGTTATATAATTTTTTTGCTTCATAAAAGAAATGTATGGGCTGAACATATGGGATAAC
The DNA here is from genome assembly GCA_951213105.1 of Amaurobius ferox. NCBI lineage: Eukaryota > Metazoa > Arthropoda > Arachnida > Araneae > Amaurobiidae > Amaurobius > Amaurobius ferox. The sequence goes on along the minus strand of OX578147.1, from coordinate 87,753,929 downwards.
GTCGGATCTCGGCTCGATTACTTCCTATAAAGACACAATAAAAAAGGTCAAATTTATAAGCCAGATATTTTCTCTCCATTGTATTTTTAAAGACGAATTTGTTATGTAATGTATTTAGTGTATAAAAGAAATTTATAGGCTGAAAGTAAATGGAAATCATATTTCAAATCAAGGAAAAAAATCCTATGAAACAAAATTCCGAAAACAAACCATTTGACGTGACCAGGATTCGAACCTGGGTAATTGCAGCAACAACGCAATGTACTAACCACTATACGACCACGGTCTACTCTCTTGAGATAAACGATACAATAAGAATCATAACATTATTAGACGAATAATTTTCTTTACAATGTAATTTATTGAATAATGGTTTAAAGAATTATATTACATTTCTAATATGTTTTAAGTTCAGATTCGTTATATAATTTATTTGCTGCATAAAATAATTGCATTAGCTGAACATATGGGCTAACGTCGGATCATTGTTCGATTACTTCCTATAAAGACCCAATAAGAAGGGTAAAATTTATAAGCCAGAAGTTTTCTCTCCAGTGTATATTTAACGAATAATTCGAAAGAGAAAAAAAAGAAATTTATAGGCTGAAAGTAAATGGAAATCATATTTCAGATCTAGGGAAAAAAATCCTTTGAAACAAAATGCCGAAATCAAACCATTTGCCGTGACCAGGATTCAAACCTTGGTCATTGCGGCCTCAAAGCAATGTACTAAACATTATTCGACCACGGCTTACTGGCTTGCGATAAACGATACAATAAGAATCATAACATTATTAGACGACCAATTTTGCTTACAAGGTAATTTATTGAATAATGACTTAAAGAATTAAATTCCCCCTTCAAATGTGGTTTAAAGTCAGATTCGTTTTATAAGTTATTTGCTGCATAAAAGAAATGTTTGGGCTGAACATATAGGCTAAGGTTGGATCGCGGCTCGATTACTTCCTTTAAAGAGACAATAAGAAAGGTAAAATTCATAAGCCAGAAGTTTCCTTTCCAGTGTCTTTTTAACGACTAATTCGTTATGTAATGTATGAAGAGATTAAAAGAAATTTTTAGGCTGAAAGTAAATGGAAATCACATTTCAGATCTATGTAAAACAATCCTTTGAATCAGAAGTCCTAAATTAAATCATTTGCCGCGACCAGGTTTAGAACCTGGGTTATTGCGGCCACAAAGCAATGTACTAACCACTATACGACCACGGCTTACCCACTTGCGATGAACGATATAATAAGAATCATAACATTATTAGACGACTAATTTTCCTTACAAAGTAATTTATTGAGTAATGCTTTAATGAATTAAGTTTCCCTTCAAATGTGTTTTAAGGTCAGATTGGATATATATTTTATTTGCTGCATAAAATAAATGTTTGGGCAGAACATATGGGCTAAGGTTGGTTCGCGGCTCGATTACTTCCTATAAAGACACAATAAGAAAGGTTAAATTTATAAGCCAGATATTTTCTCTCCATTGTATTTTTAATGACGAAACTGTTATGTAATGTATTTAGTGTATAAAAGAAATTTATTGGCAGAAAGAAAATTAAAATCACGTTTCAGATCTACGCAAAAAATTCTTTGAATAAGAATTCCGAAATCAAACCATTTGCCGTGACCAGGATTCGAACCTGGGATATTGCGGCCACAACGCAATGTACTAACCACTATACGACCACGGCTTACTCACTTGAGATAAACGATACAATAAGAATCATACCATTATTAGACGACAAATTTTGCTTACAAGGTAATTTATTGAGTAATGCTTTAATGAATTAAATTTCCCTTTAAATGTGCTTTACGGTCAGACTCGTTATATAATTTATTTGCTGCATAAAATGTATTAGCTGAACATATGGGCTAATGTCGGATCATTGTTCGATTACTTCCTATAAAGACCCAATGAGAAAGGTAAAATTTTTAAGCCAGAACACTGTATATTTAACGAATATTTCGTCATGTAATACATTTAGTGCATAAAAGAAATTTATTGGCTGAAAGTAAATGGAAATCATATTTCAGATCTATGTAAAAAAAATCTTTTGAATGAGAAGTCCGAAATCATATCATTTGCCGTGTCCAGGATTCGAACCTGGATTATTGCGGCTACAACGCAATGTAATAATATCAAATTAAATCAATGTAATAATATAATTGCAATCGAATAATGGTTTAAAGAATTAAGTTCCCCTTCAAATGATTTTAAGGTCAGATTCGTTATATAATTTATTTGCTGCATAAAAGAAATGTGTGGTCTGAAAATATGGGATAAGATCGGTTCACGGGTCGATTACTTCCTGTAAGGACACAATATGAAATGTAAAATTTAGAAGCCAGAAGTTTTCTCTCTAGTGTATTTTTAACGACAAATTCGAAATGTAATGTATTTAGTGTATAATATAAATTTTTCTGATGAAAGTAAAAGGAAATCATATTTCAGATCTATGTAAAAAAAACCTTTGAATCAGAGGTTCGAAATCAAATCATTTGCCGAGACCAGGATTCGAATCTGGGTTATTCCGTCCACAACGCAATGTACTAACCACTATACGACCACGGCTAACTCTCTTGCGATAAACGACACAATAGGAATCATAACATTATTAGACGACTAATTTTCCTTACAAAGTAATGTATTGAAAAATTCTTTAATGAATAAAGTTTCCCTTCAAATGTGTTTTAAGGTCAGACTTGTTATATAATTAATTTGCTGCATAAAATAAATGCATGGGCTGAACATATGGGCTAACGTCGGATCACGGCGCGTTTACTTCCTATAAAGACACAATAAGAAATGTAAAATTTATAAGCCAGAAGTTTTCTCTCTGTATTTTTAACGATTAATTCGTTATGTAATGTATTTAGTGTATAAAAGAAATTTATAGGCTGAAAGCAAATGGAAATCATACTTCAGATCTAGGAAAAAAATCCTTTGAGACAAAATTCCGAAAACAAACCATATGCCGTGACCAGGATTCGAACCAGGGTTATTGCACTCACAACGCAATGTACTAACCACTATACGACCACGGTTTACTCATTTGTGATAGACGATACAATAACAATCATAAAATTAATAGACAATTATTGTTCCTTACAAAGTAATTTATTGAATAATGCTTTAACGAATTAAGTTTCCCTACAATTGTGTTTTAAGGTCAGATTCGTTATTTAAAATTTTTTTGCTTCATAAAAGAAATGTATGGGCTGAACATATGGGCTAACGTCGATATGTAATGCATTTAGAGTTCAAAAGAAATTTTTTGGCTGAAAGTAAATGGAAATCATGTTTCAGATCTACGTAAAAAATCCTTTGAAACAGAATTCCGAAATCGAACCATTTGCCGTGACCAGGATTCGAAATTGGGTTATTGCTTTCACAACGCAAGGCACTAACCACTATACGACCACGGCTTACTCTTTTGTGATAAACGATACAATAAGATTTATAAAATTAATAGACAATTATTGTTCCTTGCAAAGTAATTTATTGAATAATGATTTAATGAATTATGTTTCCCCTCAAATGTGTTTTAAAGTCAGATTCGTTATATAATTTATTTGCTGCATAAAAGAAATGTTTGGGCTGAACATATGGGCTAAGGTTGGATCACGGCTCGATTACTTCCTATAAAGACACAATAAAAATGGTCAATTTTATAAGCATGATATTTTCTCTCCATTGTATTTTTAACGACGAAACTGTTATGTAATGTATTTAGTGTATAAAAAAATTTATGGGCCGAAAGAAAATTAAAATCATGTTTCAGAACTAAGTAAAAGATTCTTTGAATAAGAATTCCGAAATCAAACTATTTGCCGTGACCAGGATTCAAACCTGGGTTCTTGCGGCCACAACGCAATGCACTAACCACTATACGACCACGGCTTACTCGCTCGTGATAAACGATACAATAAGTATCATAACATTGTTAGACGACTTAATTTCCCCTTCAAATGTGTTTTAAAGTCAGATTCGTTATATAATTATTAGCTGCATAAAAGAAATGTATGGGCTGAACATATGGGCTAACGTCGGATCACGGCTCGATTTCTTCCGGTAAAGACACAATAAGAAATGCAAAATTTATAAGCCAGAAGCATTCTTTCCAGTGTATTTTTAACGACTAATTCGTTATGTAATGTATTTAGAGTATAAAAGAAATGTAGTTGCTAAAATGAAACGGAAATGATATTTCAGATCTATATAAAAAAGTCCTTTGAAACAGAATTCCGAAATCAAATCATTTGCCGTGACCAGGTTTCGAACCTGGGTTATTGCAGCCACAACGCAATGTACTAACCACTATACGACCACGGTTTACTCACTTGTGATAAACGATACAATACGAATCATAAAATTAATAGAAAATTATTGTTCCTAACAAAGTAATTTATTGAATAATGCTTTAATGAATTAAATTTCCCTTCAAATGTGTTTTAAGGTCAGACTCGTTATATAATTTATTTGCTGCATAAACGTAATGTATGGGCTGAACATATGGGCTAAGGTTGGATCACGGCTTGATTACTTCCTATAAAGACACAATAAAAATGGTCAATTTTATAAGCCTGATATTTTCTCTCCATTGTATTTTTAGCGAAGAATCTGCTATGTAATGTATTTAGTGTATAAAAGAAATTTATTGGCTGAAAGTAAATTTAAAATCATATTTCAGATCTACGTAAAAAAAAACCTTTGAAACAGAAATCCGAAATCAAATCATTTGCCGTGACCAGGATTCGAACCTGGGTTATTGCGGACTCAACGCAATGTACTAATTACTATACGACCACGGCTTACTCGCTTGCGATAAACGACACAATAAGAATCATAACATTATGAGACGACAAATTTTCCTTACAAAGTAATTTATTGAAAAATTCTTTAAAAAATTAATTTTCCTTTCAAATGTGTTTTAAAGTCAGACTCGTCATATAATTTATTTGCTGTATAAAATAAATGTATGGGCTGAACATATGGGCTAACGTCAGATCACGGCGCGTTTACTTCCTATAAAGACACAATAAGAAACGTAAAATTTATAAGACAGAAGTTTTCCCTCTGTATTTTTAACGTTTAATTCGTTATGTAATGTATTTTGTGTATAATAGAAATTTAAAAGCTGAAAGTAAATGGAAATCTTACTTCAGATCTAGGAAAAAAAATCCTTTGAGACAAAATTCCGAAAACAAACCATTTGCCGTGACCAGGATTCGAACCTTGGTTATTGCAGTCACAACGCAATGTACTAACCACTATACGACCACGGTTTACTCATTTGTGATAGACGATACAAAAAGAATCATAAAATTAATAGACAATTATTGTTCCTTATAAAGTAATTTATTGAATAATGCTTTAATGAATTAAGTTTCCCTTCAAATGTGTTTTAAGGTCAGATTCGTTATATAAATTTTTTTGCTTCATAAAAGAAATGTATGGGCTGAAAATATGGGCTAACGTCGGATCACGGCGCGTTTACTTCCTATAAAGACACAATAAGAAATGTAAAATTTATAAGCCAGAAGTTTATTTTCCAGTGTATTTTTAACGACTAATTCGATATGTAATGTATTTAGAGTTCAAAATAAATTTTTTGGCTGAAAGTAAATGGAAATCATGTTTCAGATCTACGTAAAAAATCCTTTGAAACAGAATTCCGAAAAGAAACCATTTACCGTGACCAGGATTCGAACGTGGGTTATTGCGGCCTCAACGCAATGTACTAACCACTATACGATCACGGCTTACTCGCTTGCGATAAACGACACAATAAGAATCATAACATTATGAGACGACTAATTTTCCTTACAAAGTAATTTATTGAAAAATTCTTTAAAAAATTAATTTTCCCTTCAAATGTGTTTTAAGGTCAGACTTGTCATATAATTTATTTGCTGTATAAAATAAATGTATGGGCTGAACATATGGGCTAACGTCAGATCACGGCGCGTTTACTTCCTATAAAGACACAATAAGAAACTTAAAATTTATAAGACAGAAGTTTTCCCTCTGTATTTTTAACGATTAATTCGTTATGTAATGTATTTAGTGTATAAAAGAAATTTATAGGCTGAATGTAAATGGAAATCATATTTCAGATCTAGGAAAAAAAATCCTTTGAGGCAAAATTCCGAAAACAAACCATTTGGCGTGACCAGGATTCGAACCTGGGTTATTGCGGCCACAACGCAATGTACTAACCACTATACGACCACGGCTTAGTCACTTGTGATAAACGATACAATAAGAATCATAACTTTATTAGACGACTAATTTTCCTTACAAAGTAATTTATTTAATAATACTTTAATGAATTAAGTTTCCCTTTAAATGTGTTTTCAGGTCAGACTCGTTATATAATTTATTTGCTGCATAAAATAAATGTACGGGCTGAACATATGGGCTAAGGTCGGATCACTGCGCGTTTACTTCCTATAAAGAAACAATAAGAAATGTAAAATTCATAAGCCAGAAGTTTTCTCTCCAGTGTACTTTTAACGACTAATTCGTTATATAATGTATTTAGTGTATAAAAGAAATGTATTTGCTAAAAGTAAACGGAAATCATATTTCAAATCTACGTTCAAATCTACGTACTGACCACTATACGACCACGGCTTACTAACTTGCTATAAATGATACAATAAGAATCATAACATTATTAGACGAACAATTTTGCTTACAAGGTAATTTATTGAATAATGATTTGAAGAATTAAGTTCCCCTTCAAATGGGTTTTAAAGTCAGATTTGTTATATAATTATTTGCTGCATAAAAAGAAATGTATGGGCTGAAAATATGGGCTAAAGTTGGATCACGGCTCGATTACTTCCTATAAAGACACAATACGAATGGTAAAATTTATAAACCAGAAGTTTTCTCACCAGTGTATTTTTAACGATTAATTCGTTATGTAACGTATTTAGTTTATAAAAGAAATTTATAGGCTGAATGTAAATGGAAATCATATTTCAGATCTAGGAAAAAAAAATCCTTTGAGGCAAAATTCCGAAAACAAACCATTTGCTGTGACCAGGATTCGAAACTGGGTTATTGCGGCCACAATGCAAGGTACTAACCACTATACGACCACGGCTTACTCTTTTGTGATAAACGATACAATAAGATTCATAAAATTAATAGACAATTATTGTTCCTTACAAAGTAATTTATTGAATAATGATTTAATGAATTATGTTTCCCCTCAAATGAGTTTTAAAGTCAGATTCGTTATATAATTTATTTGCTGCATAAAAGAAATATTTGGGCTGAACATATGGGCTAAGGTTGGATCACGGCTCGATTACTTCCTATAAAGACACAATAAAAATGGTCAATTTTAAAAGCATGATATTTTCTCTCCATTGTATTTTTAACGACGAAATTGTTATGTAATGTATTTAGTGTATAAAAGAAATTTATTGGCCGAAAGAAAATTAAAATCATGTTTCAGATCTACGTAAAAAATTCTTTGAATAAGAATTCCGAAATCAAACCATTTGCCGTGACCAGGATTCGAACCTGGGTTATTGCGGCCACAACGCAATGTACTAACCACTATACGACCACGGCTTACTCATTTGTGATAGACGATACAATAAGAATCATAAAATTAATAGACAATTATTGTTCCTTACAAAGTAATTTATTGAATAAAGCTTTAATGAATTATGTTTCCCTTCAAATGTGTTTTTAGGTCAGATTCGTTATTTAAATTTTTTTGCTTCATAAAAGAAATGTATGTGCTGAACATATGGGCTAACATCGGTTCACGGCTCGATTTCTTCCGGTAAAGACACAATAAGAAAGGTAAAATTTATAAGCCAGAAGTTTTCTTTCCAGTGTATTTTTAACGACTAATTCGATATGTAATGTATTTAGAGTTCAAAAGAAATTTTTTGGCTGAAAGTAAATGGAAATCATGTTTCAGATCTACGTAAAAAATCCTTTGAAACAGAATTCCGAAAACAAACCATTTGCCGTGACCAGGATTCGAACCTGGGTTATTGCGGCCACAACGCAATGTACTAACCACTATACGACCACGGCTTACTCACTTGCGATAAACGAAACAATAAGAATCATAACATTATGAGACGACTAATTTTCCTTACAAAGTAATTTATTGAAAAATTCTTTAAAAAATTAATTTTCCCTTCAAATGTGTTTTAAGGTCAGACTCGTCATATAATTTATTTGCTGCATAAATGAAATGTATGGGCTGAACATATGGGCTAACGTCGGATCACGGCGCGTTTACTTCCTATAAAGACACAATAAGAAATGTAAAATTTATAAGCCAGAAGTTTTCCCTCTGTATTTTTAACGATTAATTCGTTATGTAATGTATTTAGTTTATAAAAGAAATTTATAGGCTGAATGTAAATGGAAATCATATTTCAGATCTAGGAAAAAAAAATCCTTTGAGGCAAAATTCCGAAAACAAACCATTTGGCGTGACCAGGATTCGAACCTGGGTTATTGCAGCCACAACGCAATGTACTAAATACTATACGACCACGGTTCACTCATTTGTGATAAACGATACAATAAGAATCATAAAATTAAAAGACAATTATTGTTTCTTACAAAGTAATTTACTGAATAATGGTTTGAAGAAATATATTTCACTTCAAATATGTTTTAATGTCAGATTCGTTATATAATTTATTTGCTGCATAAAATAAATGTATTAGCTGAACATATGGGCTAATGTCGGATCATTCTTCGATTACTTCCTATAAAGACACAATAAGAAAGGTAAAATTTATAAGCCAGAACTTTTCTCTCCAGTGTATATTTAACGAATAGTTCGTCATCTAATGCATTTAGTACATAAAAGAAATTTATTGGCTGAAAGAAAATGGAAATAATGTTTAAGATCTACGTAAAAAATCCTTTGAAACAGAATTCCGAAATCAAACTATTTGCCGTGACCAGGATTCGAACCTGGGTTATTGCGGCCACAACGCAATGTACTAACCACTATACGACCACGGCTTAGTCACTTGTGATAAACGATACAATAAGAATCATAACTTTATTAGACGACTAATTTTCCTTACAATGTAATTTATTAAATAATGGTTTAAAGAATTATATTTCATTTCAAATATGTTTTAAGGTCAGATTCGTTATATAATTTATTTGCTGCATAAAATAAATGTATTAGCTGAACATATGGGTTAATGTCGGATCATTGTTCGATTACTTCCTATAAAGACACAAGAAAGGTAAAATTTATAAGCCAGAACTTTTCTCTCCAGTGTATATTTAACGAATAGTTCGTTATCTAATGCATTTAGTTCATAAAAGAAATTTATTGGCTGAAAGAAAATGGAAATTATGTTTCAGATCTACGTAAAAAATCCTTTGAAACATAATTCCGAAATCAAACCTGGGTTATTGCGGCCACTACGCAATATACTAACCACTATGCGACCACGGCTTACTCACTTGTGATAAACGATACAATAAGAATAATAACAATATTAGACGACAAATTTTCTTTACAAAGTAATTTATTGAGTAATGATTTAATGAATTAAATTTCCCTTCAAATGTGCTTCAAGGGCAGACTCGTTATATAATTTATTTGCTGCATAAAATAAATGTATTAGCTGAGCATATGGGCTAATGTCGGATCTTTGTTCGATTACTTCCTATAACGAGCCAATGAGAAAGGGAAAATTTATAAGCCAGAACTTTTCTCTCCACTGTGTATTTAACGAATACTATGTCATGTAATGCATTTAGTGCATAAAAGAAATTTATTGGCTGAAAGTAAATGGAAATCATATTTCAGATCTAGGTAAAAAAATCCTTTGAATCAGAAGTCAAATCATTTGCCGTGTCCAGGATTCGAACCTGGATTAATGCGGCCACAACGCAATGTACTAACCACTATACGTCCACGGCTCCCTAACTTGCGATAAACGATACAATAAGAATCAAACATTATTAGACGACAAATTTTGCTTAGAAGGTAATTTATTGAATAATGATTTAAAGAATTAAGTTCCCCTTCAAATGCGTTTTAAGGTCAGATTCGTTATATAATTTATTTGCTGCATAAAAGAAATGTATTTGCTGAAAATATGGGATAAGGTCGGATCACGGGTCGATTACTTCCTGTAAAGACACAATATGAAATATAAAATTTAGTAGCCAGAAGTTTTCCCTCTGTATTTTTAACGACAAATTCGTTATGTAATGTATTTAGTGTATAATATAAATTTTTTGGCTGAAAGTAAATGGAAATCATATTTCAGATCTATGTAAAAAAAACCTTTGAATCAGAAGTCCGAAATCAAATCATTTGCCGTGACCAGGATTCGAACCTGGGTTATTGCGGCCACAACGCAATGTACTAACCACTATACGACCACGGCTTACTCACTTGCGATGAACGACACAATAAGAATCATAACATTATTAGACGACTAATTTTCCTTACAAAATAATTTATTGAAAAAGTCTTTAATAAATTAATTTCCCTTCAAATGTGTTTTAAGGTCAAACTCGTTATATAATTTATTTGCTGCATAAATAAAATGTATGGGCTGAACATATGGGCTAACGTCGGATCACGGCGCGTTTACTTCCTATAAAGACACAATAAGAAATGTAAAATTTATAAGCCAGAAATTTTCCCTCTGTATTTTTAACGATTAATTCGTTATGTAATGTATTTAGTGTATAAAAGGAATTTATAGGCTGAAAGTAAATGGAAATCATATTTCAGATCTATGTAAAAAAGTCCTTTGAATCAGATGTCCGAAATCAAATCATTTGCCGTGACCAGGATTCGAACCTGGGTTATTGCGGCCACAACGCAATGTACTAACCACTCTACGACCACGGCTTACTCACTTTCGATAAACGACACAATAAGAATCATAACATTATTAGACGACTAATTTTCCTTACAAAGTAATTTATTGAATAATGATTTAATGAATTATGTTTCCCCTCAAATGTGTTTTAAAATCTGATTCGTTATATAATTTATTAGCTGCACAAAAGAAATGTTTGGGCTGAACATATGGGCTAAGGTTGAATCACGGCTCGATTATTTCCTGTAAAGACACAATAAAAATGGTCAATTTTATAAGCCTGATATTTTCTCTCCGTTGTATTTTTAACGACGAAACTGTTATGTAATGTATTTAGTGTATAAAAGAAATTTTTTGTCCGAAAGAAAATTAAAATCATGTTTCAGATCTACGTAAAAAATTCTTTGAATAAGAATTCCGAAATCAAACCATTTGCCGTAACCAGGATTCGAACCTGGGTCATTGCGGCCACAACGCAATGTACTAACCACTATACGACCACGGCTTAGTCACTTGTGATAAACGATACAATAAGAATCATAACTTTATTAGACGACTAATTTTCCTTACAATGTAATTTATTAAATAATGGTTTAAAGAATTATATTTCATTTCAAATATGTTTTAAGGTCAGATTCGTTATATAATTTATTTGCTGCATAAAATAAATGTATTAGCTGAACATATGGGTTAATGTCGGATCATTGTTCGATTACTTCCGATAAAGACACAAGAAAGGTAAAATTTATAAGCCAGAACTTTTCTCTCCAGTGTATATTTAACGAATAGTTCGTTATCTAATGCATTTAGTTCATAAAAGAAATTTATTGGCTGAAAGAAAATGGAAATTATGTTTCAGATCTACGTAAAAAATCCTTTGAAACATAATTCCGAAATCAAACCTGGGTTATTGCGGCCACTACGCAATATACTAACCACTATACGACCACGGCTTACTCACTTGTGATAAACGATACAATAAGAATAATAACAATATTAGACGACAAATTTTCTTTACAAAGTAATTTATTGAGTAATGATTTAATGAATTAAATTTCCCTTCAAATGTGCTTTAAGGGCAGACTCGTTATATAATTTATTTGCTGCATAAAATAAATGTATTAGCTGAGCATATGGGCTAATGTCGGATCTTTGTTCGATTACTTCCTATAACGAGCCAATGAGAAAGGGAAAATTTATAAGCCAGAACTTTTCTCTCCACTGTGTATTTAACGAATACTATGTCATGTAATGCATTTAGTGCATAAAAGAAATTTATTGGCTGAAAGTAAATGGAAATCATATTTCAGATCTAGGTAAAAAAATCCTTTGAATCAGAAGTCAAATCATTTGCCGTGTCCAGGATTCGAACCTGGATTAATGCGGCCACAACGCAATGTACTAACCACTATACGTCCACGGCTCCCTAACTTGCGATAAACGATACAATAAGAATCAAACATTATTAGACGACAAATTTTGCTTAGAAGGTAATTTATTGAATAATGATTTAAAGAATTAAGTTCCCCTTCAAATGCGTTTTAAGGTCAGATTCGTTATATAATTTATTTGCTGCATAAAAGAAATGTATTTGCTGAAAATATGGGATAAGGTCGGATCACGGGTCGATTACTTCCTGTAAAGACACAATATGAAATATAAAATTTAGTAGCCAGAAGTTTTCCCTCTGTATTTTTAACGACAAATTCGTTATGTAATGTATTTAGTGTATAATATAAATTTTTTGGCTGAAAGTAAATGGAAATCATATTTCAGATCTATGTAAAAAAACCTTTGAATCAGAAGTCCGAAATCAAATCATTTGCCGTGACCAGGATTCGAACCTGGGTTATTGCGGCCACAACGCAATGTACTAACCACTATACGACCACGGCTTACTCACTTGCGATGAACGACACAATAAGAATCATAACATTATTAGACGACTAATTTTCCTTACAAAATAATTTATTGAAAAAGTCTTTAATAAATTAATTTCCCTTCAAATGTGTTTTAAGGTCAAACTCGTTATATAATTTATTTGCTGCATAAATAAAATGTATGGGCTGAACATATGGGCTAACGTCTCATCACGGCGCGTTTACTTCCTATAAAGACACAATAAGAAATGTAAAATTTATAAGCCAGAAATTTTCCCTCTGTATTTTTAACGATTAATTCGTTATGTAATGTATTTAGTGTATAAAAGAAATTTATAGGCTGAAAGTAAATGGAAATCATATTTCAGATCTATGTAAAAAAGTCCTTTGAATCAGATGTCCGAAATCAAATCATTTGCCGTGACCAGGATTCGAACCTGGGTTATTGCGGCCACAACGCAATGCACTAACCACTCTACGACCACGGCTTACTCACTTTCGATAAACGACACAATAAGAATCATAACATTATTAGACGACTAATTTTCCTTACAAAGTAATTTATTGAATAATGATTTAATGAATTATGTTTCCCCTCAAATGTGTTTTAAAATCAGATTCGTTATATAATTTATTAGCTGCACAAAAGAAATGTTTGGGCTGAACATATGGGCTAAGGTTGGATCACGGCTCGATTATTTCCTGTAAAGACACAATAAAAATGGTCAATTTTATAAGCCTGATATTTTCTCTCCGTTGTATTTTTAACGACGAAACTGTTATGTAATGTATTTAGTGTATAAAAGAAATTTTTTGTCCGAAAGAAAATTAAAATCATGTTTCAGATCTACGTAAAAAACTTCTTTGAATAAGAATTCCGAAATCAAACCATTTGCCGTAACCAGGATTCGAACCTGGGTCATTGCGGCCACAACGCAATATACTAACCACTATACGACCACGGCTTACTCCCTTTCGATAAACGATACAATAAGAATCATAACATTATTAGACGACTAATTTTCTTTACAAAGTAATTTATTGAGTAATGCTTTAATGAATTAAATTTCCCTTCAAATGTGTTTTAAGGTCAGACTCGTTATATAATTTATTTGCAGCATAAAATAAATGTATGGGCTGAACATATGGGCTAATGTCGGATCATTGTTCGATTACTTCCTATAAAGACACAATAAAAATGGTCAATTTTATAAGCCTGATATTTTCTCTCTAGTGGATATTTAACGAATAATGCGTCACGTAATGCATTTAGTGCTTAAAAGAAATTTTTTGGCTGAAAGAAAATGGAAATTATGTTTCAGATCTACGTAAAAAATCCCGTGAATAAGAATTCCGAAATCAAACCATTTGCCGCGACCAGGATTCGAACCTGGGTTATTGCGGCCACAACGCAATGTACTAACCACTATACGACCACGGCTTACTCATTTGTGATAAACCATACAATAAGAATCATAACTTTATTAGACGACTAATTTTCCTTACAAAGTAATTTATTGAGTAATGCTTTAATAAATTAAATTTCCCTTCAAATGTGTTTTAAGGTCAGACTCGTTATATAATTTATTTGCTGCATAAAATAAATGTATGGGCTGAACATATGGACTAATGTCGGATCATTGTTCGATTACTTCCTATAAAGACACAATAAAAATGGTCAATTTTATAAGCCTGATATTTTCTCTCCAGTGGATATTTAACGAATAATGCGTCACGTAATGCATTTAGTGCATAAAAGAAATTTTTTGGCTGAAAGAAAATGGAAATTATGTTTCAGTTCTACGTAAAAAATCCTTTGAATAAGAATTCCGAAATCAAACCATTTGCCGTGACCAGGATTCGAACCTGGGTTATTGCGGCCACAACGCAATGCACTAACCACTATACGACCACGGCTTACTCACTCGTGATAAACGATACAATAAGTATCATAACATTGTTAGACGACTTAATTTCCCCTTCAAATGTGTTTTAAAGTCAGATTCGTTATATAATTATTAGCTGCATAAAAGAAATGTATGGGCTGAACATATGGGCTAACGTCGGATCACGGCTCGATTTCTTCCGGTAAAGACACAATAAGAAATGTAAAATTTATAAGCCAGAAGCATTCTTTCCAGTGTATTTTTAACGACTAATTCGTTATGTAATGTATTTAGAGTATAAATGAAATGTATTTGCTAGAATTAAACGGAAATGATATTTCAGATCTATATAAAAAAGTCCATTGAAACAGAATTCGGAAATCAAATCATTTGCCGTGACTAGGTTTCGAACCTGGGTTATTGCAGCCACAACGCAATGTACTAACCACTATACGACCACGGCTTAGTCACTTGTGATAAACGATACAATAAGAATCATAACTTTATTAGACGACTAATTTTCCTTACAAAGTAATTTATTTAATAATACTTTAATGAATTAAGTTTCCCTTTAAATGTGTTTTAAGGTCAGACTCGTTATATAATTTATTTGCTGCATAAAAAAAATGTATGGGCTGAACATATGGGCTAAGGTCGGATCATTCTTTGAATACTTCCTATAAAGACACAATAAGAAAGGTAAAATTTATAAGCCAGAACTTTTCTCTCCAGTGTATATTTAACGAATAGTTCGTCATCTAATGCATTTAGTGCATAAAAAAATTTATTGGCTGAAAGAAAATGGAAATCATGTTTAAGATCTACGTAAAAAATCCTTTGAAACAGAATTCCCAAATCAAACTATTTGCCGTGACCAGGATTCGAACCTGGGTTATTGCGGCCACAACGCAATGTACTACCACTATACGACCACGGCTTAGTCACTTGTGATAAACGATACAATAAGAATCATAACTTTATTAGACGACTAATTTTCCTTACAAAGTAATTTGAGTAATACTTTAATGAATTAAGTTTCCCTTTATATGTGTTTTAAGGTCAGACTCGTTATATAATTTATTTGCTGCATAAAATAAATGTATGGGCTGAACATATGGGCTAAGGTCGGATCACGGCGCGTTTACTTCCTATAAAGAAACAATAAGAAATGTAAAATTCATAAGCCAGAAATTTTCTCTCCAGTGTACTTTTAACGACTAATTCGTTATATAATGTATTTAGTGTATAAAAGAAATGTATTTGCTAAAAGTAAACGGAAATCATATTTCAAATCTACGTTCAAATCTACGTACTGACCACTATACGACCACGGCTTACTAACTTGCTATAAATGATACAATAAGAATCATAACATTATTAGACGAACAATTTTGCTTACAAGGTAATTTATTGAATAATGATTTAAAGAATTAAGTTCCCCTTCAAATGGGTTTTAAAGTCAGATTTGTTATATAATTATTTGCTGCATAAAAAGAAATGTATGGGCTGAACATATGGGCTAAAGTTGGATCACGGCTCGATTACTTCCTATAAAGACACAATACGAATGGTAAAATTTATAAACCAGAAGTTTTCTCACCAGTGTATTTTTAACGATTAATTCGTTATGTAACGTATTTAGTTTATAAAAGAAATTTATAGGCTGAATGTAAATGGAAATCATATTTCAGATCTAGGAAAAAAAAAATCCTTTGAGGCAAAATTCCGAAAACAAACCATTTGCTGTGACCAGGATTCGAAACTGGGTTATTGCGGCCACAACGCAAGGTACTAACCACTATACGACCACGGCTTACTCTTTTGTGATAAACGATACAATAAGATTCATAAAATTAATAGACAATTATTGTTCCTTACAAAGTAATTTATTGAATAATGATTTAATGAATTATGTTTCCCCTCAAATGAGTTTTAAAGTCAGATTCGTTATATAATTTATTTGCTGCATAAAAGAAATATTTGGGCTG
This sequence comes from Amaurobius ferox, assembly GCA_951213105.1. Taxonomy (NCBI): domain Eukaryota; kingdom Metazoa; phylum Arthropoda; class Arachnida; order Araneae; family Amaurobiidae; genus Amaurobius; species Amaurobius ferox. Next base: position 87,737,307 of record OX578147.1, on the reverse strand, counting down.
AACATATGGGCTAAGGTTGGATCACGGCTCGATTACTTCCTATAAAGACACAATAAAAATGGTCAATTTTCAAAGCATGATATTTTCTCTCCATTGTATTTTTAACGACGAAATTGTTATGTAATGTATTTAGTGCATAAAAGAAATTTATTGGCTGAAAGAAAATTAAAATCATGTTTCAGATCTACGTAAAAAATTCTTTGAATAAGAATTCCGAAATCAAACCATTTGCCGTGACCAGGATTCGAACCTGGGTTATTGCGGCCACAACGCAATGTACTAACCACTATACGACCACGGCTTACTCCTTTGTGATAGACGATACAATAAGAATCATAAAATTAATAGACAATTATTGTTCCTTACAAAGTAATTTATTGAATAATGCTTTAATGAATTATGTTTCCCTTCAAATGTGTTTTAAGGTCAGATTCGTTATTTAAATTTTTTTGCTTCATAAAAGAAATGTATGGGCTGAACATATGGGCTAACATCGGTTCACGGCTCGATTTCTTCCGGTAAAGACACAATAAGAAAGGTAAAATTTATAAGCCAGAAGTTTTCTTTCCAAGTTATTTTTAGGACTAATTCGATATGTAATGTATTTAGAGTTCAAAAGAAATTTTTTGGCTGAAAGTAAATAGAAATCATGTTTCAGATCTACGTAAAAAATCCTTTGAAACAGAATTCCGAAAACAAACCATTTGCCGTGACCAGGATTCGAACCTGGGTTATTGCGGCCACAACGCAATGTACTAACCACTATACGACCACGGCTTACTCACTTGCGATAAACGAAACAATAAGAATCATAACATTATGAGACGACTAATTTTCCTTACAAAGTGATTTATTGAAAAATTCTTTAAAAAATTAATTTTCCCTTCAAATGTGTTTTAAGGTCAGACTCGTCATATAATTTATTTGCTGCATAAATGAAATGTATGGGCTGAACATATGGGCTAACGTCGGATCACGGCGCGTTTACTTCCTATAAAGACACAATAAGAAATGTAAAATTTATAAGCCAGAAGTTTTCCCTCTGTATTTTTAACGATTAATTCGTTATGTAATGTATTTAGTTTTTAAAGGAAATTTATAGGCTGAATGTAAATGGAAATCATATTTCAGATCTAGGAAAAAAAATCCTTTGAGACAAAATTCCGAAAACAAACCATTTGGCGTGACCAGGATTCGAACCTGGGTTATTGCAGCCACAACGCAATGTACTAAATACTATACGACCACGGTTCACTCATTTGTGATAAACGATACAATAAGAATCATAAAATTGAAAGACAATTATTGTTTCTTACAAAGTAATTTACTGAATAATGGTTTGAAGAAATATATTTCACTTCAAATATGTTTTAATGTCAGATTCGTTATATAATTTATTTGCTGCATAAAATAAATGTATTAGCTGAACATATGGGCTAATGTCGGATCATTCTTCGATTACTTCCTATAAAGACACAATAAGAAAGGTAAAATTTATAAGCCAGAACTTTTCTCTCCAGTGTATATTTAACGAATAGTTCGTCATCTAATGCATTTAGTGCATAAAAGAAATTTATTGGCTGAAAGAAAATGGAAATAATGTTTAAGATCTACGTAAAAAATCCTTTGAAACAGAATTCCGAAATCAAACTATTTGCCGTGACCAGGATTCGAACCTGGGTTATTGCGGCCACAACGCAATGTACTAACCACTATACGACCACGGCTTAGTCACTCGTGATAAACGATACAATAAGAATCATAACTTTATTAGACGACTAATTTTCCTTACAATGTAATTTATTAAATAATGGTTTAAAGAATTATATTTCATTTCAAATATGTTTTAAGGTCAGATTCGTTATATAATTTATTTGCTGCATAAAATAAATGTATTAGCTGAACATATGGGTTAATGTCGGATCATTGTTCGATTACTTCCTATAAAGACACAAGAAAGGTAAAATTCATAAGCCAGAACTTTTCTCTCCAGTGTATATTTAACGAATAGTTCGTTATCTAATGCATTTAGTTCATAAAAGAAATTTATTGGCTGAAAAAAAATGGAAATTATGTTTCAGATCTACGTAAAAAATCCTTTGAAACATAATTCCGAAATCAAACCTGGGTTATTGCGGCCACTACGCAATATACTAACCACTATACGACCACGGCTTACTCACTTGTGATAAACGATACAATAAGAATAATAACAATATTAGACGACAAATTTTCTTTACAAAGTAATTTATTGAGTAATGATTTAATGAATTAAATTTCCCTTCAAATGTGCTTTAAGGGCAGACTCGTTATATAATTTATTTGCTGCATAAAATAAATGTATTAGCTGAGCATATGGGCTAATGTCGGATCTTTGTTCGATTACTTCCTATAACGACCCAATGAGAAAGGGAAAATTTATAAGCCAGAACTTTTCTCTCCACTGTGTATTTAACGAATACTATGTCATGTAATGCATTTAGTGCATAAAAGAAATTTATTGGCTGAAAGTAAATGGAAATCATATTTCAGATCTAGGTAAAAAAATCCTTTGAATCAGAAGTCAAATCATTTGCCGTGTCCAGGATTCGAACCTGGATTAATGCGGCCACAACGCAATGTACTAACCACTATACGTCCACGGCTCCCTAACTTGCGATAAACGATACAATAAGAATCAAACATTATTAGACGACAAATTTTGCTTAGAAGGTAATTTATTGAATAATGATTTAAAGAATTAAGTTCCCCTTCAAATGCGTTTTAAGGTCAGATTCGTTATATAATTTATTTGCTGCATAAAAGAAATGTATTTGCTGAAAATATGGGATAAGGTCGGATCACGGGTCGATTACTTCCTGTAAAGACACAATATGAAATATAAAATTTAGTAGCCAGAAGTTTTCTCTCCAGTGTATTTTTAACGACAAATTCGTTATGTAATGTATTTAGTGTATAATATAAATTTTTTGGCTGAAAGTAAATGGAAATCATATTTCAGATCTATGTAAAAAAAACCTTTGAATCAGAAGTCCGAAATCAAATCATTTGCCGGGACCAGGATTCGAACCTGGGTTATTGCGGCCACAACGCAATGTACTAACCACTATACGACCACGGCTTACTCACTTGCGATGAACGACACAATAAGAATCATAACATTATTAGACGACTAATTTTCCTTACAAAATAATTTATTGAAAAAGTCTTTAATAAATTAATTTCCCTTCAAATGTGTTTTAAGGTCAAACTCGTTATATAATTTATTTGCTGCATAAATAAAATGTATGGGCTGAACATATGGGCTAACGTCGGATCACGGCGCGTTTACTTCCTATAAAGACACAATAAGAAATGTAAAATTTATAAGCCAGAAATTTTCCCTCTGTATTTTTAACGATTAATTCGTTATGTAATGTATTTAGTGTATAAAAGAAATTTATAGGCTGAAAGTAAATGGAAATCATATTTCAGATCTATGTAAAAAAGTCCTTTGAATCAGATGTCCGAAATCAAATCATTTGCCGTGACCAGGATTCGAACCTGGGTTATTGCGGCCACAACGCAATGTACTAACCACTCTATGACCACGGCTTACTCACTTTCGATAAACGACACAATAAGAATCATAACATTATTAGACGACTAATTTTCCTTACAAAGTAATTTATTGAATAATGATTTAATGAATTATGTTTCCCCTCAAATGTGTTTTAAAATCAGATTCGTTATATAATTTATTAGCTGCACAAAAGAAATGTTTGGGCTGAACATATGGGCTAAGGTTGGATCACGGCTCGATTATTTCCTGTAAAGACACAATAAAAATGGTCAATTTTATAAGCCTGATATTTTCTCTCCGTTGTATTTTTAACGACGAAACTGTTATGTAATGTATTTAGTGTATAAAAGAAATTTTTTGTCCGAAAGAAAATTAAAATCATGTTTCAGATCTACGTAAAAAATTCTTTGAATAAGAATTCCGAAATCAAACCATTTGCCGTAACCAGGATTCGAACCTGGGTCATTGCGGCCACAACGCAATGTACTAACCACTATACGACCACGGCTTACTCCCTTTCGATAAACGATACAATAAGAATCATAACATTATTAGACGACTAATTTTCTTTACAAAGTAATTTATTGAGTAATGCTTTAATGAATTAAATTTCCCTTCAAATGTGTTTTAAGGTCAGACTCGTTATATAATTTATTTGCAGCATAAAATAAATGTATGGGCTGAACTTATGGGCTAATGTCGGATCATTGTTCGATTACTTCCTATAAAGACACAATAAAAATGGTCAATTTTATAAGCCTGATATTTTCTCTCCAGTGGATATTTAACGAATAATGCGTCACGTAATGCATTTAGTGCATAAAAGAAATTTTTTGGCTGAAAGAAAATGGAAATTATGTTTCAGTTCTACGTAAAAAATCCTTTGAATAAGAATTCCGAAATCAAACCATTTGCCGTGACCAGGATTCGAACCTGGGTTATTGCGGCCACAACGCAATGCACAAACCACTATACGACCACGGCTTACTCACTCGTGATAAACGATACAATAAGTATCATAACATTGTTAGACGACTTAATTTCCCCTTCAAATGTGTTTTAAAGTCAGATTCGTTATATAATTATTAGCTGCATAAAAGAAATGTATGGGCTGAACATATGGGCTAACGTCGGATCACGGCTCGATTTCTTCCGGTAAAGACACAATAAGAAATGTAAAATTTATAAGCCAGAAGCATTCTTTCCAGTGTATTTTTAACGACTAATTCGTTATGTAATGTATTTAGAGTATAAAAGAAATGTATTTGCTAGAATTAAACGGAAATGATATTTCAGATCTATATAAAAAAGTCCATTGAAACAGAATTCGGAAATCAAATCATTTGCCGTGACCAGGTTTCGAACCTGGGTTATTGCAGCCACAACGCAATGTACTAACCACTATACGACCACGGCTTAGTCACTTGTGATAAACGATACAATAAGAATCATAACTTTATTAGACGACTAATTTTCCTTACAAAGTAATTTATTTAATAATACTTTAATGAATTAAGTTTCCGTTTAAATGTGTTTTAAGGTCAGACTCGTTATATAATTTATTTGCTGCATAAAATAAATGTATGGGCTGAACATATGGGCTAAGGTCGGATCATTCTTCGAATACTTCCTATAAAGACACAATAAGAAAGGTAAAATTTATAAGCCAGAACTTTTCTCTCCAGTGTATATTTAACGAATAGTTCGTCATCTAATGCATTTAGTGCATAAAAGAAATTTATTGGCTGAAAGAAAATGGAAATCATGTTTAAGATCTACGTAAAAAATCCTTTGAAACAGAATTCCCAAATCAAACTATTTGCCGTGACCAGGATTCGAACCTGGGTTATTGCGGCCACAACGCAATGTACTACCACTATACGACCACGGCTTAGGCACTTGTGATAAACGATACAATAAGAATCATAACTTTATTAGACGACTAATTTTCCTTACAAAGTAATTTATTGAGTAATACTTTAATGAATTAAGTTTCCCTTTATATGTGTTTTAAGGTCAGACTCGTTATATAATTTATTTGCTGCATAAAATAAATGTATGGGCTGAACATATGGGCTAAGGTCGGATCACGGCGCGTTTACTTCCTATAAAGAAACAATAAGAAATGTAAAATTCATAAGCCAGAAGTTTTCTCTCCAGTGTACTTTTAACGACTAATTCGTTATATAATGTATTTAGTGTATAAAAGAAATGTATTTGCTAAAAGTAAACGGAAATCATATTTCAAATCTACGTTCAAATCTACGTACTGACCACTATACGACCACGGCTTACTAACTTGCTATAAATGATACAATAAGAATCATAACATTATTAGACGAACAATTTTACTTACAAGGTAATTTATTGAATAATGATTTAAAGAATTAAGTTCCCCTTCAAATGGGTTTTAAAGTCAGATTTGTTGTATAATTATTTGCTGCATAAAAAGAAATGTATGGGCTGAACATATGGGCTAAAGTTGGATCACGGCTCGATTACTTCCTATAAAGACACAATACGAATGGTAAAATTTATAAACCAGAAGTTTTCTCACCAGTGTATTTTTAACGATTAATTCGTTATGTAACGTATTTAGTTTATAAAAGAAATTTATAGGCTGAATGTAAATGGAAATCATATTTCAGATCTAGGAAAAAAAAAAATCCTTTGAGGCAAAATTCCGAAAACAAACCATTTGCTGTGACCAGGATTCGAAACTGGGTTATTGCGGCCACAACGCAAAGTACTAACCACTATACGACCACGGCTTACTCTTTTGTGATAAACGATACAATAAGATTCATAAAATTAATAGACAATTATTGTACCTTACAAAGTAATTTATTGAATAATGATTTAATGAATTATGTTTCCCCTCAAATGAGTTTTAAAGTCAGATTCGTTATATAATTTATTTGCTGCATAAAAGAAATATTTGGGCTGAACATATGGGCTAAGGTTGGATCACGGCTCGATTACTTCCTATAAAGACACAATAAAAATGGTCAATTTTAAAAGCATGATATTTTCTCTCCATTGTATTTTTAACGACGAAATTGTTATGTAATGTATTTAGTGTATAAAAGAAATTTATTGGCCGAAAGAAAATTAAAATCATGTTTCAGATCTACGTAAAAAATTCTTTGAATAAGAATTCCGAAATCAAACCATTTGCCGTGACCAGGATTCGAACCTGGGTTATTGCGGCCACAACGCAATGTACTAACTACTATACGACCACGGCTTACTCATTTGTGATAGACGATACAATAAGAATCATAAAATTAATAGACAATTATTGTTCCTTACAAAGTAATTTATTGAATAATGCTTTAATGAATTATGTTTCCCTTCAAATGTGTTTTAAGGTCAGATTCGTTATTTAAATTTTTTTGCTTCATAAAAGAAATGTATGGGCTGAACATATGGGCTAACATCGGTTCACGGCTCGATTTCTTCCGGTAAAGACACAATAAGAAAAGTAAAATTTATAAGCCAGAAGTTTTCTTTCCAGTGTATTTTTAACGACTAATTCGATATGTAATGTATTTAAAGTTCAAAAGAAATTTTTTGGCTGAAAGTAAATGGAAATCATGTTTCAGATCTACGTAAAAAATCCTTTGAAACAGAATTCCGAAAACAAACCATTTGCCGTGACCAGGATTCGAACCTGGGTTATTGCGGCCACAACGCAATGTACTAACCACTATACGACCACGGCCTACTCACTTGCGATAAACGAAACAATAAGAATCATAACATTATGAGACGACTAATTTTCCTTACAAAGTAATTTATTGAAAAATTCTTTAAAAATGTAATTTTCCCTTCAAATGTGTTTTAAGGTCAGACTCGTCATATAATTTATTTGCTGTATAAAATAAATGTATGGGCTGAACATATGGGCTAACGTCGGATCACGGCGCGTTTACTTCCTATAAAGACACAATAAGAAATGTAAAATTTATAAGCCAGAAGTTTTCCCTCTGTATTTTTAACGATTAATTCGTTATGTAATGTATTTAGTTTATAAAAGAAATTTATAGGCTGAATGTAAATGGAAATCATATTTCAGATCTAGGAAAAAAAATCCTTTGAGGCAAAATTCCGAAAACAAACCATTTGGAGTGACCAGGATTCGAACCTGGGTTATTGCAGCCACAACGCAATGTACTAACTACTATACGACCACGGTTTACTCATTTGTGATAAACGATACAATAAGAATCATAAAATTAAAAGACAATTATTGTTTCTTACAAAGTAATTTACTGAATAATGGTTTGAAGAAATATATTTCACTTCAAATATGTTTTAATGTCAGATTCGTTATATAATTTATTTGCTGCCTAAAATAAATGTATTAGCTGAACATATGGGCTAATGTCGGATCATTCTTCGATTACTTCCTATAAAGACACAATAAGAAAGGTAAAATTTATAAGCCAGAACTTTTCTCTCCAGTGTATATTTAACGAATAGTTCGTCATCTAATGCATTTAGTGCATAAAAGAAATTTATTTGCTGAAAGAAAATGGAAATAATGTTTAAGATCTACGTAAAAAATCCTTTGAAACAGAATTCCGAAATCAAACTATTTGCCGTGACCAGGATTCGAACCTGGGTTATTGCGGCCACAACGCAATGTACTAACCACTATACGACCACGGCTTAGTCACTTGTGATAAACGATACAATAAGAATCATAACTTTATTAGACGACTAATTTTCCTTACAATGTAATTTATTAAATAATGGTTTAAAGAATTATATTTCATTTCAAATATGTTTTAAGGTCAGATTCGTTATATAATTTATTTGCTGCATAAAATAAATGTATTAGCTGAACATATGGGTTAATGTCGGATCATTGTTCGATTACTTCCTATAAAGACACAAGAAAGGTAAAATTTATAAGCCAGAACTTTTCTCTCCAGTGTATATTTAACGAATAGTTCGTTATCTAATGCATTTAGTTCATAAAGGAAATTTATTGGCTGAAAGAAAATGGAAATTATGTTTCAGATCTACGTAAAAAATCCTTTGAAACATAATTCCGAAATCAAACCTAGGTTATTGCGGCCACTACGCAATATACTAACCACTATACGACCACGGCTTACTCACTTGTGATAAACGATACAATAAGAATAATAACAATATTAGACGACAAATTTTCTTTACAAAGTAATTTATTGAGTAATGATTTAATGAATTAAATTTCCCTTCAAATGTGCTTTAAGGGCAGACTCGTTATATAATTTATTTGCTGCATAAAATAAATGTATTAGCTGAGCATATGGGCTAATGTCGGATCTTTGTTCGATTACTTCCTATAATGACCCAATGAGAAAAGGAAAATTTATAAGCCAGAACTTTTCTCTCCACTGTGTATTTAACGAATACTATGTCATGTAATGCATTTAGTGCATAAAAGAAATTTATTGGCTGAAAGTAAATGGAAATCATATTTCAGATCTAGGTAAAAAAATCCTTTGAATCAGAAGTCAAACCATTTGCCGTGTCCAGGATTCGAACCTGGATTAATGCGGCCACAACGCAATGTACTAACCACTATACGTCCACGGTTCCCTAACTTGCGATAAACGATACAATAAGAATCAAACATTATTAGACGACAAATTTTGCTTAGAAGGTAATTTATTGAATAATGATTTAAAGAATTAAGTTCCCCTTCAAATGCGTTTTAAGGTCAGATTCGTTATATAATTTATTTGCTGCATAAAAGAAATGTATTTGCTGAAAATATGGGATAAGGTCGGATCACGGGTCGATTACTTCCTGTAAAGACACAATATGAAATATTAAATTTAGTAGCCAGAAGTTTTCTCTCCAGTGTATTTTTAACGACAAATTCGTTATGTAATGTATTTAGTGTATAATATAAATTTTTTGGCTGAAAGTAAATGGAAATCATATTTCAGATCTATGTAAAAAAAACCTTTGAATCAGAAGTCCGAAATCAAATCATTTGCGGTGACCAGGATTCGAACCTGGGTTATTGCGGCCACAACGCAATGTACTAACCACTATACGACCACGGCTTACTCACTTGCGATGAACGACACAATAAGAATCATAACATTATTAGACGACTAATTTTCCTTACAAAATAATTTATTGAAAAAGTCTTTAATAAATTAATTTCCCTTCAAATGTGTTTTAAGGTCAAACTCGTTATATAATTTATTTGCTGCATAAATAAAATGTATGGGCTGAACATATGGGCTAACGTCGGATCACGGCGCGTTTACTTCCTATAAAGACACAATAAGAAATGTAAAATTTATAAGCCAGAAATTTTCCCTCTGTATTTTTAACGATTAATTCGTTATGTAATGTATTTAGTGTATAAAAGAAATTAATAGGCTGAAAGTAAATGGAAATCATATTTCAGATCTATGTAAAAAAGTCCTTTGAATCAGATGTCCGAAATCAAATCATTTGCCGTGACCAGGATTCGAACCTGGGTTATTGCGGCCACAACGCAATGTACTAACCACTATACGACCACGGCTTACTCACTTTCGATAAACGACACAATAAGAATCATAACAATATTAGACGACTAATTTTCCTTACAAAGTAATTTATTGAATAATGATTTAATGAATTATGTTTCCCATCAAATGTGTTTTAAAATCAGATTCGTTATATAATTTATTAGCTGCATAAAAGAAATGTTTGGGCTGAACATATGGGCTAAGGTTGGATCACGGCTCGATTATTTCCTATAAAGACACAATAAAAATGGTCAATTTTATAAGCCTGATATTTTCTCTCCGTTGTATTTTTAACGACGAAACTGTTATGTAATGTATTTAGTGTATAAAAGAAATTTTTTGTCCGAAAGAAAATTAAAATCATGTTTCAGATCTACGTAAAAAATTCTTTGAATAAGAATTCCGAAATCAAACCATTTGCCGTGACCAGGATTCGAACCTAGGTTATTGCGGCCACAACGCAATATACTAACCACTATACGACCACGGCTTACTCCCTTTCGATAAACGATAGAATAAGAATCATAATATTATTAGACGACTAATTTTCTTTACAAAGTAATTTATTGAGTAATGCTTTAATGAATTAAATTTCCCTTCAAATGTGTTTTAAGGTCAGACTCGTTATATAATTTATTTGCAGCATAAAATAAATGTATGGGCTGAACATATGGGCTAATGTCGGATCATTGTTCGATTACTTCCTATAAAGACACAATAAAAATGGTCAATTTTATAAGCCTGATATTTTCTCTCTAGTGGATATTTAACGAATAATGCGTCACGTAATGCATTTAGTGCTTAAAAGAAATTTTTTGGCTGAAAGAAAATGGAAATTATGTTTCAGATCTACGTAAAAAATCCCGTGAATAAGAATTCCGAAATCAAACCATTTGCCGCGACCAGGATTCGAACCTGGGTTATTGCGGCCACAACGCAATGTACTAACCACTATACGACCACGGCTTACTCATTTGTGATAAACCATACAATAAGAATCATAACTTTATTAGACGACTAATTTTCCTTACAAAGTAATTTATTGAGTAATGCTTTAATGAATTAAGTTTCCCTTCAAATGTGTTTTAAGGTCAGACTCGTTATATAATTTATTTGCTGCATAAAATAAATGTATGGGCTGAACATATGGGCTAAGGTCGGATCATTCTTCGAATACTTCCTATAAAGACACAATAAGAAAGGTAAAATTTATAAGCCAGAACTTTTCTCTCCAGTGTATATTTAACGAATAGTTCGTCATCTAATGCATTTAGTGCATAAAAGAAATTTATTGGCTGAAAGAAAATTAAAATCATGTTTCAGATCTACGTAAAAAATTCTTTGAATAAGAATTCCGAAATCAAACCATTTGCCGTGACCAGGATTCGAACCTGGGTTATTGCGGCCACAACGCAATGTACTAACCACTATACGACCACGGCTTACTCCTTTGTGATAGACGATACAATAAGAATCATAAAATTAATAGACAATTATTGTTCCTTACAAAGTAATTTATTGAATAATGCTTTAATGAATTATGTTTCCCTTCAAATGTGTTTTAAGGTCAGATTCGTTATTTAAATTTTTTTGCTTCATAAAAGAAATGTATGGGCTGAACATATGGGCTAACATCGGTTCACGGCTCGATTTCTTCCGGTAAAGACACAATAAGAAAGGTAAAATTTATAAGCCAGAAGTTTTCTTTCCAGTGTATTTTTAACGACTAATTCGATATGTAATGTATTTAAAGTTCAAAAGAAATTTTTTGGCTGAAAGTAAATGGAAATCATGTTTCAGATCTACGTAAAAAATCCTTCGAAACAGAATTCCGAAAACAAACCATTTGCCGTGACCAGGATTCGAACCTGGGTTATTGCGGCCACAACGCAATGTACTAACCACTATACGACCACGGCTTACTCACTTGCGATGAACGACACAATAAGAATCATAACATTATTAGACGACTAATTTTCCTTACAAAATAATTTATTGAAAAAGTCTTTAATAAATTAATTTCCCTTCAAATGTGTTTTAAGGTCAAACTCGTTATATAATTTATTTGCTGCATAAATAAAATGTATGGGCTGAACATATGGGCTAACGTCGGATCACGGCGCGTTTACTTCCTATAAAGACACAATAAGAAATGTAAAATTTATAAGCCAGAAATTTTCCCTCTGTATTTTTAACGATTAATTCGTTATGTAATGTATTTAGTGTATAAAAGAAATTAATAGGCTGAAAGTAAATGGAAATCATATTTCAGATCTAAGGAAAAAAGTCCTTTGAATCAGATGTCCGAAATCAAATCATTTGCCGTGACCAGGATTCGAACCTGGGTTATTGCGGCCACAACGCAATGTACTAACCACTATACGACCACGGCTTACTCACTTTCGATAAACGACACAATAAGAATCATAACATTATTAGACGACTAATTTTCCTTTCAAAGTAATTTATTGAATAATGATTTAATGAATTATGTTTCCCATCAAATGTGTTTTAAAATCAGATTCGTTATATAATTTATTAGCTGCATAAAAGAAATGTTTGGGCTGAACATATGGGCTAAGGTTGGATCACGGCTCGATTATTTCCTATAAAGACACAATAAAAATGGTCAATTTTATAAGCCTGATATTTTCTCTCCGTTGTATTTTTAACGACGAAACTGTTATGTAATGTATTTAGTGTATAAAAGAAATTTTTTGTCCGAAAGAAAATTAAAATCATGTTTCAGATCTACGTAAAAAATTCTTTGAATAAGAATTCCGAAATCAAACCATTTGCCGTGACCAGGATTCGAACCTAGGTTATTGCGGCCACAACGCAATATACTAACCACTATACGACCACGGCTTACTCCCTTTCGATAAACGATACAATAAGAATCATAATATTATTAGACGACTAATTTTCTTTACAAAGTAATTTATTGAATAATGCTTTAATGAATTAAATTTCCCTTCAAATGTGTTTTAAGGTCAGACTCGTTATATAATTTATTTGCAGCATAAAATAAATGTATGGGCTGAACATATGGGCTAATGTCGGATCATTGTTCGATTACTTCCTATAAAGACACAATAAAAATGGTCAATTTTATAAGCCTGATATTTTCTCTCTAGTGGATATTTAACGAATAATGCGTCACGTAATGCATTTAGTGCTTAAAAGAAATTTTTTGGCTGAAAGAAAATGGAAATTATGTTTCAGATCTACGTAAAAAATCCCGTGAATAAGAATTCCGAAATCAAACCATTTGCCGCGACCAGGATTCGAACCTGGGTTATTGCGGCCACAACGCAATGTACTAACCACTATACGACCACGGCTTACTCATTTGTGATAAACCATACAATAAGAATCATAACTTTATTAGACGACTAATTTTCCTTACAAAGTAATTTATTGAGTAATGCTTTAATGAATTAAGTTTCCCTTCAAATGTGTTTTAAGGTCAGACTCGTTATATAATTTATTTGCTGCATAAAATAAATGTATGGGCTGAACATATGGGCTAAGGTCGGATCATTCTTCGAATACTTCCTATAAAGACACAATAAGAAAGGTAAAATTTATAAGCCAGAACTTTTCTCTCCAGTGTATATTTAACGAATAGTTCGTCATCTAATGCATTTAGTGCATAAAAGAAATTTATTGGCTGAAAGAAAATTAAAATCATGTTTCAGATCTACGTAAAAAATTCTTTGAATAAGAATTCCGAAATCAAACCATTTGCCGTGACCAGGATTCGAACCTGGGTTATTGAGGCCACAACGCAATGTACTAACCACTATACGACCACGGCTTACTCCTTTGGGTTAGACGATACAATAAGAATCATAAAATTAATAGACAATTATTGTTCCTTACAAAGTAATTTATTGAATAATGCTTTAATGAATTATGTTTCCCTTCAAATGTGTTTTAAGGTCAGATTCGTTATTTAAATTTTTTTGCTTCATAAAAGAAATGTATGGGCTGAACATATGGGCTAACATCGGTTCACGGCTCGATTTCTTCCGGTAAAGACACAATAAGAAAGGTAAAATTTATAAGCCAGAAGTTTTCTTTCCAGTGTATTTTTAACGACTAATTCGATATGTAAGGTATTTAAAGTTCAAAAGAAATTTTTTGGCTGAAAGTAAATGGAAATCATGTTTCAGATCTACGTAAAAAATCCTTTGAAACAGAATTCCGAAAACAAACCATTTGCCGTGACCAGGATTCGAACCTGGGTTATTGCGGCCACAACGCAATGTACTAACCACTATACGACCACGGCCTACTCACTTGCGATAAACGAAACAATAAGAATCATAACATTATGAGACGACTAATTTTCCTTACAAAGTAATTTATTGAAAAATTCTTTAAAAAATTAATTTTCCCTTCAAATGTGTTTTAAGGTCAGACTCGTCATATAATTTATTTGCTGTATCAAATAAATGTATGGGCTGAACATATGGGCTAACGTCGGATCACGGCGCGTTTACTTCCTATAAAGACACAATAAGAAATGTAAAATTTATAAGCCAGAAGTTTTCCCTCTGTATTTTTAACGATTAATTCGTTATGTAATGTATTTAGTTTATAAAAGAAATTTATAGGCTGAATGTAAATGGAAATCATATTTCAGATCTAGGAAAAAAAATCCTTTGAGGCAAAATTCCGAAAACAAACCATTTGGAGTGACCAGGATTCGAACCTGGGTTATTGCAGCCACAACGCAATGTACTAACTACTATACGACCACGGTTTACTCATTTGTGATAAACGATACAATAAGAATCATAAAATTAAAAGACAATTATTGTTTCTTACAAAGTAATTTACTGAATAATGGTTTGAAGAAATATATTTCACTTCAAATATGTTTTAATGTCAGATTCGTTATATAATTTATTTGCTGCATAAAATAAATGTATTAGCTGAACATATGGGCTAATGTCGGATCATTCTTCGATTACTTCCTATAAAGACACAATAAGAAAGGTAAAATTTATAAGCCAGAACTTTTCTCTCCAGTGTATATTTAACGAATAGTTCGTCATCTAATGCATT
This sequence comes from Amaurobius ferox, assembly GCA_951213105.1. Taxonomy (NCBI): domain Eukaryota; kingdom Metazoa; phylum Arthropoda; class Arachnida; order Araneae; family Amaurobiidae; genus Amaurobius; species Amaurobius ferox. Next base: position 87,722,142 of record OX578147.1, on the reverse strand, counting down.
TAGTGCATAAAAGAAATTTATTTGCTGAAAGAAAATGGAAATAATGTTTAAGATCTACGTAAAAAATCCTTTGAAACAGAATTCCGAAATCAAACTATTTGCCGTGACCAGGATTCGAACCTGGGTTATTGCGGCCACAACGCAATGTACTAACCACTATACGACCACGGCTTAGTCGCTTGTGATAAACGATACAATAAGAATCATAACTTTATTAGACGACTAATTTTCCTTACAATGTAATTTATTAAATAATGGTTTAAAGAATTATATTTCATTTCAAATATGTTTTAAGGTCAGATTCGTTATATAATTTATTTGCTGCATAAAATAAATGTATTAGCTGAACATATGGGTTAATGTCGGATCATTGTTCGATTACTTCCTATAAAGACACAAGAAAGGTAAAATTTATAAGCCAGAACTTTTCTCTCCAGTGTATATTTAACGAATAGTTCGTTATCTAATGCATTTAGTTCATAAAGGAAATTTATTGGCTGAAAGAAAATGGAAATTATGTTTCAGATCTACGTAAAAAATCCTTTGAAACATAATTCCGAAATCAAACCTGGGTTATTGCGGCCACTACGCAATATACTAACCACTATACGACCACGGCTTACTCACTTGTGATAAACGATACAATAAGAATAATAACAATATTAGACGACAAATTTTCTTTACAAAGTAATTTATTGTGTAATGATTTAATGAATTAAATTTCCCTTCAAATGTGCTTTAAGGGCAGACTCGTTATATAATTTATTTGCAGCATAAAATAAATGTATTAGCTGAGCATATGGGCTAATGTCGGATCTTTGTTCGATTACTTCCTATAAAGACCCAATGAGAAAGGGAAAATTTATAAGCCAGAACTTTTCTCTCCACTGTGTATTTAACGAATACTATGTCATGTAATGCATTTAGTGCATAAAAGAAATTTATTGGCTGAAAGTAAATGGAAATCATATTTCAGATCTAGGTAAAAAAATTATTTGAATCAGAAGTCAAACCATTTGCCGTGTCCAGGATTCGAACCTGGATTAATGCGGCCACAACGCAATGTACTAACCACTATACGTCCACGGTTCCCTAACTTGCGATAAACGATACAATAAGAATCAAACATTATTAGACGACAAATTTTGCTTAGAAGGTAATTTATTGAATAATGATTTAAAGAATTAAGTTCCCCTTCAAATGCGTTTTAAGGTCAGATTCGTTATATAATTTATTTGCTGCATAAAAGAAATGTATTTGCTGAAAATATGGGATAAGGTCGGATCACGGGTCGATTACTTCCTGTAAAGACACAATATGAAATATAAAATTTAGTAGCCAGAAGTTTTCTCTCCAGTGTATTTTTAACGACAAATTCGTTATGTAATGTATTTAGTGTATAATATAAATTTTTTTTGCTGAAAGTAAATGGAAATCATATTTCAGATCTATGTAAAAAAAACCTTTGAATCAGAAGTCCGAAATCAAATCATTTGCGGTGACCAGGATTCAAACCTGGGTTATTGCGGCCACAACGCAATGTACTAACCACTATACGACCACGGCTTACTCACTTGCGATGAACGACACAATAAGAATCATAACATTATTAGACGACTAATTTTCCTTACAAAATAATTTATTGAAAAAGTCTTTAATAAATTAATTTCCCTTCAAATGTGTTTTAAGGTCAAACTCGTTATATAATTTATTTGCTGCATAAATAAAATGTATGGGCTGAACATATGGGCTAACGTCGGATCACGGCGCGTTTACTTCCTATAAAGACACAATAAGAAATGTAAAATTTATAAGCCAGAAATTTTCCCTCTGTATTTTTAACGATTAATTCGTTATGTAATGTATTTAGTGTATAAAAGACATTAATGGGCTGAAAGTAAATGGAAATCATATTTCAGATCTATGTAAAAAAGTCCTTTGAATCAGATGTCCGAAATCAAATCATTTGCCGTGACCAGGATTCGAACCTGGGTTATTGCGGCCACAACGCAATGTACTAACCACTATACGACTACGGCTTACTCACTTTCGATAAACGACACAATAAGAATCATAACATTATTAGACGACTAATTTTCCTTTCAAAGTAATTTATTGAATAATGATTTAATGAATTATGTTTCCCATCAAATGTGTTTTAAAATCAGATTCGTTATATAATTTATTAGCTGCATAAAAGAAATGTTTGGGCTGAACATATGGGCTAAGGTTGGATCACGGCTCGATTATTTCCTATAAAGACACAATAAAAATGGTCAATTTTATAAGCCTGATATTTTCTCTCCGTTGTATTTTTAACGACGAAACTGTTATGTAATGTATTTAGTGTATAAAAGAAATTTTTTGTCCGAAAGAAAATTAAAATCATGTTTCAGATCTACGTAAAAAATTCTTTGAATAAGAATTCCGAAATCAAACCATTTGCCGTGACCAGGATTCGAACCTAGGTTATTGCGGCCACAACGCAATATACTAACCACTATACGACCACGGCTTACTCCCTTTCGATAAACGATACAATAAGAATCATAATATTATTAGACGACTAATTTTCTTTACAAAGTAATTTATTGAGTAATGCTTTAATGAATTAAATTTCCCTTCAAATGTGTTTTAAGGTCAGACTCGTTATATAATTTATTTGCAGCATAAAATAAATGTATGGGCTGAACATATGGGCTAATGTCGGATCATTGTTCGATTACTTCCTATAAAGACACAATAAAAATGGTCAATTTTATAAGCCTGATATTTTCTCTCTAGTGGATATTTAACGAATAATGCGTCACGTAATGCATTTAGTGCTTAAAAGAAATTTTTTGGCTGAAAGAAAATGGAAATTATGTTTCAGATCTACGTAAAAAATCCCGTGAATAAGAATTCCGAAATCAAACCATTTGCCGCGACCAGGATTCGAACCTGGGTTATTGCGGCCACAACGCAATGTACTAACCACTATACGACCACGGCTTACTCATTTGTGATAAACCATACAATAAGAATCATAACTTTATTAGACGACTAATTTTCCTTACAAAGTAATTTATTGAGTAATGCTTTAATGAATTAAGTTTCCCTTCAAATGTGTTTTAAGGTCAGACTCGTTATATAATTTATTTGCTGCATAAAATAAATGTATGGGCTGAAAATATGGGCTAAGGTCGGATCATTCTTCGAATACTTCCTATAAAGACACAATAAGAAAGGTAAAATTTATAAGCCAGAACTTTTCTCTCCAGTGTATATTTAACGAATAGTTCGTCATCTAATGCATTTAGTGCATAAAAGAAATTTATTGGCTGAAAGAAAATTAAAATCATGTTTCAGATCTACGTAAAAAATTCTTTGAATAAGAATTCCGAAATCAAACCATTTGCCGTGACCAGGATTCGAACCTGGGTTATTGCGGCCACAACGCAATGTACTAACCACTATACGACCACGGCTTACTCCTTTGGGTTAGACGATACAATAAGAATCATAAAATTAATAGACAATTATTGTTCCTTACAAAGTAATTTATTGAATAATGCTTTAATGAATTATGTTTCCCTTCAAATGTGTTTTAAGGTCAGATTCGTTATTTAAATTTTTTTGCTTCATAAAAGAAATGTATGGGCTGAACATATGGGCTAACATCGGTTCACGGCTCGATTTCTTCCGGTAAAGACACAATAAGAAAGGTAAAATTTATAAGCCAGAAGTTTTCTTTCCAGTGTATTTTTAACGACTAATTCGATATGTAAGGTATTTAAAGTTCAAAAGAAATTTTTTGGCTGAAAGTAAATGGAAATCATGTTTCAGATCTACGTAAAAAATCCTTTGAAACAGAATTCCGAAAACAAACCATTTGCCGTGACCAGGATTCGAACCTGGGTTATTGCGGCCACAACGCAATGTACTAACCACTATACGACCACGGCCTACTCACTTGCGATAAACGAAACAATAAGAATCATAACATTATGAGACGACTAATTTTCCTTACAAAGTAATTTATTGAAAAATTCTTTAAAAAATTAATTTTCCCTTCAAATGTGTTTTAAGGTCAGACTCGTCATATAATTTATTTGCTGTATAAAATAAATGTATGGGCTGAACATATGGGCTAACGTCGGATCACGGCGCGTTTACTTCCTATAAAGACACAATAAGAAATGTAAAATTTATAAGCCAGAAGTTTTCCCTCTGTATTTTTAACGATTAATTCGTTATGTAATGTATTTAGTTTATAAAAGAAATTTATAGGCTGAATGTAAATGGAAATCATATTTCAGATCTAGGAAAAAAAATCCTTTGAGGCAAAATTCCGAAAACAAACCATTTGGAGTGACCAGGATTCGAACCTGGGTTATTGCAGCCACAACGCAATGTACTAACTACTATACGACCACGGTTTACTCATTTGTGATAAACGATACAATAAGAATCATAAAATTAAAAGACAATTATTGTTTCTTACAAAGTAATTTACTGAATAATGGTTTGAAGAAATATATTTCACTTCAAATATGTTTTAATGTCAGATTCGTTATATAATTTATTTGCTGCATAAAATAAATGTATTAGCTGAACATATGGGCTAATGTCGGATCATTCTTCGATTACTTCCTATAAAGACACAATAAGAAAGGTAAAATTTATAAGCCAGAACTTTTCTCTCCAGTGTATATTTAACGAATAGTTCGTCATCTAATGCATTTAGTGCATAAAAGAAATTTATTTGCTGAAAGAAAATGGAAATAATGTTTAAGATCTACGTAAAAAATCCTTTGAAACAGAATTCCGAAATCAAACTATTTGCCGTGACCAGGATTCGAACCTGGGTTATTGCGGCCACAACGCAATGTACTAACCACTATACGACCACGGCTTAGTCGCTTGTGATAAACGATACAATAAGAATCATAACTTTATTAGACGACTAATTTTCCTTACAATGTAATTTATTAAATAATGGTTTAAAGAATTATATTTCATTTCAAATATGTTTTAAGGTCAGATTCGTTATATAATTTATTTGCTGCATAAAATAAATGTATTAGCTGAACATATGGGTTAATGTCGGATCATTGTTCGATTACTTCCTATAAAGACACAAGAAAGGTAAAATTTATAAGCCAGAACTTTTCTCTCCAGTGTATATTTAACGAATAGTTCGTTATCTAATGCATTTAGTTCATAAAGGAAATTTATTGGCTGAAAGAAAATGGAAATTATGTTTCAGATCTACGTAAAAAATCCTTTGAAACATAATTCCGAAATCAAACCTGGGTTATTGCGGCCACTACGCAATATACTAACCACTATACGACCACGGCTTACTCACTTGTGATAAACGATACAATAAGAATAATAACAATATTAGACGACAAATTTTCTTTACAAAGTAATTTATTGTGTAATGATTTAATGAATTAAATTTCCCTTCAAATGTGCTTTAAGGGCAGACTCGTTATATAATTTATTTGCAGCATAAAATAAATGTATTAGCTGAGCATATGGGCTAATGTCGGATCTTTGTTCGATTACTTCCTATAAAGACCCAATGAGAAAGGGAAAATTTATAAGCCAGAACTTTTCTCTCCACTGTGTATTTAACGAATACTATGTCATGTAATGCATTTAGTGCATAAAAGAAATTTATTGGCTGAAAGTAAATGGAAATCATATTTCAGATCTAGGTAAAAAAATTATTTGAATCAGAAGTCAAACCATTTGCCGTGTCCAGGATTCGAACCTGGATTAATGCGGCCACAACGCAATGTACTAACCACTATACGTCCACGGTTCCCTAACTTGCGATAAACGATACAATAAGAATCAAACATTATTAGACGACAAATTTTGCTTAGAAGGTAATTTATTGAATAATGATTTAAAGAATTAAGTTCCCCTTCAAATGCGTTTTAAGGTCAGATTCGTTATATAATTTATCTGCTGCATAAAAGAAATGTATTTGCTGAAAATATGGGATAAGGTCGGATCACGGGTCGATTACTTCGTGTAAAGACACAATATGAAATATAAAATTTAGTAGCCAGAAGTTTTCTCTCCAGTGTATTTTTAACGACAAATTCGTTATGTAATGTATTTAGTGTATAATATAAATTTTTTTTGCTGAAAGTAAATGGAAATCATATTTCAGATCTATGTAAAAAAAAACCTTTGAATCAGAAGTCCGAAATCAAATCATTTGCGGTGACCAGGATTCAAACCTGGGTTATTGCGGCCACAACGCAATGTACTAACCACTATACGACCACGGCTTACTCACTTGCGATGAACGACACAATAAGAATCATAACATTATTAGACGACTAATTTTCCTTACAAAATAATTTATTGAAAAAGTCTTTAATAAATTAATTTCCCTTCAAATGTGTTTTAAGGTCAAACTCGTTATATAATTTATTTGCTGCATAAATAAAATGTATGGGCTGAACATATGGGCTAACGTCGGATCACGGCGCGTTTACTTCCTATAAAGACACAATAAGAAATGTAAAATTTATAAGCCAGAAATTTTCCCTCTGTATTTTTAACGATTAATTCGTTATGTAATGTATTTAGTGTATAAAAGACATTAATGGGCTGAAAGTAAATGGAAATCATATTTCAGATCTATGTAAAAAAGTCCTTTGAATCAGATGTCCGAAATCAAATCATTTGCCGTGACCAGGATTCGAACCTGGGTTATTGCGGCCACAACGCAATGTACTAACCACTATACGACTACGGCTTACTCACTTTCGATAAACGACACAATAAGAATCATAACATTATTAGACGACTAATTTTCCTTTCAAAGTAATTTATTGAATAATGATTTAATGAATTATGTTTCCCATCAAATGTGTTTTAAAATCAGATTCGTTATATAATTTATTAGCTGCATAAAAGAAATGTTTGGGCTGAACATATGGGCTAAGGTTGGATCACGGCTCGATTATTTCCTATAAAGACACAATAAAAATGGTCAATTTTATAAGCCTGATATTTTCTCTCCGTTGTATTTTTAACGACGAAACTGTTATGTAATGTATTTAGTGTATAAAAGAAATTTTTTGTCCGAAAGAAAATTAAAATCATGTTTCAGATCTACGTAAAAAATTCTTTGAATAAGAATTCCGAAATCAAACCATTTGCCGTGACCAGGATTCGAACCTAGGTTATTGCGGCCACAACGCAATATACTAACCACTATACGACCACGGCTTACTCCCTTTCGATAAACGATACAATAAGAATCATAATATTATTAGACGACTAATTTTCTTTACAAAGTAATTTATTGAGTAATGCTTTAATGAATTAAATTTCCCTTCAAATGTGTTTTAAGGTCAGACTCGTTATATAATTTATTTGCAGCATAAAATAAATGTATGGGCTGAACATATGGGCTAATGTCGGATCATTGTTCGATTACTTCCTATAAAGACACAATAAAAATGGTCAATTTTATAAGCCTGATATTTTCTCTCTAGTGGATATTTAACGAATAATGCGTCACGTAATGCATTTAGTGCTTAAAAGAAATTTTTTGGCTGAAAGAAAATGGAAATTATGTTTCAGATCTACGTAAAAAATCCCGTGAATAAGAATTCCGAAATCAAACCATTTGCCGCGACCAGGATTCGAACCTGGGTTATTGCGGCCACAACGCAATGTACTAACCACTATACGACCACGGCTTACTCATTTGTGATAAACCATACAATAAGAATCATAACTTTATTAGACGACTAATTTTCCTTACAAAGTAATTTATTGAGTAATGCTTTAATGAATTAAGTTTCCCTTCAAATGTGTTTTAAGGTCAGACTCGTTATATAATTTATTTGCTGCATAAAATAAATGTATGGGCTGAACATATGGGCTAAGGTCGGATCATTCTTCGAATACTTCCTATAAAGACACAATAAGAAAGGTAAAATTTATAAGCCAGAACTTTTCTCTCCAGTGTATATTTAACGAATAGTTCGTCATCTAATGCATTTAGTGCATAAAAGAAATTTATTGGCTGAAAGAAAATTAAAATCATGTTTCAGATCTACGTAAAAAATTCTTTGAATAAGAATTCCGAAATCAAACCATTTGCCGTGACCAGGATTCGAACCTGGGTTATTGCGGCCACAACGCAATGTACTAACCACTATACGACCACGGCTTACTCCTTTGGGTTAGACGATACAATAAGAATCATAAAATTAATAGACAATTATTGTTCCTTACAAAGTAATTTATTGAATAATGCTTTAATGAATTATGTTTCCCTTCAAATGTGTTTTAAGGTCAGATTCGTTATTTAAATTTTTTTGCTTCATAAAAGAAATGTATGGGCTGAACATATGGGCTAACATCGGTTCACGGCTCGATTTCTTCCGGTAAAGACACAATAAGAAAGGTAAAATTTATAAGCCAGAAGTTTTCTTTCCAGTGTATTTTTAACGACTAATTCGATATGTAAGGTATTTAAAGTTCAAAAGAAATTTTTTGGCTGAAAGTAAATGGAAATCATGTTTCAGATCTACGTAAAAAATCCTTTGAAACAGAATTCCGAAAACAAACCATTTGCCGTGACCAGGATTCGAACCTGGGTTATTGCGGCCACAACGCAATGTACTAACCACTATACGACCACGGCCTACTCACTTGCGATAAACGAAACAATAAGAATCATAACATTATGAGACGACTAATTTTCCTTACAAAGTAATTTATTGAAAAATTCTTTAAAAAATTAATTTTCCCTTCAAATGTGTTTTAAGGTCAGACTCGTCATATAATTTATTTGCTGTATAAAATAAATGTATGGGCTGAACATATGGGCTAACGTCGGATCACGGCGCGTTTACTTCCTATAAAGACACAATAAGAAATGTAAAATTTATAAGCCAGAAGTTTTCCCTCTGTATTTTTAACGATTAATTCGTTATGTAATGTATTTAGTTTATAAAAGAAATTTATAGGCTGAATGTAAATGGAAATCATATTTCAGATCTAGGAAAAAAAATCCTTTGAGGCAAAATTCCGAAAACAAACCATTTGGAGTGACCAGGATTCGAACCTGGGTTATTGCAGCCACAACGCAATGTACTAACTACTATACGACCACGGTTTACTCATTTGTGATAAACGATACAATAAGAATCATAAAATTAAAAGACAATTATTGTTTCTTACAAAGTAATTTACTGAATAATGGTTTGAAGAAATATATTTCACTTCAAATATGTTTTAATGTCAGATTCGTTATATAATTTATTTGCTGCATAAAATAAATGTATTAGCTGAACATATGGGCTAATGTCGGATCATTCTTCGATTACTTCCTATAAAGACACAATAAGAAAGGTAAAATTTATAAGCCAGAACTTTTCTCTCCAGTGTATATTTAACGAATAGTTCGTCATCTAATGCATTTAGTGCATAAAAGAAATTTATTTGCTGAAAGAAAATGGAAATAATGTTTAAGATCTACGTAAAAAATCCTTTGAAACAGAATTCCGAAATCAAACTATTTGCCGTGACCAGGATTCGAACCTGGGTTATTGCGGCCACAACGCAATGTACTAACCACTATACGACCACGGCTTAGTCGCTTGTGATAAACGATACAATAAGAATCATAACTTTATTAGACGACTAATTTTCCTTACAATGTAATTTATTAAATAATGGTTTAAAGAATTATATTTCATTTCAAATATGTTTTAAGGTCAGATTCGTTATATAATTTATTTGCTGCATAAAATAAATGTATTAGCTGAACATATGGGTTAATGTCGGATCATTGTTCGATTACTTCCTATAAAGACACAAGAAAGGTAAAATTTATAAGCCAGAACTTTTCTCTCCAGTGTATATTTAACGAATAGTTCGTTATCTAATGCATTTAGTTCATAAAGGAAATTTATTGGCTGAAAGAAAATGGAAATTATGTTTCAGATCTACGTAAAAAATCCTTTGAAACATAATTCTGAAATCAAACCTGGGTTATTGCGGCCACTACGCAATATACTAACCACTATACGACCACGGCTTACTCACTTGTGATAAACGATACAATAAGAATAATAACAATATTAGACGACAAATTTTCTTTACAAAGTAATTTATTGTGTAATGATTTAATGAATTAAATTTCCCTTCAAATGTGCTTTAAGGGCAGACTCGTTATATAATTTATTTGCAGCATAAAATAAATGTATTAGCTGAGCATATGGGCTAATGTCGGATCTTTGTTCGATTACTTCCTATAAAGACCCAATGAGAAAGGGAAAATTTATAAGCCAGAACTTTTCTCTCCACTGTGTATTTAACGAATACTATGTCATGTAATGCATTTAGTGCATAAAAGAAATTTATTGGCTGAAAGTAAATGGAAATCATATTTCAGATCTAGGTAAAAAAATTATTTGAATCAGAAGTCAAACCATTTGCCGTGTCCAGGATTCGAACCTGGATTAATGCGGCCACAACGCAATGTACTAACCACTATACGTCCACGGTTCCCTAACTTGCGATAAACGATACAATAAGAATCAAACATTATTAGACGACAAATTTTGCTTAGAAGGTAATTTATTGAATAATGATTTAAAGAATTAAGTTCCCCTTCAAATGCGGTTTAAGGTCAGATTCGTTATATAATTTATTTGCTGCATAAAAGAAATGTATTTGCTGAAAATATGGGATAAGGTCGGATCACGGGTCGATTACTTCCTGTAAAGACACAATATGAAATATAAAATTTAGTAGCCAGAAGTTTTCTCTCCAGTGTATTTTTAACGACAAATTCGTTATGTAATGTATTTAGTGTATAATATAAATTTTTTTTGCTGAAAGTAAATGGAAATCATATTTCAGATCTATGTAAAAAAAACCTTTGAATCAGAAGTCCGAAATCAAATCATTTGCGGTGACCAGGATTCAAACCTGGGTTATTGCGGCCACAACGCAATGTACTAACCACTATACGACCACGGCTTACTCACTTGCGATGAACGACACAATAAGAATCATAACATTATTAGACGACTAATTTTCCTTACAAAATAATTTATTGAAAAAGTCTTTAATAAATTAATTTCCCTTCAAATGTGTTTTAAGGTCAAACTCGTTATATAATTTATTTGCTGCATAAATAAAATGTATGGGCTGAACATATGGGCTAACGTCGGATCACGGCGCGTTTACTTCCTATAAAGACACAATAAGAAATGTAAAATTTATAAGCCAGAAATTTTCCCTCTGTATTTTTAACGATTAATTCGTTATGTAATGTATTTAGTGTATAAAAGACATTAATGGGCTGAAAGTAAATGGAAATCATATTTCAGATCTATGTAAAAAAGTCCTTTGAATCAGATGTCCGAAATCAAATCATTTGCCGTGACCAGGATTCGAACCTGGGTTATTGCGGCCACAACGCAATGTACTAACCACTATACGACTACGGCTTACTCACTTTCGATAAACGACACAATAAGAATCATAACATTATTAGACGACTAATTTTCCTTACAAAGTAATTTATTGAATAATGATTTAATGAATTATGTTTCCCCTCAAATGTGTTTTAAAATCAGATTCGTTATATAATTTATTAGCTGCATAAAAGAAATGTTTGGGCTGAACATATGGGCTAAGGTTGGATCACGGCTCGATTATTTCCTATAAAGACACAATAAAAATGGTCAATTTTATAAGCCTGATATTTTCTCTCCGTTGTATTTTTAACGACGAAACTGTTATGTAATGTATTTAGTGTATAAAAGAAATTTTTTGTCCGAAAGAAAATTAAAATCATGTTTCAGATCTTCATTGCTGCATCATGTTCATTGCTGCATAAAATAAATGTATTAGCTGAACATATGGGCTAATGTCGGATCATTCTTCGATTACTTCCTATAAAGACACAATAAGAAAGGTAAAATTTATAAGCCAGAACTTTTCTCTCCAGTGTATATTTAACGAATAGTTCGTCATCTAATGCATTTAGTGCATAAAAGAAATTTATTGGCTGAAAGAAAATGGAAATAATGTTTAAGATCAAAGGTAAAAAATCCTTTGAAACAGAATTCCGAAATCAAACTATTTGCCGTGACCAGGATTCGAACCTGGGTTATTGCGGCCACAACGCAATGTACTAACCACTATACGACCACGGCTTAGTCACTTGTGATAAACGATACAATAAGAATCATAACTTTATTAGACAACTAATTTTCCTTACAATGTAATTTATTAAATAATGGTTTAAAGAATTATATTTCATTTCAAATATGTTTTAAGGTCATATTCGTTATATAATTTATTTGCTGCATAAAATAAATGTATTAGCTGAACATATTGGCTAATGTCGGATCATTGTTCGATTACTTCCTATAAAGACACAAGAAAGGTAAAATTTATAAGCCAGAACTTTTCTCTCCACTGTGTATTTAACGAATAATTCGTCATGTAATGCATTTAGTGCATAAAAGAAATTTATTGGCTGAAAATAAATGGAAATCATATTTCAAATCTATGTAAAAAAATCCTTTGAATCAGAAGTCAAATCATTTGCCGTGTCCAGGATTCGAACCTGGATTAATGCGGCCACAACGCAATGTACTAACCACTATACGTCCACGGCTCCCTAACTTGCGATAAACGATACAATAAGAATCATAACATTATTAGACGACAAATTTTGCTTAGAAGGTAATTTATTGAATAATGATTTAAAGAATTAAGTTCCCCTTCAAATGCGTTTTAAGGTCAGATTCGTTATATAATTTATTTGCTGCATAAAATGTATTAGCTGAACATATGGGCTAATGTCGGATCATTGTTCGATTACTTCCTATAAAGACCCAATGAGAAAGGTAAAATTTTTAAGCCAGAACTTTTCTCTCCACTGTATATTTAACGAATATTTCGTCATGTAATACATTTAGTGCATAAAAGAAATTTATTGGCTGAAAGTAAATGGAAATCATATTTCAGATCTATGTAAAAAAAATCTTTTGAATGAGAAGTCCGAAATCATATCATTTGCCGTGTCCAGGATTCGAACCTGGATTATTGCGGCTACATCGCAATGTAATAATATCAAATTAAATCAATGTAATAATATAATTGCAATCGAATAATGGTTTAAAGAATTAAGTTCCCCTTCAAATGATTTTAAGGTCAGATTCGTTATATAATTTATTTGCTGCATAAAAGAAATATGTGGTCTGAAAATATGGGATAAGATCGGTTCACGGGTCGATTACTTCCTGTAAGGAGACAATATGAAGTGTAAAATTTAGAAGCCAGAAGTTTTCTCTCTAGTGTATTTTTAACGACAAATTCGAAATGTAATGTATTTAGTGTATAATATAAATTTTTCTGATGAAAGTAAAAGGAAATCATATTTCAGATCTATGTAAAAAAAACCTTTGAATCAGAAGTTAGAAATCAAATCATTTGCCGAGACCAGGATTCGAATCTGGGTTATTCCGGCCACAACGCAATGTACTAACCACTATACGACCACGGCTTCCTCTCTTGCGATAAACGACACAATGGGAATCATAACATTATTAGACGACTAATTTTCCTTACAAAGTAATGTATTGAAAAATTCTTTAATGAATAAAGTTTCCCTTCAAATGTGTTTTAAGGTCAGACTCGTTATATAATTTATTTGCTGCATAAAATAAATGCATGGGCTGAACATATGGGCTAACGTCGGATCACGGCGCGTTTACTTCCTATAAAGACACAATAAGAAATGTGAAATTTATAAGCCAGAAATTTTCTCTCTGTATTTTTAACGATTAATTCGTTATGTAATGTATTTAGTGTATAAAAGAAATTTATAGGCTGAAAGTAAATGGAAATCATACTTCAGATCTAGGAAAAAAAATCCTTTGAGACAAAATTCCGAAAACAAACCATATGCCGTGACCAGGATTCGAACCAGGGTTATTGCACTCACAACGCAATGTACTAACCACTATACGACCACGGTTTACTCATTTGTGATAGACGATACAATAACAATCATAAAATTAATAGACAATTATTGTTCCTTACGAAGTAATTTATTGAATAATGCTTTAACGAATTAAGTTTCCCTTCAAATGTGTTTTAAGGTCAGATTCGTAATATAAATTTTTTTGCTTCATAAAAGAAATGTATGGGCTGAACATATGGGCTAACGTCGATATGTAATGCATTTAGAGTTCAAAAGAAATTTTTTGGCTGAAAGTAAATGGAAATCATGTTTCAGATCTACGTAAAAAATCCTTTGAAACAGAATTCCGAAATCAAACCATTTGCCGTGACCAGGATTCGAACCTGGGTTATTGCGGTCACAACGCAATGTACTAACCACTATACGACCACGGCTTACTAACTTGTGATAAACGATACAATAAGAATCATAACATTATTAGACGACAAATTTTCTTTACAAAGTAATTTATTGAGTAATGCTTTAATGAATTAATTTTCCCTTCAAATGTGTTTTAAGGTCAGACTCGTTATATAATTTATTTGCTGCATAAAATAAATGTATTAGCTGAACATATGGGCTAATGTCGGATCATTGTTGGATTACTTCCTATAAAGACACAATAAAAATGGTCAATTTTATAAGCCTGATATATTCTCTCCAGTGGATATTTAACGAAAAATGCGTCATGTAATGCATTTAGTGCATAAAAGAAATTCTTTGGCTGAAAGAAAATGGAAATTACGTTTCAGATCTACGTAAAAAATCCATTGAATAAGAATTCCGAAATCAAACCATTTGCCGTGACCAGGATTCGAACCTGGGTTATTGCAGCCACAACGCAATGCACTAACCGCTATACGACCACGGCTTACTAACTTGCGATAAACGATAAAATAAGAATCATAACATTATTAGACGACCAATTTTGCTTACAAGGTAATTTATTGAAAAATAATTTAAAGAATTAAATTCCCCTTCAAATGGGTTTTAAATTCAGACTTGTTATATAATTATTTGCTGCATAAAAAAAAATGTATGTTCTGAACATATGGGCTAAGGTTGGATCACGGCTCGATTACTTCCTATAAACACACAATACGAATGGTAAAATTTATAAACCAGAAGTTTTCTCACCAGTGTATTTTTAACGACTAATCCGTTATGTAATGTATTTAATGTCGAAAAGAAATTTATTGGCTGAAAGTAAATGGTAATCGTATTTCAGATCTAGGAAAAAAATCCTTTGAAACAGAATTCCGAAAGCAAATCTTTTGCTGTGACCAGGATTCGAAATTGTGTTATTGCTTTCACAACGCAAGGTACTAACCACTATACGACCACGGCTTACTCTTTTGTGATAAACGATACAATAAGATTCATAAAATTAATAGACAATTATTGTTCCTTGCAAAGTAATTTATTGAATAATGATTTAATGAATTATGTTTCCCCTCAAATCTGTTTTAAAGTCAGATTCGTTATATAATTTATTTGCTGCATAAAAGAAATGTTTGGGCTGAACATATGGGCTAAGGTTGGATCACGGCTCGATTACTTCCTATAAAGACACAATAAAAATGGTCAATTTTATAAGCATGATATTTTCTCTCCATTGTATTTTTAACGACGAAACTGTTATGTAATGTATTTAGTGTATAAAAAAATTTATGGGCCGAAAGAAAATTAAAATCATGTTTCAGAACTAAGTAAAAGATTCTTTGAATAAGAATTCCGAAATCAAACTATTTGCCGTGACCAGGATTCGAACCTGGGTTCTTGCGGCCACAACGCAATGTACTAACCACTATACGACCACGGCTTACTCATTTGTGATAAACCATACAATAAGAATCATAACTTTATTAGACGACTAATTTACCTTACAAAGTAATTTATTGAGTAATGCTTTAATGAATTAAGTTTCCCTTCAAATGTGTTTTAAGGTCAGACTCGTTATATAATTTATTTGCTGCATAAAATAAATGTATGGGCTGAACATATGGGCTAATGTCGGATCATTGTTCGATTACTTCCTATAAAGACACAATAGAAATGGTCAATTTTATAAGCCTGATATTTTCTCTCCAGTGGATATTTAACGAATAATGCGTCACGTAATGCATTTAGTGCATAAAAGAAATTTTTTGGCTGAAAGAAAATGGAAATTATGTTTCAGATCTACGTAAAAAAATCCTTTGAATAAGAATTCCGAAATCAAACCATTTGCCGTGACCAGGATTCGAACCTGGGTTATTGCGGCCACAACGCAATGCACTAACCACTATACGACCACGGCTTACTCGCTCGTGATAAACGATACAATAAGTATCATAACATTGTTAGACGACTTAATTTCCCCTTCAAATGTGTTTTAAAGTCAGATTCGTTATATAATTATTAGCTGCATAAAAGAAATGTATGGGCTGAACATATGGGCTAACGTCGGATCACGGCTCGATTTCTTCCGGTAAAGACACAATAAGAAATGTAAAATTTATAAGCCAGAAGCATTCTTTCCAGTGTATTTTTAACGACTAATTCGTTATGTAATGTATTTAGAGTATAAAAGAAATGTATTTGCTAAAATTAAACGGAAATGATATTTCAGATCTATATAAAAAAGTCCTTTGAAACAGAATTCCGAAATCAAATCATTTGCCGTGACCAGGTTTCGAACCTGGGTTATTGCGGACTCAACGCAATGTACTAATTACTATACGACCACGGCTTACTCGCTTGCGATAAACGACACAATAAGAATCATAACATTATGAGACGACAAATTTTCCTTACAAAGTAATTTATTGAAAAATTCTTTAAAAAATTAATTTTCCCTTCAAATGTGTTTTAAAGTCAGACTCGTCATATAATTTATTTGCTGTATAAAATAAATGTATGGGCTGAACATATGGGCTAACGTCGGATCACGGCGCGTTTACTTCCTATAAAGACACAATAAGAAACGTAAAATTTATAAGACAGAAGTTTTCCCTCTGTATTTTTAACGTTTAATTCGTTATGTAATGTATTTTGTGTATAATAGAAATTTAAAAGCTGAAAGTAAATGGAAATCTTACTTTAGATCTAGGAAAAAAAATCCTTTGCGACAAAATTCCGAAAACAAACCATTTGCCGTGACCAGGATTCGAACCTGGATTATTGCAGTCACAACGCAATGTACTAACCACTATACGACCACGGTTTACTCATTTGTGATAGACGATACAAAAAGAATCATAAAATTAATAGACAATTATTGTTCCTTACAAAGTAATTTATTGAATAATGCTTTAATGAATTAAGTTTCCCTTCAAATGTGTTTTAAGGTCAGATTCGTTATATAAATTTTTTTGCTTCATAAAAGAAATGTATGGGCTGAAAATATGGGCTAACGTCGGATCACGGCGCGTTTACTTCCTATAAAGACACAATAAGAAATGTAAAATTTATAAGCCAGAAGTTTTCTTTCCAGTGTATTTTTAACGACTAATTCGATATGTAATCTATTTAGAGTTCAAAATAAATTTTTTGGCAAAAAGTAAATGGAAATCATGTTTCAGATCTACGTAAAAAATCCTTTGAAACAGAATTCCGAAAACAAACCATTTGCCGTGACCAGGATTCGAACGTGGGTTATTGCGGCCTCAACACAATGTACTAACCACTATACGACCACGGCTTACTCGCTTGCGATAAACGACACAATAAGAATCATAACATTATGAGACGACTAATTTTCCTCACAAAGTAATTTATTGAAAAATTCTTTAAAAAATTAATTTTCCCTTCA
Source organism: Amaurobius ferox (assembly GCA_951213105.1). Lineage (NCBI taxonomy): Eukaryota > Metazoa > Arthropoda > Arachnida > Araneae > Amaurobiidae > Amaurobius > Amaurobius ferox. Next base: position 87,704,335 of record OX578147.1, on the reverse strand, counting down.
AATGTGTTTTAAGGTCAGACTCGTCATATAATTTATTTGCTGTATAAAATAAATGTATGGGCTGAACATATGGGCTAACGTCGGATCACGGCGCGTTTACTTCCTATAAAGACACAATAAGAAATGTAAAATTTATAAGCCAGAAGTTTTCCCTCTGTATTTTTAACGATTAATTCGTTATGTAATGTATTTAGTGTATAAAAGAAATTTATAGGCTGAATGTAAATGGAAATCATATTTCAGATCTAGGAAAAAAAATCCTTTGAGGCAAAATTCCGAAAACAAACCATTTGGCGTGACCAGGATTCGAACCTGGGTTATTGCGGCCACAACGCAATGTACTAACCACTATACGACCACGGCTTAGTCACTTGTGATAAACGATACAATAAGAATCATAACTTTATTAGACGACTAATTTTCCTTACAAAGTAATTTATTTAATAATACTTTAATGAATTAAGTTTCCTTTTAAATGTGTTTTAAGGTCAGACTCGTTATATAATTTATTTGTTGCATAAAATAAATGTATGGGCTGAACATATGGGCTAAGGTCGGATCATTCTTCGAATACTTCCTATAAAGACACAATAAGAAAGGTAAAATTTATAAGCCAGAACTTTTCTCTCCAGTGTATATTTAACGAATAGTTTGTCATCTAATGCATTTAGTGCATAAAAGAAATTTATTGGCTGAAAGAAAATGGAAATCATGTTTAAGATCTACGTAAAAAATCCTTTGAAACAGAATTCCCAAATCAAACTATTTGCCGTGACCAGGATTCGAACCTGGGTTATTGCGGCCACAACGGAATGTACTACCACTATACGACCACGGCTTAGTCACTTGTGATAAACGATACAATAAGAATCATAACTTTATTAGACGACTAATTTTCCTTACAAAGTAATTTATTGAGTAATACTTTAATGAATTAAGTTTCCCTTTATATGTGTTTTAAGGTCAGACTCGTTATATAATTTATTTGCTGCATAAAATAAATGTATGGGCTGAACATATGGGCTAAGGTCGGATCACGGCGCGTTTACTTCCTATAAAGAAACAATAAGAAATGTAAAATTCATAAGCCAGAAGTTTTCTCTCCAGTGTACTTTTAACGACTAATTCGTTATATAATGTATTTAGTGTATAAAAGAGATGTATTTGCTAAAAGTAAACGGAAATCATATTTCAAATCTACGTTCAAATCTACGTACTGACCACTATACGACCACGGCTTACTAACTTGCTATAAATGATACAATAAGAATCATAACATTATTAGACGAACAATTTTGCTTACAAGGTAATTTATTGAATAATGATTTAAAGAATTAAGTTCCCCTTCAAATGGGTTTTAAAGTCAGATTTGTTATATAATTATTTGCTGCATAAAAAGAAATGTATGGGCTGAACATATGGGCTAAAGTTGGATCACGGCTCGATTACTTCCTATAAAGACACAAGACGAATGGTAAAATTTATAAACCAGAAGTTTTCTCACCAGTGTATTTTTAACGATTAATTCGTTATGTAATGTATTTAGTTTATAAAAGAAATTTATAGGCTGAATGTAAATGGAAATCATATTTCAGATCTAGGAAAAAAAATCCTTTGAGGCAAAATTCCGAAAACAAACCATTTGCTGTGACCAGGATTCGAAACTGGGTTATTGCGGCCGTTATAACGCAAGGTACTAACCACTATACGACCACGGCTTACTCTTTTGTGATAAACGATACAATAAGATTCATAAAATTAATAGCCAATTATTGTTCCTTACAAAGTAATTTATTGAATAATGATTTAATGAATTATGTTTCCCCTCAAATGAGTTTTAAAGTCAGATTCGTTATATAATTTATTTGCTGCATAAAAGAAATGTTTGGGCTGAATATATGGGCTAAGGTTGGATCACGGCTCGATTACTTCCTATAAAGACACAATAAAAATGGTCAATTTTAAAAGCATGATATTTTCTCTCCATTGTATTTTTAACGACGAAACTGTTATTTAATGTATTTAGTGTATAAAAGAAATTTATTGGCCGAAAGAAAATTAAAATCATGTTTCAGATCTACGTAAAAAATTCTTTGAATAAGAATTCCGAAATCAAACCATTTGCCGTGACCAGGATTCGAACCTGGGTTATTGCGGCCACAACGCAATGTACTAACTACTATACGACCACGGCTTACTCATTTGTGATAGACGATACAATAAGAATTATAAAATTAATAGACAATTATTGTTCCTTACAAAGTAATTTATTGAATAATGCTTTAATGAATTAAGTTTCCCTTCAAATGTGTTTTAAGGTCAGATTCGTTATATAAATTTTTTTGCTTCATAAAAGAAATGTATGGGCTGAACATATGGGCTAACATCGGTTCAAGGCTCGATTTCTTCCGGTAAAGACACAATAAGAAACGTAAAATTTATAAGCCAGAAGTTTTCTTTCCAGTGTATTTTTAACGACTAATTCGATATGTAATGTATTTAGAGTTCAAAAGAAATTTTTTGGCTGAAAGTAAATGGAAATCATGTTTCAGATCTACGTAAAAAATCCTTCGAAACAGAATTCCGAAAACAAACCATTTGCCGTGACCAGGATTCGAACCTGGGTTATTGCGGCCACAACGCAATGTACTAACCACTATACGACCACGGCTTACTCACTTGCGATAAACGACACAATAAGAATCATAACATTATGAGACGACTAATTTTCCTTACAAAGTAATTTATTGAAAAATTCTTTAAAAAATTAATTTTCCCTTCAAATGTGTTTTAAGGTCAGACTCGTCATATAATTTATTTGCTGTACAAAATCAATGTATGGGCTGAACATATGGGCTAACTTCGGATCACGACGCGTTTACTTCCTATAAAGACACAATAAGAAATGTAAAATTTATAAGCCAGAAGTTTTCCCTCTGTATTTTTAACGATTAATTCGTAACGATTAGTTTATAAAAGAAATTTATAGGCTGAATGTAAATGGAAATCATATTTCAGATCTAGGAAAAAAAATCCTTTGAGGCAAAATTCCGAAAACAAACCATTAGGCGTGACCAGGATTCGAACCTGGGTTATTGCAGCCACAACGCAATGTACTAACTACTATACGACCACGGTTTACTCATTTGTGATAAACGATACAATAAGAATCATAAAATTAAAAGACAATTATTGTTTCTTACAAAGTAATTTACTGAATAATGGTTTGAAGAAATATATTTCACTTCAAATATGTTTTAATGTCAGATTCGTTATATAATTTATTTGCTGCATAAAATAAATGTATTAGCTGAACATATGGGCTAATGTCGGATCATTCTTCGATTACTTCCTATAAAGACACAATAAGAAAGGTAAAATTTATAAGCCAGAACTTTTCTCTCCAGTGTATATTTAACGAATAGTTCGTCATCTAATGCATTTAGTGCATAAAAGAAATTTATTGGCTGAAAGAAAATGGAAATAATGTTTAAGATCTACGTAAAAAATCCTTTGAAACAGAATTCCGAAATCAAACTATTTGCCGTGACCAGGATTCGAACCTGGGTTATTGCGGCCACAACGCAATGTACTATCCCCTATACGGCCACGGCTTAGTCACTTGTGATAAACGATACAATAAGAAACATAACTATATTAGACGACTAATTTTCCTTACAATGTAATTTATTAAATAATGGTTTAAAGAATTATATTTCATTTCAAATATGTTTTAAGGTCAGATTCGTTATATAATTTATTTGCTGCATAAAATAAATGTATTAGCTGAACATATGGGTTAATGTCGGATAATTGTTCGATTACTTCCTATAAAGACACAAGAAAGGTAAAATTTATAAGCCAGAACTTTTCTCTCCAGTGTATATTTAACGAATAGTTCGTCATCTAATGCATTTAGTTCATAAAAGAAAGTTATTGGCTGAAAGAAAATGGAAATTATGTTTCAGATCTACGTAAAAATTCCTTTGAAACATAATTCCAAAATCAAACCTGGGTTATTGCGACCACAACGCAATGTACTAACCACTATACGACCACGGCTTACTCACTTGTGATAAACGATACAATAAGAATAATAACAATATTAGACGACAAATTTTCTTTACAAAGTAATTTATTGAGTAATGATTTAATGAATTAAATTTCCCTTCAAATGTGCTTTAAGGGCAGACTCGTTATATAATTTATTTGCTGCATAAAATAAATGTATTAGCTGAGCATATGGGCTAATGTCGGATCTTTGTTCGATTACTTCCTATAAAGACCCAATGAGAAAGTTAAAATTTATAAGCCAGAACTTTTCTCTCCACTGTGCATTTAACGAATAATATGTCATGTAATGCATTTAGCGCATAAAAGAAATTTATTGGCTGAAAGTAAATGGAAATCATATTTCAGATCTAGGTAAAAAAATCCTTTGAATCAGAAGTCAAATCATTTGCCGTGTCCAGGATTCGAACCTGGATTAATGCGGCCACAACACAATGTACTAACCACTATACGACCACGGCTTACTCACTTGTGATAAACGATACAATAAGAATAATAACAATATTAGACGACAAATTTTCTTTACAAAGTAATTTATTGAGTAATGATTTAATGAATTAAATTTCCCTTCAAATGTGCTTTAAGGGCAGACTCGTTATATAATTTATTTGCTGCATAAAATAAATGTATTAGCTGAGCATATGGGCTAATGTCGGATCTTTGTTCGATTACTTCCTATAAAGACCCAATGAGAAAGTTAAAATTTATAAGCCAGAACTTTTCTCTCCACTGTGCATTTAACGAATAATATGTCATGTAATGCATTTAGCGCATAAAAGAAATTTATTGGCTGAAAGTAAATGGAAATCATATTTCAGATCTAGGTAAAAAAATCCTTTGAATCAGAAGTCAAATCATTTGCCGTGTCCAGGATTCGAACCTGGATTAATGCGGCCACAACACAATGTACTAACCACTATACGTCCACGGCTCCCTAACTTGCGATAAACGATACAATAAGAATCAAACATTATTAGACGACAAATTTTGCTTAGAAGGTAATTTATTGAATAATGATTTAAAGAATTAAGTTCCCCTTCAAATGCGTTTTAAGGTCAGATTCGTTATATAATTTATTTGCTGCATAAAAGAAATGTATGGGCTGAAAATATGGGATAAGGTCGGATCACGGGTCGATTACTTCCTGTAAAGACACAATATGAAATATAAAATTTAGTAGCCAGAAGTTTTCTCTCCAGTGTATTTTTAACGACAAATTCGTTATGTAATGTATTTAGTGTATAATATAAATTTTTTGGCTGAAAGTAAATGGAAATCATATTTCAGATCTATGTAAAAAAAACCTTTGAATCAGAAGTCCGAAATCAAATCATTTGCCGTGACCAGGATTCGAACCTGGGTTATTGCGGCCACAACGCAATGTACTAACCACTATACGACCACGGCTTACGCACTTGCGATGAACGACACAATAAGAATCATAACATTATTAGACGACTAATTTTCCTTACAAAATAATTTATTGAAAAAGTCTTTAATAAATTAATTTCCCTTCAAATGTGTTTTAAGATCAAACTCGTTATATAATTTATTTGCTGCATAAATAAAATGTATGGGCTAACGTCGGATCACGGCGCGTTTACTTCCTATAAAGACACAATAAGAAATGTAAAATTTATAAGCCAGAAGTTTTCCCTCTGTATTTTTAACGATTAATTCGTTATGTAATGTATTTAGTGTATAAAAGAAATTTATAGGCTGAAAGTAAATGGAAATCATATTTCAGATCTATGTAAAAAAGTCCTTTGAATCAGATGTCCGAAATCAAATCATTTGCCGTGACCAGGATTCGAACCTGGGTTATTGCGGCCACAACGCAATGTACTAACCACTATACGACCACGGCTTTCTCACTTTCGATAAACGGCACAATAGGAATCATAACATTATTAGACGACTAATTTTCCTTACAAAGTAATTTATTGAATAATGATTTAATGAATTATGTTTCCCCTCAAATGTGTTTTAAAATCAGATTCGTTATATAATTTATTAGCTGCATAAAAGAAATGTTTGGGCTGAACATATGGGCTAAGGTTGGATCACGGCTCGATTATTTCCTATAAAGACACAATAAAAATGGTCAATTTTATAAGCCTGATATTTTCTCTCCGTTGTATTTTTAATGACGAAACTGTTATGTAATGTATTTAGTGTATAAAAGAAATTTTTTGTCCGAAAGAAAATTAAAATCATGTTTCAGATCTACGTAAAAAATTCTTTGAATAAGAATTCAGAAATCAAACCATTTGCCGTGACCAGGATTCGAACCTGGGTTATTGCGGCCACAACGCAATGTACTAACCACTATACGACCACGGCTTACTCCCTTTCGATAAACGATACAATAAGAATCATAACATTATTAGACGACTAATTTTCTTTACAAAGTAATTTATTGAGTAATGCTTTAATGAATTAAATTTCCCTTCAAATGTGTTTTAAGGTCAGACTCGTCATATAATTTATTTGCTGTACAAAATCAATGTATGGGCTGAACATATGGGCTAACTTCGGATCACGACGCGTTTACTTCCTATAAAGACACAATAAGAAATGTAAAATTTATAAGCCAGAAGTTTTCCCTCTGTATTTTTAACGATTAATTCGTAACGATTAGTTTATAAAAGAAATTTATAGGCTGAATGTAAATGGAAATCATATTTCAGATCTAGGAAAAAAAATCCTTTGAGGCAAAATTCCGAAAACAAACCATTTGGCGTGACCAGGATTCGAACCTGGGTTATTGCAGCCACAACGCAATGTACTAACTACTATACGACCACGGTTTACTCATTTGTGATAAACGATACAATAAGAATCATAAAATTAAAAGACAATTATTGTTTCTTACAAAGTAATTTACTGAATAATGGTTTGAAGAAATATATTTCACTTCAAATATGTTTTAATGTCAGATTCGTTATATAATTTATTTGCTGCATAAAATAAATGTATTAGCTGAACATATGGGCTAATGTCGGATCATTCTTCGATTACTTCCTATAAAGACACAATAAGAAAGGTAAAATTTATAAGCCAGAACTTTTCTCTCCAGTGTATATTTAACGAATAGTTCGTCATCTAATGCATTTAGTGCATAAAAGAAATTTATTGGCTGAAAGAAAATGGAAATAATGTTTAAGATCTACGTAAAAAATCTTTTGAAACAGAATTCCGAAATCAAACTATTTGCCGTGACCAGGATTCGAACCTGGGTTATTGCGGCCACAACGCAATGTACTATCCACTATACGGCCACGGCTTAGTCACTTGTGATAAACGATACAATAAGAAACATAACTATATTAGACGACTAATTTTCCTTACAATGTAATTTATTAAATAATGGTTTAAAGAATTATATTTCATTTCAAATATGTTTTAAGGTCAGATTCGTTATATAATTTATTTGCTGCATAAAATAAATGTATTAGCTGAACATATGGGTTAATGTCGGATAATTGTTCGATTACTTCCTATAAAGACACAAGAAAGGTAAAATTTATAAGCCAGAACTTTTCTCTCCAGTGTATATTTAACGAATAGTTCGTCATCTAATGCATTTAGTTCATAAAAGAAAGTTATTGGCTGAAAGAAAATGGAAATTATGTTTCAGATCTACGTAAAAATTCCTTTGAAACATAATTCCAAAATCAAACCTGGGTTATTGCGACCACAACGCAATGTACTAACCACTATACGACCACGGCTTACTCACTTGTGATAAACGATACAATAAGAATAATAACAATATTAGACGACAAATTTTCTTTACAAAGTAATTTATTGAGTAATGATTTAATGAATTAAATTTCCCTTCAAATGTGCTTTAAGGGCAGACTCGTTATATAATTTATTTGCTGCATAAAATAAATGTATTAGCTGAGCATATGGGCTAATGTCGGATCTTTGTTCGATTACTTCCTATAAAGACCCAATGAGAAAGTTAAAATTTATAAGCCAGAACTTTTCTCTCCACTGTGCATTTAACGAATAATATGTCATGTAATGCATTTAGCGCATAAAAGAAATTTATTGGCTGAAAGTAAATGGAAATCATATTTCAGATCTAGGTAAAAAAATCCTTTGAATCAGAAGTCAAATCATTTGCCGTGTCCAGGATTCGAACCTGGATTAATGCGGCCACAACACAATGTACTAACCACTATACGACCACGGCTTACTCACTTGTGATAAACGATACAATAAGAATAATAACAATATTAGACGACAAATTTTCTTTACAAAGTAATTTATTGAGTAATGATTTAATGAATTAAATTTCCCTTCAAATGTGCTTTAAGGGCAGACTCGTTATATAATTTATTTGCTGCATAAAATAAATGTATTAGCTGAGCATATGGGCTAATGTCGGATCTTTGTTCGATTACTTCCTATAAAGACCCAATGAGAAAGTTAAAATTTATAAGCCAGAACTTTTCTCTCCACTGTGCATTTAACGAATAATATGTCATGTAATGCATTTAGCGCATAAAAGAAATTTATTGGCTGAAAGTAAATGGAAATCATATTTCAGATCTAGGTAAAAAAATCCTTTGAATCAGAAGTCAAATCATTTGCCGTGTCCAGGATTCGAACCTGGATTAATGCGGCCACAACACAATGTACTAACCACTATACGTCCACGGCTCCCTAACTTGCGATAAACGATACAATAAGAATCAAACATTATTAGACGACAAATTTTGCTTAGAAGGTAATTTATTGAATAATGATTTAAAGAATTAAGTTCCCCTTCAAATGCGTTTTAAGGTCAGATTCGTTATATAATTTATTTGCTGCATAAAAGAAATGTATGGGCTGAAAATATGGGATAAGGTCGGATCACGGGTCGATTACTTCCTGTAAAGACACAATATGAAATATAAAATTTAGTAGCCAGAAGTTTTCTCTCCAGTGTATTTTTAACGACAAATTCGTTATGTAATGTATTTAGTGTATAATATAAATTTTTTGGCTGAAAGTAAATGGAAATCATATTTCAGATCTATGTAAAAAAAACCTTTGAATCAGAAGTCCGAAATCAAATCATTTGCCGTGACCAGGATTCGAACCTGGGTTATTGCGGCCACAACGCAATGTACTAACCACTATACGACCACGGCTTACGCACTTGCGATGAACGACACAATAAGAATCATAACATTATTAGACGACTAATTTTCCTTACAAAATAATTTATTGAAAAAGTCTTTAATAAATTAATTTCCCTTCAAATGTGTTTTAAGATCAAACTCGTTATATAATTTATTTGCTGCATAAATAAAATGTATGGGCTAACGTCGGATCACGGCGCGTTTACTTCCTATAAAGACACAATAAGAAATGTAAAATTTATAAGCCAGAAGTTTTCCCTCTGTATTTTTAACGATTAATTCGTTATGTAATGTATTTAGTGTATAAAAGAAATTTATAGGCTGAAAGTAAATGGAAATCATATTTCAGATCTATGTAAAAAAGTCCTTTGAATCAGATGTCCGAAATCAAATCATTTGCCGTGACCAGGATTCGAACCTGGGTTATTGCGGCCACAACGCAATGTACTAACCACTATACGACCACGGCTTTCTCACTTTCGATAAACGGCACAATAGGAATCATAACATTATTAGACGACTAATTTTCCTTACAAAGTAATTTATTGAATAATGATTTAATGAATTATGTTTCCCCTCAAATGTGTTTTAAAATCAGATTCGTTATATAATTTATTAGCTGCATAAAAGAAATGTTTGGGCTGAACATATGGGCTAAGGTTGGATCACGGCTCGATTATTTCCTATAAAGACACAATAAAAATGGTCAATTTTATAAGCCTGATATTTTCTCTCCGTTGTATTTTTAATGACGAAACTGTTATGTAATGTATTTAGTGTATAAAAGAAATTTTTTGTCCGAAAGAAAATTAAAATCATGTTTCAGATCTACGTAAAAAATTCTTTGAATAAGAATTCAGAAATCAAACCATTTGCCGTGACCAGGATTCGAACCTGGGTTATTGCGGCCACAACGCAATGTACTAACCACTATACGACCACGGCTTACTCCCTTTCGATAAACGATACAATAAGAATCATAACATTATTAGACGACTAATTTTCTTTACAAAGTAATTTATTGAGTAATGCTTTAATGAATTAAATTTCCCTTCAAATGTGTTTTAAGGTCAGACTCGTCATATAATTTATTTGCTGTACAAAATCAATGTATGGGCTGAACATATGGGCTAACTTCGGATCACGACGCGTTTACTTCCTATAAAGACACAATAAGAAATGTAAAATTTATAAGCCAGAAGTTTTCCCTCTGTATTTTTAACGATTAATTCGTAACGATTAGTTTATAAAAGAAATTTATAGGCTGAATGTAAATGGAAATCATATTTCAGATCTAGGAAAAAAAATCCTTTGAGGCAAAATTCCGAAAACAAACCATTTGGCGTGACCAGGATTCGAACCTGGGTTATTGCAGCCACAACGCAATGTACTAACTACTATACGACCACGGTTTACTCATTTGTGATAAACGATACAATAAGAATCATAAAATTAAAAGACAATTATTGTTTCTTACAAAGTAATTTACTGAATAATGGTTTGAAGAAATATATTTCACTTCAAATATGTTTTAATGTCAGATTCGTTATATAATTTATTTGCTGCATAAAATAAATGTATTAGCTGAACATATGGGCTAATGTCGGATCATTCTTCGATTACTTCCTATAAAGACACAATAAGAAAGGTAAAATTTATAAGCCAGAACTTTTCTCTCCAGTGTATATTTAACGAATAGTTCGTCATCTAATGCATTTAGTGCATAAAAGAAATTTATTGGCTGAAAGAAAATGGAAATAATGTTTAAGATCTACGTAAAAAATCCTTTGAAACAGAATTCCGAAATCAAACTATTTGCCGTGACCAGGATTCGAACCTGGGTTATTGCGGCCACAACGCAATGTACTATCCACTATACGGCCACGGCTTAGTCACTTGTGATAAACGATACAATAAGAAACATAACTATATTAGACGACTAATTTTCCTTACAATGTAATTTATTAAATAATGGTTTAAAGAATTATATTTCATTTCAAATATGTTTTAAGGTCAGATTCGTTATATAATTTATTTGCTGCATAAAATAAATGTATTAGCTGAACATATGGGTTAATGTCGGATAATTGTTCGATTACTTCCTATAAAGACACAAGAAAGGTAAAATTTATAAGCCAGAACTTTTCTCTCCAGTGTATATTTAACGAATAGTTCGTCATCTAATGCATTTAGTTCATAAAAGAAAGTTATTGGCTGAAAGAAAATGGAAATTATGTTTCAGATCTACGTAAAAATTCCTTTGAAACATAATTCCAAAATCAAACCTGGGTTATTGCGACCACAACGCAATGTACTAACCACTATACGACCACGGCTTACTCACTTGTGATAAACGATACAATAAGAATAATAACAATATTAGACGACAAATTTTCTTTACAAAGTAATTTATTGAGTAATGATTTAATGAATTAAATTTCCCTTCAAATGTGCTTTAAGGGCAGACTCGTTATATAATTTATTTGCTGCATAAAATAAATGTATTAGCTGAGCATATGGGCTAATGTCGGATCTTTGTTCGATTACTTCCTATAAAGACCCAATGAGAAAGTTAAAATTTATAAGCCAGAACTTTTCTCTCCACTGTGCATTTAACGAATAATATGTCATGTAATGCATTTAGCGCATAAAAGAAATTTATTGGCTGAAAGTAAATGGAAATCATATTTCAGATCTAGGTAAAAAAATCCTTTGAATCAGAAGTCAAATCATTTGCCGTGTCCAGGATTCGAACCTGGATTAATGCGGCCACAACACAATGTACTAACCACTATACGACCACGGCTTACTCACTTGTGATAAACGATACAATAAGAATAATAACAATATTAGACGACAAATTTTCTTTACAAAGTAATTTATTGAGTAATGATTTAATGAATTAAATTTCCCTTCAAATGTGCTTTAAGGGCAGACTCGTTATATAATTTATTTGCTGCATAAAATAAATGTATTAGCTGAGCATATGGGCTAATGTCGGATCTTTGTTCGATTACTTCCTATAAAGACCCAATGAGAAAGTTAAAATTTATAAGCCAGAACTTTTCTCTCCACTGTGCATTTAACGAATAATATGTCATGTAATGCATTTAGCGCATAAAAGAAATTTATTGGCTGAAAGTAAATGGAAATCATATTTCAGATCTAGGTAAAAAAATCCTTTGAATCAGAAGTCAAATCATTTGCCGTGTCCAGGATTCGAACCTGGATTAATGCGGCCACAACACAATGTACTAACCACTATACGTCCACGGCTCCCTAACTTGCGATAAACGATACAATAAGAATCAAACATTATTAGACGACAAATTTTGCTTAGAAGGTAATTTATTGAATAATGATTTAAAGAATTAAGTTCCCCTTCAAATGCGTTTTAAGGTCAGATTCGTTATATAATTTATTTGCTGCATAAAAGAAATGTATGGGCTGAAAATATGGGATAAGGTCGGATCACGGGTCGATTACTTCCTGTAAAGACACAATATGAAATATAAAATTTAGTAGCCAGAAGTTTTCTCTCCAGTGTATTTTTAACGACAAATTCGTTATGTAATGTATTTAGTGTATAATATAAATTTTTTGGCTGAAAGTAAATGGAAATCATATTTCAGATCTATTTAAAAAAAACCTTTGAATCAGAAGTCCGAAATCAAATCATTTGCCGTGACCAGGATTCGAACCTGGGTTATTGCGGCCACAACGCAATGTACTAACCACTATACGACCACGGCTTACGCACTTGCGATGAACGACACAATAAGAATCATAACATTATTAGACGACTAATTTTCCTTACAAAATAATTTATTGAAAAAGTCTTTAATAAATTAATTTCCCTTCAAATGTGTTTTAAGATCAAACTCGTTATATAATTTATTTGCTGCATAAATAAAATGTATGGGCTAACGTCGGATCACGGCGCGTTTACTTCCTATAAAGACACAATAAGAAATGTAAAATTTATAAGCCAGAAGTTTTCCCTCTGTATTTTTAACGATTAATTCGTTATGTAATGTATTTAGTGTATAAAAGAAATTTATAGGCTGAAAGTAAATGGAAATCATATTTCAGATCTATGTAAAAAAGTCCTTTGAATCAGATGTCCGAAATCAAATCATTTGCCGTGACCAGGATTCGAACCTGGGTTATTGCGGCCACAACGCAATGTACTAACCACTATACGACCACGGCTTTCTCACTTTCGATAAACGGCACAATAGGAATCATAACATTATTAGACGACTAATTTTCCTTACAAAGTAATTTATTGAATAATGATTTAATGAATTATGTTTCCCCTCAAATGTGTTTTAAAATCAGATTCGTTATATAATTTATTAGCTGCATAAAAGAAATGTTTGGGCTGAACATATGGGCTAAGGTTGGATCACGGCTCGATTATTTCCTATAAAGACACAATAAAAATGGTCAATTTTATAAGCCTGATATTTTCTCTCCGTTGTATTTTTAATGACGAAACTGTTATGTAATGTATTTAGTGTATAAAAGAAATTTTTTGTCCGAAAGAAAATTAAAATCATGTTTCAGATCTACGTAAAAAATTCTTTGAATAAGAATTCAGAAATCAAACCATTTGCCGTGACCAGGATTCGAACCTGGGTTATTGCGGCCACAACGCAATGTACTAACCACTATACGACCACGGCTTACTCCCTTTCGATAAACGATACAATAAGAATCATAACATTATTAGACGACTAATTTTCTTTACAAAGTAATTTATTGAGTAATGCTTTAATGAATTAAATTTCCCTTCAAATGTGTTTTAAGGTCAGACTCGTTATATAATTTATTTGCAGCATAAAATAAATGTATGGGCTGAACATATGGGCTAATGTCGGATCAGTGTTCGATTACTTCCTATAAAGACACAATAAAAATGGTCAATTTTATAAGCCTGATATTTTCTCTCCAGTGGATATTTAACGAATAATGCGTCACGTAATGCATTTAGTCTTAGTGCATAAAAGAAATTTTTTGGCTGAAAGAAAATGGAAATTATGTTTCAGTTCTACGTAAAAAATCCTTTGAATAAGAATTCAGAAATCAAACCATTTGCCGTGACCAGGATTCGAACCTGGGTTATTGCGGCCACAACGCAATGCACTAACCACTATACGACCACGGCTTACTCACTCGTGATAAACGATACAATAAGTATCATAACATTGTTAGACGACTTAATTTCCCCTTCAAATGTGTTTTAAAGTCAGATTCGTTATATAATTATTAGCTGCATAAAAGAAATGTATGGGCTGAACATATGGGCTAACGTCGGATCACGAATCGATTTCTTCCGGTAAAGACACAATAAGAAATGTAAAATTTAGAAGCCAGAAGCATTCTTTCCAGTGTATTTTTAACGACTAATTCGTTATGTAATGTATTTAGAGTATAAAAGAAATGTATTTGCTAGAATTAAACGGAAATGATATTTCAGATCTATATAAAAAAGTCCTTTGAACCAGAATTCCGAAATCAAATCATTTGCCGTGACCAGGTTTCGAACCTGGGTTATTGCAGCCACAACGCAATGTACTAACCACTATACGACCACGGTTTACTCACTTGTGATAAACGATACAATACGAATCATAAAATTAATAGAAAATTATTGTTCCTAACAAAGTGATTTATTGAATAATGCTTTAATGAATTAAATTTCCCTTCAAATGTGTTTTAAGGTCAGACTCGTTATATAATTTATTTGCTGCATAAACGTAATGTATGGGCTGAACATATGGGCTAAGGTTGGATCACGACTTGATTACTTCCTATAAAGACACAATAAAAATTGTCAATTTTATAAGCCTGATATTTTCTCTCCATTGTATTTTTAGCGAAGAATCTGCTATGTAATGTATTTAGTGTATAAAAGAAATTTATTGGCTGAAAGTAAATTTAAAATCATATTTCAGATCTACGTAAAAAAAATCCTTTGAAACAGAAATCCGAAATCAAATCATTTGCCGTGACCAGGATTCGAACCTGGGTTATTGCGGACACAACGCAATGTACTAATTACTATACGACCACGGCTTACTCGCTTGCGATAAACGACACAATAAGAATCATAACATTATGAGACGACAAATTTTCCTTACAAAGTAATTTATTGAAAAATTCTTTAAAAAATTAATTTTCCCTTCAAATGTGTTTTAAAGTCAGACTCGTCATATAATGTATTTGCTGTATAAAATAAATGTATGGGCTGAACATATGGGCTAACGTCGGATCACGGCGCGTTTACTTCCTATAAAGACACAATAAGAAACGTAAAATTTATAAGCCAGAAGTTTTCCCTCTGTATTTTTAACGCTTAATTCGTTATGTAATGTATTTTGTGTATAAAAGAAATTTAAAAGCTGAAAGTAAATGGAAATCTTACTTCAGATCAAGGAAAAAAAATCTTTTGAGACAAAATTCCGAAAACAAACCATTTGCAGTGACCAGGATTCGAACCTGGGTTATTGCAGTCACAACGCAATGTACTAACCACTATACGACCACGGTTTACTCATTTGTGATAGACGATACAAAAAGAATCATAAAATTAATAGACAATTATTGTTCCTTACAAAGTAATTTATTGAATAATGCTTTAATGAATTATGTTTCCCTTCAAATGTGTTTTAAGGTCAGATTCGTTATATAAATTTTTTTGCTTCATAAAAGAAATGTATGGGCTGAACATATGGGCTAACGTCGGATCACGGCGCGTTTACTTCCTATAAAGACACAATAAGAAATGTAATATTTATAAGCCAGTAGTTTTCTTTCCAGTGTATTTTTAACGACTAATTCGATATGTAATGTATTTAGAGTTCAAAAGAAATTTTTTGGCTGAAAGTAAATGGAAATCATGTTTCAGATCTACGTAAAAAATCCTTTGAAACAGAATTCCGAAAACAAACCATTTGCCGTGACCAGGATTCGAACTTGGGTTATTGCGGCCTCAACGCAATGTACTAACCACTATACGACCACGGCTTACTCACTTGCGATAAACGACACAATAAGAATCATAACATTATGAGACGACTAATTTTCCTTACAAAGTAATTTATTGAAAAATTCTTTAAAAAATTAATTTTCCCTTCAAATGTGTTTTAAGGTTAGACTCGTCATATAATTTATTTGCTGTATAAAATAAATGTATGGGCTGAACATATGGGCTAACGTCGGATCACGGCGCGTTTACTTCCTATAAAGACACAATAAGAAAGGTAAAATTTATAAGCCAGAACTTTTCTCTCCAGTGTATATTTAACGAATAGTTCGTCATCTAATGCATTTAGTGCATAAAAGAAATTTATTGGCTGAAAGAAAATGGAAATCATGTTTCAGATCTACGTAAAAAATCCTTTGAAACAGAATTCCGAAAGCAAACCATTTGCCGTGACCAGGATTCGAACCTGGGTTATTGCGGCCACAACGCAATGTACTAACCGCTATACGACCACGGCTTAGTCACTTGTGATAAACGATACAATAAGAATCATAACTTTATTAGACGATTGATTTTCCTTACAAAGTAATTTATTGAGTAATACTTTAATGAATTAAGTTTCCCTTTAAATGTGGTTTAAGGTCAGACTCGTTATATAATTTATTTGCTGCATAAAATAAATGTATGGGCTGAACATATGGGCTAAGGTCGGATCACGGCGCGTTTACTTCCTATAAAGACACAATAAGAAATGTAAAATTCATAAGCCAGAAGTTTTCTCGCCAGTGTACTTTTAACGACTAATTCGTTATATAATGTATTTAGTGTATAAAAGAAATGTATTTGCTGAAAGTAAACGGAAATCATATTTCAAATCTACGTTCAAATCTACGTACTGACCACTATCCGACCACGGCTTACTAACTTGCGATAAACGATACAATAAGAATCATAACAATATTAGACGAACAATTTTGCTTACAAGGTAATTTATTGAATAATGATTTAAAGAATTAAGTTCCCCTTCAAATGGGTTTTAAAGTCAGATTTGTTATATAATTATTTGCTGCATAAAAAGAAATGTATGGGCTGAACATATGGGCTAAAGTTGGATCACGGCTCGATTACTTCCTATAAAGACACAATACGAATGGTAAAATTTATAAACCAGAAGTTTTCTCACCAGTGTATTTTTAACGATTAATTCGTTATGTAATGTATTTAGTTTATAAAAGAAATTTATAGGCTGAATGAAAATGGAAATCATATTTCAGATCTAGGAAAAAAAATCCTTTGAGGCAAAATTCCGAAAACAAACCATTTGCTGTGACCAGGATTCGAAACTGGGTTATTGCGGCCATAACGCAAGGTACTAACCACTATACGACCACGGCTTACTCTTTTGTGATAAACGATACAATAAGATTCATAAAATTAATAGGCAATTATTGTTCCTTACAAAGTAATTTATTGAATAATGATTTAATGAATTATGTTTCCCCTCAAATGAGTTTTAAAGTCAGATTCGTTATATAATTTATTTGCTGCATAACAGAAATGTTTGGGCTGAACATATGGGCTAAGGTTGGATCACGGCTCGATTACTTCCTATAAAGACACAATAAAAATGGTCAATTTTAAAAGCATGATATTTTCTCTCCATTGTATTTTTAACGACGAAACTGTTATGTAATGTATTTAGTGTATAAAAGAAATTTATTGGCCGAAAGAAAATTAAAATCATGTTTCAGATCTACGTAAAAAATTCTTTGAATTAGAATTCCGAAATCAAACCATTTGCCGTGACCATTATTCGAACCTGGGTTATTGCGGCCATAAAAGAAATGTATGGGCTGAACATATGGGCTAACATCGGTTCACGGCTCGATTTCTTCCGGTAAAGACACAATAAGAAAGGTAAAATTTATAAGCCAGAAGTTTTCTTTCCAGTGTATTTTTAACGACTAATTCGATATGTAATGTATTTAGAGTTCAAAAGAAATTTTTTGGCTGAAAGTAAATGGAAATCATGTTTCAGATCTACGTAAAAAATCCTTTGAAACAGAATTCCGAAAACAAACCATTTGCCGTGACCAGGATTCGAACCTGGGTTATTGCGGCCACAACGCAATGTACTAACCACTATACGACCACGGCTTACTCACTTGCGATAAACGACACAATAAGAATCATAACATTATGAGACGACTAATTTTCCTTACAAAGTAATTTATTGAAAAATTCTTTAAAAAATTAATTTTCCCTTCAAATGTGTTTTAAGGTCAGACTCGTCATATAATTTATTTGCTGTATAAAATAATTGTATGGGCTGAACACATGGGCTAACGTCGAATCACGGCGCGTTTACTTCCTATAAAGACACAATAAGAAATAAGCCAGATTTATAAGCCAGATTATAAGCCAGAATTAATTTATAAGCCAGAAGTTTTCCCTCTGTATTTTTAACGATTAATTCGTTATGTAATGTATTTAGTTTATAAAAGAAATTTATAGGCTGAATGTAAATGGAAATCATATTTCAGATCTAGGAAAAAAAATCCTTTGAGGCAAAATTCCGAAAACAAACCATTTGGCGTGACCAGGATTCGAACCTGGGTTATTGCAGCCACAACGCTATGTACTAACTACTATACGACCACGGTTTACTCATTTGTGATAAACGATACAATAAGAATCATAAAATTAAAAGACTATTATTGTTCCTTACAAAGTAATTTATTGAATAATGGTTTGAAGAAATATATTTCACTTCAAATATGTTTTAATGTCAGATTCGTTATATAATTTATTTGCTGCATAAAATAAATGTATTAGCTGAACATATGGGCTAATGTCGGATCATTCTTCGATTACTTCCTATAAAGACACAATAAGAAAGGTAAAATTTATAAGCCAGAACTTTTCTCTCCAGTGTATATTTAACGAATAGTTCGTCATCTAATGCATTTAGTGCATAAAAGAAATTTATTGGCTGAAAGAAAATGGAAATAATGTTTAAGATCAACGTAAAAAATCCTTTGAAACAGAATTCCGAAATCAAACTATTTGCCGTGACCAGGATTCGAACCTGGGTTATTGCGGCCACAACGCAATGTACTAACCACTATACGACCACGGCTTAGTCACTTGTGATAAACGATACAATAAGAATCATAACTTTATTAGACGACTAATTTTCCTTACAATGTAATTTATTAAATAATGGTTTAAAGAATTATATTTCATTTCAAATATCTTTTAAGGTCATATTCGTTATATAATTTATTTGCTGCATAAAATAAATGTATTAGCTGAACATATGGGCTAATGTCGGATCATTGTTCGATTACTTCCTATAAAGACACAAGAAAGGTAAAATTTATAAGGCAGAACTTTTCTCTCCAGTGTATATTTAACGAATAGTACGTCATCTAATGCATTTAGTGCATAAAAGAAATTTATTGGCTGAAAGAAAATGGAAATTATGTTTCAGATCTACGTAAAAAATCCTTCGAAACAGAATTCCGAAATCAAACTATTTGCCGTGACCAGGATTCGAACCTGGGTTATTGCGGCCACAACGCAATGTACTAACCACTATACGACCACGGCTTACTCACTTGTGATAAACGATACAATAAGAATAATAACATTATTAGACGACAAATTTTCTTTACAAAGTAATTTATTGAGTAATGCTTTAATGAATTAAATTTCCCTTCAAATGAGCTGTAAGGGCAGACTCGTTATATAATTTATTTGCTGCATAAAATAAATGCATTAGCTGAGCATATGGGCTAATGTCGGATCTTTGTTCGATTACTTCCTATAAAGACCCAGAGAGAAAGGTAAAATTTATAAGCCAGAACTTTTCTCTCCACTGTGTATTTAACGAATAATTCGTCATGTAATGCGTTTAGTGCATAAAAGAAATTTATTGGCTTAAAATAAATGGAAATCATATTTCAGATCTATGTAAAAAAATCCTTTGAATCAGAAGTCAAATCATTTGCCGTGTCCAGGATTCGAACCTGGATTAATGCGGCCACAACGCAATGTACTAACCACTATACGTCCACGGCTCCCTAACTTGCGATAAACGATACAATAAGAATCATAACATTATTAGACGACAAATTTTGCTTAGAAGGTAATTTATTGAATAATGATTTAAAGAAATAAGTTCCCCTTCAAATGCGTTTTAAGGTCAGATTCGTTATATAATTTATTTGCTGCATAAAAGAAATGTATGGGCTGAAAATATGGGATAAGGTCGGATCACGGGTCGATTACTTCCTGTAAAGACACAATATGAAATATAAAATTTAGAAGCCAGAAGTTTTCTCTCCAGTGTATTTTTAACGACAAATTCGTTATGTAATGTATTTAGTGTATAATATAAATTTTTTGGCTGAAAGTAAATGGAAATCATATTTCAGATCTATGTAAAAAAACCCTTTGAAACAGAAGTCCGAAATCAAATCATTTGCCGTGACCAGGATTCGAACCTGGGTTATTGCGGCCACAACGCAATGTACTAACCACTATACGACCACGGCTAACTCACTTGCGATGAACGACACAATAAGAATCATAACATTATTAGACGACTAATTTTCCTTACAAAATAATTTATTGAAAAAGTCTTTAATGAATTAATTTCCCTTCAAATGTGTTTTAAGGTCAAACTCGTTATATAATTTATTTGCTGCACAAATAAAATGTATGGGCTGAACATATGGGCTAACGTCGGATCACGGCGCGTTTACTTCCTATAAAGACACAATAAGAAATGTAAAATTTATAAGCCAGAAATTTTCCCTCTGTATTTTTAACGATTAATTCGTTATGTAATGTATTTAGTGTATAAAAGAAATTTATAGGCTGAAAGTAAATGGAAATCATATTTCAGATCTATGTAAAAAAGTCCTTTGAATCAGAGGTCCGAAATCAAATCATTTGCCGTGACCAGGATTCGAATCTGGGTTATTGCGGCCACAACGCAATGTACTAACCACTATACGACCACGGCTTACTCACTTTCGATAAACGACACAATAAGAATCATAACATTATTAGACGACTAATTTTCCTTACAAAGTAATTTATTGAATAATGATTTAATGAATTATGTTTCCCCTGAAATGTGTTTTAAAATCAGATTCGTTATATAATTTATTTGCTGCATAAAATAAATGTATTAGCTGAACATATGGGCTAATGTCGGATCAATGTTCGATTACTTCCTATAAAGACACAATAAAAATGGTCAATTTTATAAGCCTGATATTTTCTCTCCGTTGTATTTTTAACGACGAAACTGTTTCGTAATGTATTTAGTGTATAAAAGAAATTTTTTGGCCGAAAGAAAATTAAAATCATGTTTCAGATCTATGTAAAAAATTCTTTTGAATCAAAAGTCCCAAATCAAATCACTTGCCGTGACCAGGATTCGAACCTGGGTTATTGCAGCCACAACGCAATGTACTAACCACTATACGACCACGGTTTACTCACTTGTGATAAACGATACAATACGAATCATAAAATTGATAGAAATTTTTTGTTCCTAACAAAGTAATTTATTGAATAATGCTTTAATGAATTAAATTTCCCTTCAAATGTGTTTTAAGGTCAGACTCGTTTTATAATTTATTTGGTGTATAAAATAAATGTATGGGCTGAACATATGGGATAAGGTCGGATCACGGGTCGATTACTTCCTGTAAAGACACAATATGAAATATAAAATTTAGAAGCCAGAAGTTTTCTCTCCAGTGTATTTTTAACGACAAATTCGTTATGTAATGTATTTAGTGTATAATATAAATTTTTTGGCTGAAAGTAAATGGAAATCATATTTCAGATCTATGTAAAAAAACCCTTTGAATCAGAAGTCCGAAATCAAATCATTTGCCGTGACCAGGATTCGAACCTGGGTTATTGCGGCCACAACGCAATGTACTAACCACTATACGACCACGGCTAACTCACTTGCGATGAACGACACAATAAGAATCATAACATTATTAGACGACTAATTTTCCTTACAAAATAATTTATTGAAAAAGTCTTTAATGAATTAATTTCCCTTCAAATGTGTTTTAAGGTCAAACTCGTTATATAATTTATTTGCTGCACAAATAAAATGTATGGGCTGAACATATGGGCTAACGTCGGATCACGGCGCGTTTACTTCCTATAAAGACACAATAAGAAATGTAAAATTTATAAGCCAGAAGTTTTCCCTCTGAATTTTTAACGATTAATTCGTTATGTAATGTATTTAGTGTATAAAAGAAATTTATAGGCTGAAAGTAAATGGAAATCATATTTCAGAACTATGTAAAAAAGTCCTTTGAATCAGAGGTCCGAAATCAAATCATTTGCCGTGACCAGGATTCGAATCTGTGTTATTGCAGCCACAACGCAATGTACTAACCACTATACGACCACGGCTAACTCACTTTCGATAAACGACACAATAAGAATCATAACATTATTAGACGACTAATTTTCCTTACAAAGTAATTTATTGAATAATGATTTAATGAATTAATTTCCCTTCAAATGGGCTTTAAAGTCAGATTTGTTATATAATTATTTGCTGCATAAAAAAAATGTATGGGCAGAACATATGGGCAAAGGTTGGATCACGGCTCGATTACTTCCTATAAAGACACAATACGAATGGTAAAATTTATAAACCAGAAGTTTTCTCACCAGTGTATTTTTAACGACTAATCCGTTATGTAATGTATTTAGTGTAGAAAAGAAATTTTTTGGCTGAAAGTAAATGGAAATCATATTTCATATCTATGTAAAAAATTCTTTTGAATCAAAAGTCCCAAATCAAATCACTTGCCGTGACCAGGATTCGAACCTGGGTTATTGCAGCCACAACGCAATGCACTAACCACTATACGACCACGGCTTACTCACTTGTGATAAACGATACAATAAGTATCATAACATTATTAGACGACTTAATTTCCCCTTCAAATGTGTTTTAAAGTCAGATTCGTTATATAATTATTTGCTGCATAAAAGAAATGTATGGGCTGAACATATGGGCTAACGTCGGATCACGGCTCGATTTTTTCCGGTAAAGACACAATAAAAAAGGTAAAATTTATAAGCCAGAACTTTTCTCTCCAGTGTATATTTAACGAATAGTTCGTCATCTAATGCATTTAGTGCATAAAAGAAATTTATTTGCTGAAATAAAATGGAAATTATGTTTCAGATCTACGTAAAAAATCCTTTGAAACATAATTCCGAAATCAAACCTGGGTTATTGCGGCCACAACGCAATGTACTAACCACTATACGACCACGGCTTACTCACTTGTGATAAACGATACAATAAGAATAATAACATTATTAGACGACAAATTTTCTTTACAAAGTAATTTATTGAGTAATGCTTTAATGAATTAAATTTCCCTTCAAATGTGCTTTAAGGGCAGACTCGTTATATAATTTATTTGCTGCGTAAAATAAATGTATTAGCTGAGCATATGGGCTAATGTCGGATCTTTGTTCGATTACTTCCTATAAAGACCCAATGAGAAAGGTAAAATTTATAAGCCAGAACTTTTCTCTCCACCGTGTATTTAACGAATAATTCGTCATGTAATGCATTTAGTGCATAAAAGAAATTTATTGGCTGAAAGTAAATGGAAATCATATTTCAGATCTAGGTAAAAAAATCCTTTGAATCAGAAGTCAAATCATTTGCCGTGTCCAGGATTCGAACCTGGATTAATTCGGCCACAACGCAATGTACTAACCACTATACGTCCACGGCTCCCTAACTTGCGATAAACGATACAATAAGAATCATAACATTATTAGACGACAAATTTTGCTTAGAAGGTAATTTATTGAATAATGATTTAAAGAATTAAGTTCCCCTTCAAATACGTTTTAAGGTCAGATTCGTTATATAATTTATTTGCTGCATAAAAGAAATGTATGGGCTGAAAATATGGGATAAGGTCGGATCACGGCGCGTTTACTTCCTATAAAGACACAATAAGAAATGTAAAATTTATAAGCCAGAAGTTTTCCCTCTGTATTTTTAACGATTAATTCGTTATGTAATGTAATTAGTGTATAAAAGAAATTTATAGGCTGAAAATAAATGGAAATCATATTTCAGATCTATGTAAAAAAGTCCTTTGAATCAGAGGTCCGAAATCAAATCATTTGCCGTGACCAGGATTCGAACCTGGGTTATTGCGGCCACAACGCAATGTACTAACCACTATACGACCACGGCTTACTCACTTTCGATAAACGACACATTAAGAATCATAACATTATTAGACGACTAATTTTCCTTACAAAGTAATTTGTTGAATTTAATGAATTATGTTTCCCCTCAAATGTGTTTTAAAATCAGATTCGTTATATAATTTATTAGCTGCATAAAAGAAATGTTTGGGCTGAACATATGGGCTAAGGTTGGATCACGGCTCGATTATTTCCTATAAAGACATAATAAAAATGGTCAATTTTATAAGCCTGATATTTTCTCTCCGTTGTATTTTTAACGACGAAACTGTTATCTAATGTATTTAGTGTATAAAAGAAATTTTTTGGCCGAAAGAAAATTAAAATCATGTTTCAGATCTACGTAAAAAATTCTTTAAATAAGAATTCCGAAATCAAACCATTTGCCGTGACCAGGATTCGAACCTGGGTTATTGCGGCCACAACGCAATGTACTAACCACTCTACGACCACGGCTTACTCCCTTTCGATAAACGATACAATAAGAATCAAAACATTATTAGACGACTAATTTTCTTTACAAAGTAATTTATTGAGTAATGCTTTAATGAATTAAATTTCTCTTCAAATGTGTTTTAAGGTCAGACTCGTTATATAATTTATTTGCAGCATAAAATAAATGTATTAGCTGAACATATGGGCTAATGTCGGATCATTGTTCGATTACTTCCTATAAAGACACAATAAAAATGGTCAATTTTATAAGCCTGATATTTTCTCTCCAGTGGATATTTAACGAATAATGCGTCACGTAATGCATTTAGTGCTTAAAAGAAATTATTTGGCTGAAAGAAAATGGAAATTATGTTTCAGATCTACGTAAAAAATCCCTTGAATAAGAATTCCGAAATCAAACCATTTGCCGCGACCAGGATTCGAACCTGGGTTATTGCGGCCACAACGCAATGCACTAACCACTATACGACCACGGCTTACTCACTTGTGATAAACGATACAATAAGTATCATAACATTATTAGACGACTTAATTTCCCCTTCAAATGTGTTTTAAAGTCAGATTCGTTATATAATTATTTGCTGCATAAAAGAAATGTATGGGCTGAACATATGGGCTAACTTCGGATCACGGCTCGATTTCTTCCGGTAAAGACACAATAAGAAATGTAAAATTTATAAGCCAGAAGCTTTCTTTCCAGTGTACTTTTAACGACTAATTCGTTATGTAATATATTTAGAGTATAAAAGAAATGTATTTGCTGAAATTAAACGGAAATGATATTTCAGATCTATATAAAAAAATCCTTTGAAACAGAATTCGGAAATCAAATCATTTGCCGTGACCAGGTTTCGAACCTGGGTTATTGCAGCCACAACGCAATGTACTAACCACTATACGACCACGGTTTACTCACTTGTGATAAACGATACAATACGAATCATAAAATTAATAGAAAATTTTTGTTCCTAACAAAGTAATTTATTGAATAATGCTTTAATGAATTAAATTTCCCTTCAAATGTGTTTTAAGGTCAGACTCGTTATATAATTTATTTGCTGCATAAACGTAATGTATGGGCTGAACATATGGGCTAAGGTTGGATCACGGCTCGATTACTTCCTATAAAGACACAATAAGAAATATAAAATTTATAAGCCAGAAATTTTCTCTCCAGTCTATTTTTAACGACTAATTCGTTATGTAATGTATTCAGTGTATAAAAGAAATTTATTGGCTGAAAGTAAATGGAAATTATAATTCAGATCTACGTAAAAAAATCCTTTGAAACAGAATTTCGAAATCAAATCATTTACCGTGACCAGGATTCGAACCTGGATAATTGCGGTTACAACGCAATGTACTAACCACTATAAGACCATTGAAACCACTATAAGACTTAACCACTATAAGACTTGTTCATTTGTGATGAACGATACAATAAGAATCATACCATTAATAAACAAGTAATTTTCCTTGCAAAGTAATTGCATGATTATTTAATGAATTAATTTTGCCTTCCAATGCATTTTAACGACGGATTTGTTAAATATTGTATTTGCTGCATAAAAGAAAATTATGGGCTGAACGTAAATGGAAATCATATTTCAGATCTATGAAAAAATTTCTTTTAAAGATAATTAAAAAAATCGAGTAACATGCCGTGAACAGGATTCGAACATTTGTTATTGCGGCCACAACGCAATTTACAAACCACTATACGACCATGGCTTACTTACTCACTTGTGACAAACGACACAATAAGGTTCATATTAATGACGAGTAATTAACCTTCCAAAATAATTTAATGATTGATGATTTAATGAAGTAATTTAGCCTACCAATGAAATTTAACGACAGATTCATTTAATAATGAATTTGCTGCATAAAAAAAAATTATGGGCTGAATTTAATTAGGAATCATATTTTAGATCTGCGTAAAAAATTATTTTAAAAGAGAATTACATAATCAAACCATTTGCCGTGACCATGATTCGAACCTGGGTTAACGCCGTCACAACGCAATGTATAAACCACTATGCTACTATGACTTACTCACGTATGATAAACGATACATAAAGAATCATAAAATTATTAAATAATTAATTTAATGACTGATTCGTCAAATAAAAGTTTCATTGTGTAAAAGATACAAAATTGTGGTTGATGGGATGAACGAATACTGAAAATCACCTATAATTGCTACTATTAAAAATATATGCTGAACGATAATTTAAAAATTAACATGCTGCCGTGACCATTAATCGAACCTGAGTAATTGCTGCAATAAATCAATGTACTAACCACTATACGGCTAGATTGTTTTCAATAAAAGACACAATATGAAACGTAAAACTAATAAGCAAGAAGATTTCCTTCCAATGCGTTTTAACGACGAATTCGTTATATAATGTATTTGCTGCATAAAAGAAATATATGGGCTGAAAGAAAATGGAAATCATATTTCAGATCTACTTAAAAAAAATTACGTTGAAATATAATTACAAAATCAAACCACTTGCCGCGACCAGGATTCGAACCTGGGTTACGACGGCCACAACTCAATGTACTAACCACTATACGACCACGTCTTACTCACTTGAGATAAACGATACAACAAGAATCATAAAATTAATTGACGAGTAATTTTCCTTACAAAGTAATTTATTGAATGATGATTTAATGACTTCAGTTTTACGTCCAATGTATTTTAAGGACGGATTCGTAATATAATGTATTTGCTGAATAAAAGAAAATTATGGGCTGAATGTAAATGGAAATCATATTTCAGATCTACGTAAAAAAATGACTTTGAAAGAAGATTACAAAATCAAACCATTTGCGGTGACCATGATTCAAACCTGGGTTATTGCGGCCACAACGCAATGTACTAACCACCAGTGGCGGCTCGCGTATAGGCACTGTGTAACTGCAGCACCCCCTATTTCCACATGATATTATTATTAACATTTAATATAATGAGTCCTTTTTTTTCTTTAATTCTTTCTTTATACTTGTACAATATATAGTCCTTAAGCTTAATATTAGTAGCCATCCCCCAGTTTATGAAAAAGATACAAAAATCTTTGTATGGAACTGTGCGTTTCGCAGTTCCAGCGGAGTGGTGTTTGACTGTTGTGCGCAAGCGCACATATGAAACTGCACGGGTGGCTGCGAGGGAGAGAGAGCGCTGTCGCTCCAGCAGTGCCGAACCTGGCGTGCTGGTGGATGGCAGTTTTTTTTTTACTCCGTGTGTGTTGTGCTTAAAAACCGTGTACCATATTCTTGAATGTGATAAAGTGTAAAATTAGATTATTATCCTGCTTCCAGCTTTTCTATTTGATAATAAAAACTTTTCTAAGAAGCACTATGAATTTGAAAAGACTAAATGAGCTTGCAGTGCTTTCAATGGAGATAAATTTCCTCAGTTATCATCCAGAAATCAAGGAGAAAATAATTGATCTTTTCGCGCAAATTAAAATAAGAAGAATGGATTTCATTTTTAAATGATTAGATCAAGCTTGAACTGTAACAATTTAGGGTAAAGTAAGTAAAAAATGTTTGATTTTGTTTAGGATTTTATCAAGATTCTGAATAAATTTTCTTTTTATGCATGTTTGTTTCCTTTTACACAATTTTAAAAGAAAGGGTAAAAATTTTCTGGAGCAGCACCCCCACTAATTTTAGCTACAAGCCGCCACTGTTAACCACTATACGATCACGACTTCCACACTTGCGATAAACTATACAATAAGAATCATGAAATTGAAAGATAAGTAATTTTCCTTCCGAAGTATTTTAATGAATGAAGATTTAATGAATTAAGTGTTCCTTCCAATGTATTTAAACGACGGATTCGTTTATAATATATTTGCAGCATAAGAGAAATTTATGGGCTGAAAGTAAATGAAAATCATATTTCAAATCTACGAAAAATAATTACTTTAAAAGAGAATTACAAAATCAAACAATTTGCCGTGACCAGAATTCGAACTTGGGTTATTGCGGCCACAACGCACTGTACGACCACGACTCGATTATTTACTATAAGAGACATAATAAAAAATTAATAAGCAAGAAATTTTCCATCCAATTAATTTTAACGACTGATTCGCCAAACACAGTATTTGTTGCATGATAGAAATTTATATGCTGATCATACAAGGTAATCATTTTTCAATACTACTTTAAGAAATCTTATTTGAAAGAGAATTACAAAACCAAACCATTTGCCCCGACCTGGATTCGAGTCTTTGTTATTGTGGCCACAACTCAATGTACTAACCACTATATAATCATGGCTGGATTACTTCCTATTAAAGACATGATAAAAAACGTAAAATTAATAAGCAAGAAGTTTTTCCTTCCAATGTAGTTAAATTACTGATACGTCAAATTAAATCTTTGCTGTATAATAGAAATTTATGGGCTGAACGTAAATAGTAATCATTTTTCAGTGCTACGCTATAAAATATTTTGTAAGAGGAATTAAAAACGAACATTTTGCCGTGACCAGAATTCGAACCTGAGTTATTGTTGCCTCGTACTAACCTCTATACGACAACGGCTGATTACTCTATACGACAACGGCTGATTACTCTATACGACAACGGCTGATTACTCTATACGACAACGGCTGATTACTCTATACGACACCGACTAATGACTGATATGTCAAATAAATTTTGTTGCATAAACGATAAACGATATTATTTATCGTTTATAATGTATTATAATAATATGCTATTATATGCTACTATATAATAAGATATTATCGCTTATTGGTTTAGGTGTTAATGCTAAACATGTCTCAGTGATACGTTAGAAATGTATTTCAAAAGAGAATTCCAAAACTCTTCGTCGTGACCAGGATTGGGATGTAGGTTATTGCTGCCATTGTACTAAAAGTTATACAATCTTTGCTCTTTTTAATACTGTGCAACGCAAAGCGTTGAAAATGATATTGTGTTTAGTGTTTTATAGTTTCACAGCACTCAGCAGCGCTAGCAGTAGCTATTAATAAAAACATTACTGTATGAACAAGCACCGATAGCATTGTTTGTGGAAAGAATGTCAATATAGGCGTGTTCTGTGCAGCCGAATACCAAGATATTCTGCAATCGAAAACAATGAACGTAACCGCTTAGTAGATACACACCATCTATAAACAATTTTGTTTGCTCAAAAAGTGTTCTTTTCAACTGTAATATTAGAGGCTTGTTGACAATAGGCGATTGTGCAGCTGGATACACAGTGACTTCTCTACTACGTACTAGGCACTTTAATCCTGGGACAAACCTGACAAAGTTTTAGCAGGCAGTACATTTTGCATGAATAGTATCACAATTATTGCTATAAATTTTGCAACAGTGCATATATGTTTCTTTGGGGAGAGACACTACAGCGGATCTTAACATTAAGATGACTCTGAGGATGGAACTGGACTTTGGCACTTCAAACTTAGGTATCTTGTATAGTCATTAAGTAAAATACACGTTATACAAAGGATAAGGAAAATTAGAGCAACGTTAATAAGCACAAATAACAAATTAGCTATTGTTATTTGTGCTTATGTACGTTGGTCTACTTTTTTAACACTTTACAACATAGTTGAAAAGTGTTTATGGCTTTGTTCATTCTGTCTGCCTGCCCGTCAGCACGATAACTGCCGTAAAAATGACTTTATCAAAATGAAATTTTAATATCTTGTTCAGACGGTCTGTGGGGCCTATGGGAATATAAATGAATAATATCACCCAGTTAGTTATGGGATTGAACCCGGGTTGAAAAAATGAAATACATTGAACCCTATGGGACCTAATATTTCAAACATTTTTTAAGCGGATTTAAAATTCACAAATTGCTTCGACAGTTTTAGAAAATATTCAAATTATCCCATAAAATATATAAAAAATTTTCGGCAAAATATATTCAGTAGTTTTTTAAATAAAAATTAAAATAATAATTACACCTTTTATATGAAGCGATCACGTGACAATTATATGAAGAGATCACGTGACCCACTACAAAATAAAATATGGCATCCATCCTGTGTTAAAATCGTGATTTTTAAAGTCCTTTTTAATTCATATCGAGTGTTGTATCCGTTCTAAAACCGCTTTATTTTTGCTTAAATTCTGTGCATCTACACACTGAAACAACGCAATTACAATATATTTGAGTTTAAATGATTATCCAACTTTGATTATTTCTACAACGAAGCCTAATTTTCACGGAGAATGTAAATACCAAAAGATATAGAATGAGTTGTTTAAGAATTGCTTTATTTAGCTCATGGCGTCTGCGATATAGCTGATATGAATGAAATATTCATTGGTTTTACACAGAGAAGTACGATTTTTCAATGAAGTTTTAAGCATAGACTTTAATTTCTTGTACCTCCATGGTCTTAAGTTTTTAAATAAAATAAATTATTATAGTATTGTGATAAATGAAATGAATGGAAAAGAGTTTATGAATGAAATGCTGCTTTTATAAAGACAGTCAGACGTGTTAAAATTCGATGACGTCATTTGAATAAATTTCATTTGTTTTCGATGAAGTTTTCAAATATAATAAATTATTGTAGTACTATGATAATTTCAAAAATATTACCGAGAAATGTATCGCATTTTAGAGATACTTAAACCAGGCAATTTATATTTCAATGCCGTCATTTGAATGAAGTTCATTTTTTTCGATGAAGTTTCAAGTTTTCAAATATAATAAATTAATCTAGTATTGTGATAATTTTAAAAATATTATTGAGGGATGTATTACATTATAGAAATGTTTAAATAAAATTGCATTGAAGTTGGAGAGTGTTTCATAAGCAATGCTTTATGCATGATTGCTCTTTCTTGTTTATTCTGCATAGGATGCAAGCAATCCTTGCAATTTCATAAATGACACGCGAAACTATTTACTTGACGAAGCTCCTAGGCATAAATAATTCCATCCCCCAATAAAACTAAAAATAGTAATAATAGTACATTGAACACGGAAGAGGGGTCTAGAGAACTTAGCGGCGCACCAGCTTTTTCGTACTTCACATATGGTAAAAAATGGCTTTATTTGGCTCTAATAGTAGATTTTTGAAACATTTTTGTTCGATGAAATACATTGAATTCTTCTATATTATTAGAGCCTTATTGGTAATAAACGTTCAAATACTACTCTGCAAATATAATTGTAATATTATATCATTATACTTTTATATCATTATACTATTATACAGGGTGTCCCAAACAGATTGAAATGCGCGTTAATTCTTTACCTGTTGGAGATAAGTTGGCAATATAAATTGCAAAAATGCTGAAAGAAAGGTAGGAAATAAGACTACGTTAATGAAATAGTCCTCCTATTAATTTGCAAAAAGTTACACTTTTTTAATTTTTATACGACCCCCTTAGAAAAATTTGGTCAATTAGAAAATTTTTATTTTTAATGCAACAAGATCATTAAAAAACCCCGCATATCTGTATCTTTAAAATTGAGCAAGTTATATTTAATTGAAAATTGAACATTGTGAATGGGGACCCTATATCAAATTAGAAATGTAAATTTGTGACATATCATAAAAAAGGTAAATCTGGATGATAATACATAGGATACCCAACCGCGTAGTGACTACCACTGCTTTATATGATCTCTGTCTGCGTAATGCTTTATTTAGATGCATTTGTGATAAAAATTTTGACATATATTAAAGTATTTTTGATCTAAACAATTTCCATCAATTTGTTTATGA
This sequence comes from Amaurobius ferox, assembly GCA_951213105.1. NCBI lineage: Eukaryota > Metazoa > Arthropoda > Arachnida > Araneae > Amaurobiidae > Amaurobius > Amaurobius ferox. The sequence continues at coordinate 87,671,628 of OX578147.1, read as the reverse complement.
TCCCTATTTTCACTGATGAAACAGCCTTTCACATGATACGGAAAAGTGGCATAAGTCAGATTATTTCCTTTATCACAATTCAGTTGATTTTAAAGATACAGATATGCAGTTTTTTTAATGATCTTGTTGCATTAAAAATAAAAATTTTCTGATTTACCAAATTTGTCTAAGGGGGTCGTATAAAAATTTAAAAAGTGTAACTTTTTGTAAATTAATGGGAGGACTATTTCATTAACGTAGTCTTATTTCCTACCTTACTTTCAACATCTTTGAAATTTACATTGCCCACTTATTTCCAGCACGTAAAGAATTAAAGAGCGCTTCAATCTTTTGGGACACCTTGTATAATTATTTTATTATGTAATATTTAAAAATTATAGATTTGCGAATTTTGACATTTACTTTAACTTCACTTACAGATCCATTGCACCTTTTTGTTGAGAACTCAGCCATATCGGGTCACCTCCTAATCCCTGTGCAGCAGCACAGAAAAGGTGTGATTCCTTGTTTACCAACTAGCTCCCAAACGAATGTGACTTTATGGAAGATGGAAAATGGTGAGGAAGATGGTATGGTCAGTCTCGAAACAGATGTCCAGTTTGATCCCTCACGTGGTTTCTTGCTACACTATCCCACGTTTTACTTCAGTGGCAGCTTCCAGTGCCGAGCATATTATGGAGATGCTTACGAGGAAATAAATGTGACATTGCTTTTTATGCGTAAGTATAACTTTTGAACAAATAAACTTTCAAAAATCGGCTGCAATAATAACACGACAAAATAAAAACTTCGTAAATACTTTTTCTTGAAAGTTTCTCTGTTGTTCCTCAAACTTCCTTGTTAAAAATATTTGCTCCCTTTTGCCTTCCGATTGGAAATCTGTGGTATACTTTTCTCCAGCCCGGTCTACTTCCTTCCTTTTTTTCGTAAGAAATAAATGTGACATTGCTTTTTATGCGTAAGCATAATTTTGAACTAATAAACTTTAAAAAATCTGCAATAATAACACAACAAAATAAAAACTTTGTAAATATTCTTTCTTGAAAGTTTCTCTGTTGTTTCTCAAATTCGTTGTTAAAATCTTTGTCTAATACTTTATTCTTTTTTTTTATTGTTTGTATTTTTTGCAGCACTTTTAAACGTTCCATGTTTCTTTCGTTACTATTTTAGGTTTATTTCTCATTTAGTTGTTTCTATTGGCTCTTACCACATAATTTTCTGCTATTCTTTACTCTGGGGTTCTTTCCGTTTGTAGTATTCTACCTGTCTTGTCCCTACTTCATTGGTTTTTACCTAATTCATTTCTTCCTGCGGAGTTGGTGGTAACATCCTTTATCTTATCATCTTCTACTTGGTCTATTCTACCACGGTTGGCGATCTCACTTGAGTAAGTGAGATAGCGCTTCTTGTCGGTCCTGAAGAAGATTGTTTGGTGCCTTTGAAACCAATCGGTAAGTTTTTTTTTATTTGTGTATGAATGAGTGAAATGAAGGCGGGTGGCTCCAGGAGAGCCCAGCACATCGACCAGAGGTCTATTGCACTACCCCAAACAAGAAGATCTCTACGAAAAGAGATGAGTAGCCGAAGCAAAGATAAGCAGACATTTGACAGGAATGTCATTCAGCTCCCATGGTTCAATCACATGTTGTCCTATGTGTTCGAACCTGTGGGCGGAGAAGGCCTCACATTCACAAAGAATGTGAGCAGCAGTTTCTTCGCTATAATTGCAGCCTCTGCAAAACGAATCCCTCGTGACACCCATAATATTTAGGTGTCTTTTATAAGGGTGCAGTGCTCAGTAAGGAGCCCAACAGTCCTTCTGATGCCAGTTCTACTGAGCTTAAATAATTCCTTCTGACGTACGCTAGGGCAATTGCAGTTGAGTATTTTCGCCTGTCTTTGACCCTTGGTATTACGCCAGTTCTTGCACTGAAGCTTTCTGAAGATGTCATAAACAGTTCTTCTGGTAAGTTCATTGGGAATACCCAAAGCCGGCCCAGAACCAACAAAGGGAGTACAAAACCCTTTCCTAGCCAATTCATCAGTCAACTCATTTCCTGGAATGCCCGAATGTCCAGGTACCCAGTAGAGGATGACTCTGTTACTGCTAGCAATTTCACAAAGTGCATTACAGCACTCCCAGACAAGGGAAGACGTCATAGTGGACTTCCCTAGTGCCATAAGAGCAGCTTGACTATCAGAACAGATAAGTATTTGGTTGCTCCTGTATTTTCTGTCATAACAAATTCTACAACACATCAGAATGGCAAAAACCTCAGCCTGAAAGACAGTAGCATAACTGCCGAGATGATAAGACAGTTTTGTGCCATCATCCGGACAGCACACACCAGCACCAGTATTAGTGCCTAGCTTCGTGCCATCCGTGTACCAAACAATGTAACTCTGTTTATTGTAGGTAGGAGTCTTCTTCCAGTCGTCCCGAGAAGGAACCTGAATTACATAAGGCTTGTCAAAAGTATATTTGACACGAATGCCATCAGATGGCATATGGAAGTAAGGATGATTAACAGCATTATTGTTTAGAACACTCCATTTTGTGTGTATGCAACATTTACGTTTTTATTGAACCTTTACATGAAGTTTTTATTTTATTGTGTTATAACTTTTCAGTTATGAAAGTGTAGTTTCTATCGAGATAGCCGGATACGACCATATTCCAAATGGAGGGGGGGGGGGCGTTTATGGGAAAACAAATTGTCGTACTTACCGAAGGGTAGAAATAGCATATCTAAGAAGTAGATGTTGGCCATATTTGCTCCAAAGAGGAAGAAAATGTTCATTCTGTCAATTTTTTTCCAAACAAGACAAAAAATGTTTATGTAGGGATTATTTTTGAAGATATATTCAGGAAACGATTTTCTTCGCTAATATATTCTTCTACTTCGGAGCAAAACAAATATAATTCGTGATTAAATAAAAAATTCTGGCCTCTTTGGCCGCGTGTCCACAAGTTTAGTACCTTCATTTGTGATTTACTACATTGCTTATTACTTTTTTGTTCCCTTGTTAACAATCATATAATAGTATTGAGAAAGTATTGTTTTCACGAAAATTTTTTATTCCGAGATCTTGATGCCAATATATATGTTTTAAGACCTTCTGAATACATTTTGACTATTTTTGGAGTGATGTCCGTCCGTCTGTCTGTCTATCAGACAGACAGACGGACATTCATTCTGTCTGTATGTCTGTGGTCGATTTCTTGTGCAATGGCCACAAGTATTAATGGATTTTCACGAAACTTTATATCCGGCTTTGTTATAAAAAATCAAGAACTAGATAGAATTTTTTTTAAATTCGAGCGAAAATTTACATAATCATACATAAAAGGGTTTATTTATGGCTCAGTGATCACGCGGCTTTATAGTTTCAATCATTGTTGTAATAAATAGCCGAAATACAACTTTGTTTCCTAGTAGCGACATTAGTCCCCCTCAGGGGGGGGCAAGTTGTCTGCCCCCCGGGGTACATTTTCAAGTATGGTATCAATCGCAATATTTTTCAAGTCCTTTAAAATGATGGGAAACAAGCTATAATTGTAATCATTTGAACCTATGATACATATTTTTCGAAATTTTTCTTATAAAATTTGGAAAAAAAAAAGCTACTAAAAATGGATTCTGATATGAGAAGGTCGAGTTGAGCCACACTCTTGTTAATTTCTCTTACTCTTTTGTTTATTTGCATCGCTCTATTATAGAATAGAAGTATTTTTACAGCTTATATTTCATTCCAGCTGATACTTATCATGATCCCCAACCGTTTATTGACATGAGTGAGGCCCAGCATCCTGTAGTAAATGGAACATTTACCTTGAAGTGCAGCGTTAACGTAGACCCTGGAACAAGATTGTTCATCGACTGGAGCTATCCCAACAAAAATGTGAGTATCTTTAATTTGTCGCCTTGATGAGCTTCAGTACCTTCATATGAAAGCTCACAAATCCACAGACTATTATACACCAATTATATGTACCAACTATTTTTATGAGAAATTATTCGTAGGGTTATTATATGGTATTTGAAAGGAGGACATGACCGCATGTTCACTTTAAAAAATTACAATGTGCTTCCATTTACCTGGTTTTATAGAACAAATACAAATATGTGGAATGGGCAAGGAAAATCTGAGCAACATATTTGAGCACAAACAAAATAGTAATGCAGCATACAGCTGTTTTGAGGATATGCTGGATTCCTTTGGTCAGTGAAAAAGAACCAATACACCCGAAGTCAAAAAGACTAAATTACTTAAGATTTTCTTATTCTCATTAGAATGTTCAAGACCCAGGCCGTCCGACTCGTCAGCAAGGACATGAGCAACTATTTGGACGGCCGGTCTCATTAGAGTGTGTTTTGCATATGTTCAATGTATGTCTTTAATTCACTTTCTCATGCATTGGAGTTTAGTTCCTCTTATAAGTTAGTTCCACTTTAGTTCCAAAATCTTATCAGAATGGAAATATATGTATTATTTTCTAATTTGGTACCATGTTATTATATGTGTATTCCTACAATTTTTAAATATTTTATAAAAATTCTTTAAAATATTTTTTTTTCTGAGTTGACAACAGCTTGGTGACGCCGTTGACGTGGATGCATTTTTGTTACATGTGTTAATTTTAGTTATTAGAATAACTCTATAAAGCAAAGAATAATTAAAAAACCTCATGTGGCCAGAACAAGACTTTCCCTATGTAATACAATGTATTTACTTCTCTCATAGCGAAAAAAATGATGTAAAAGATCCATGGCACAATGTTTTTAATAATAAAATATTGTTCTTAATAATAAAGAAATTTTAGTAATTTACTTATATTTAGCATAAATTTAACTTGTCAATTATCAGTATTAATTGCATCTTATCAGTATTGATAGCATCTTGAAGTGATATAATCAATATATAAAAATTTTTAATTTTTAATCCATCAATTTGGTGGCATTTCCGTTAATTTGGCGTTTTTTTGATGTTTTTGTCTATTGTTCCGTTAATTTGATGTTTTTGTCTATTCAGCATATCAAAAGTTGTCAATTTGACTATATTTTGCAAAATTAGTTTTCAAATGAATTACTAAGAGTTACAGACAGACGTAGAGAAGAGCATTTCTTATATATAATCAAGAAAGATCAATCATGCATAAAGCATTGATTATGAAACACTTTCCACCTGAAATGCAATTTTATATACACATCTCTAAAATGTGATACATTCGTCGGTAATATTTTCAAATTATCACAATACTACATTAATTTATTATATTTGAAAACTTAACTTCATAAAAAATGAACTTCAATCAAATGACGGCAATGAAATAAAAATTGCCTGCTTTAAACATCTTTGAAATAGAATACATTCCTCGAGTAATATTTTTAAAATTATCGCAATACTACAATAATTTATTATATTTGAAAATTTCATCGAAAACAAATGAACTTTATTCAAATGACGTCATCAAAATATAAACCGCCTCTATATAAAAGCAGCATTTCATTCATTAGCTATTTTCCATTCCTTTCATTCATCACAATACTATAATAATTTATTTTATTTAAAAACTTAAAACCATGGAAGTACAAGTAATTTAGCTCTATGCTTAAAACTTTATAGAAAAAATCGTCTGGTTCTCTGTGTAAAATCAATGAGCGTTTCATTCATATCAGCTATATTGCAGACTCCATGAGCTAATAATTTTGCGTTAAAAATGCAGCAAATCTTATACAACTCATTCTACATCTTTTGGTGTTTACATTCTTCATAAGTAAAAATTGGCTTCGTTGTAGAAATAATCAAAATTTGATGATCATTTGAACTCAAATATATTGTAATTGCGTTGTATCAATATGTAGATGCACAGAATTGAAGCAGGAATAAAGCGGTTTTAGGACGGATACAACACTAAATATGAGTTAAAAAGAACTTTAAAAATCAAGATTTTGACACAAGATGGATGCCATATTTTATTTTGAAGTGGGTCACGTGATTTCTTCATACAATGGTCACGTGATCTCTTCATATAAAGGGTGTTGAAGACCCAGACCGTCCGACTCGTCCTGAGGACTTAGAGTAACTAGTTGGACGGCCGGTCATATAAAGGGTGTAACTATTATTTTAATTTTTATTTAAAAAACTACTGAATATATTTTGCTGAATTTTTTTTTATATATTTTATGGGATAATTTGAATATTTCCTAAAACTTTCGAAGAAATTTATGAATTTTAAATTAGCTTAAAAAATGTTTGAAAAATTAGGTCCCATAAGGTTCAATATATTTAATTTTTTCAACCCGGGTTCAAACCAAAACTAATTGAGTGATATTAGTCATTTATATTACCATAGGTCCCGCACACCGTCTGAACTACATACTAAAATTTCATTTTGATAAAGTCATTTTTACGGCAGTTATCGTGCTAACAGACAGACAGACAGACAGACAGAATGAACAAAGTCATAAACACTTTTCAACTATGTTATGAAGTGTAAATAAATGATTATTGGTGAATTGTTGGGCTTTAAAACTCAAAAATATTACACAAAATATTTTCTATCACGAATGGAACGAATTATCCACAAGAATGATGTTAATAATAGTGTTGTTTAACATTCCATATTAAAAGTGAATCTGTTTCACGATAATTAATACTCCTTTAATTTTTTTAATAAATTCATTTAAAAAAGTTCAGTATCTCAAGAACAGAATTCTAAAGTTTTTTTTCATTCGTTTTCTGATGAAAAATTACATACGAAATGATTATTTATGCATCATTAAATAATTATTTATATATCAAAATGGTTATTCATGTATCATTAAATGATTTTTTATGTATCAAAATGATTATTTATGTGTCAAAATGATTATTTATGTATCAAAATGATTATCTATGTATCATTATATGATTATTTATGTATCAAAATGATTATTTATGTATCATTAAATGATTATATATGTATCAAAATGGTTATTTTTGTATCATTAAACGATTATTTATGTAACAAAATTATTATTTATGTATCATTAAATGATTATTTATATATCAAAATGATTATTTATGTATCAAAATTTCATGCGAAAGTTGGGAAATCTTCCGAACATTCGATTGCGCTTAATGTCAGTAGAGTTCTAGTATTTACCGACTGTAATATTTGTGCCAAATTTCATTCGAAAATCTCCATTCGTTCATGAGATATCACATCCACAGAGTCAAGGACACACAAATATACATACTCATTAACATACACACACAATAACACACACACACACACACAAATACATACATACATACATACACACAGGCATTACCTCTAAAATGTTCGCTTCAATTTCATGGACGTTTGAAACATACTCTACGATCGAAAATTCGAAGTCGAATTTTTGACTTCGTCACAAAACTTTCCCTATATTTTATGCTATGCATATAGGGAAAGTAAAAAATACTTTTCAAGAAATTAAAAATATAATAATAATTCCGCAATTAGAAGTGTTCCTACACAAAATGTTGGAACTCATGGAGATTTGCAGATATAGTGAAATAGTTGCTGAACCACTTCTCTTTTGTAATCTCTGTAAAGAGAGTGTGATGTTCATCAAATTTGAAAAACTTCAAAAAATTCGTTTATATGCATAGGAGAGGCTATCAAATTCACCCTCAAAATAAAAGGATTAGTCACTATATTCCTTTACATCAATAATTCGCTTCGCAGAATGTTTCTAAGGCGGCTCACCAGCAGTGGTGCATTCGGGCCGGAAAGCAACAGAACGGTGTTTGGGTCGTTTTTTTTCCAGAACGCATTCCAGAACTTTTTTCTAAATGCCATAATAGAAAATCATTAAAATTATACACTTAACTTAATATTTTAAAACAATGTCATAATCAAAGGGGAAGGAGAAGTAATATTTATTTTATCCTTTGTTACTAAGATATATATATATATTAATAGTAATCTTTAAAATTAATAGATTTATTACTGAATGAATTTCAACATCAAACGTTGTAAAATAACTAGTCGTCTGAAATTGATCTTGAATTTGAAGAAAATTAAATAGAATCTCTTAGTAAACGTTTTAATTTATCTTTCACAATATGTTTGAACTCTTACAGGGATTATTTAGCTAATGGTAATCGTATAGCATGCCCACAGAATTTGAACATTTAAAATTATAGATTGAATGCGATTGTGGTTTCAACTGTAGAAATTAAATATTAACTGAGAAAAAGCCCCTTGTTCTTGCCTAGAACACATGGCAAATGTGTTATTTAAATTTTACAGTCCACCATTAGAATTACGGAATCCAAATTTATATTCCCGAACTTGGTTGTTGATATCTCATTGTTCTGCTTGCTCTTTACCAACCAACAATCACATAAAAATACGTAATCGATTCTGAAAGAGAATTTCTATGATTCTTTTGAATAGTACTGTTTTATATTGTTTAAAAATTGTATTTTTCGTTTTCTACTTTTCTGATTTTTTAATTTATACCTTCTCATACGAAGTATAGAGAAAGTATTGTTTTCACGAAAATTTTACATTTCGAGATTTTGATGCCATATATAGTTTAGAACCTCCAGAACTATTTTTAGAATGATGCCTGTCTGTGGTGTTGATTTCTTGTAAACACTATAGCCGCCACAAATATTAATGGATTTTCATGAAACTTAATATTTAATTTTATTATTAAAAAGTCTAGAACTAGATAGAATTTTTTGAAATTCAAGTGAAAACTTTAAACTTAATTCGAAATTTTACAATTTATTAACATGACAGCATAGGACAAAATGGGACATAATTATGCATAAAATAGGTTATTTATAGTTCAATAATCACGAAACTTCATAGTTTCAATCACTGTAGTAAAAAAAAGTCGTAATACAGCTTTTGTGTTTGTGGGGTAACCCCCCGGGAGTACATTGCTAACATTTATATCAATCGAAAGATGTTTAAGCCCTTTAAAATAAATAGTAACATGCTATAATTGTTTTGATCATTTGGACTAACAATACAGATTTTTCAAATTTTTTTCTTGTAAAATTTGAAAAAAGAAAAATTAATTGAGTGAAAAAGAAAGAAAATTGAGTGGAGTATAATACTCCACATATTTTATTTACTTTGATAAAATTTTAAATATCATATTTTACCGGAAATTACTTATCTTACAGGAGACTGGGCGCATCAATGAGACAAAAGCATTTTCCCAGTGGAAGACTATGAGGAGCTATCTGCATCAGGAAGTTACTACATATCTTGTCGTCAAAGAAGCTAGATCAAATGACAGTGGCCCCTATATATGCACAGTTACAGATCACTCACAAAAGACTGGACGTGCAGAAGTAAATATATTTGTATACGGTGAGTTAAAACCATCTATATTTTTTAATGTGGTCATATAACAATAGCAACTGATCTTTAAAATAATGTTACTGTATATTTAAAAACGTACGAGATGTTGGTTTACGGTATTTAATAGATACGTATGTCATTAGGTATTATGCAAATAGACATTTTTGCGAGTTTGGTGAACTAAATTTTACAGAACCTTAATTATCTGATCAAACTACCACTACGTTGGCATGACTATGATAATTTGGTAGATAGGCTGAAAATTGCAAAGAATTACTCACTGATAAATAAGAAGGTGATAATTAGACTTGGTGATTGTCTATACAATAAAAGTCTTCAAGTTAATTTTCTCAACCTGCCTTCAAGTTTAATTTCACAGCTTGTCTTTAAATTTAATTTTACAGCCCGTCTTTAAGTTTAGTTTTACAGTCCATCTTCCCGTTTAGTTTCACACTCCGCTTTCAAGTTTAGTTTCACAGCTTGCCTTCAAGTATAGTTTTGCAACCTGTCTTTAAGTTTAGTTCCAACCCAAGTTTTAGCCCAAGTGTAGTTTTGTAGACTATATAAAGTTTAGTTTTACAATCTGTCATCAAGTTTAGTTTCACAGCTAGTAATCAAGTTTGGTTTCACAGACTGTCTTCAAGTTTAGTTACACGGCTTGTCTTCAAGTTTATTTTCACAACCTGTCATCAAGTTTAGTTTCATAACTAGTAATCAAGTTTAGTTACACAGCCTGTCATCAAGTTTAGTTTCATAACTAATAATCAAGTTTAGTTACACAACCTGTCTTCAAGTTTAGTTACACAATCTGTCATCAAGTTTAGGTTCATAACTAGTAATCAATTTTAGTTTCACAGCCTGTCTTCGTTTAGCTACACAGCCTGGCTTCAAGTTTAGTTTCACAACCTGTCATCAAGTTTTGTTTCACAACTAAGTAATCAAGTTTATTTGAATAGCCTGTCTTAAAGTTTAGTTACACAGCCTGTCTTAAAGTTTAGTTACACAACTTGTCATCAAGTTTAGGTTCACAACTAGTAATCAATTTTAATTTCACCACCAGTCTTCGTTTAGTTCCACAGCCTGGCTTCAAGTTTAGTTTCACAACCTGTCATCAAGTTTTGTTTCACAACTAAGTAATCAAGTTTAGTTGTACAGCCTGTCTTCAAGTTTAGTTACACAGCCTATCAAGTTTAGTTACATGCCCAGGTAGTTCTGCACAAACTTCTTGTAATGTGCTGACGCTCCGTCGTGCTGGAATCACATAATCGCTCAATGATTTGCTGGTATAACATGTAGTCACCAGAGGGCCTGAATTTTCGTCATTACTGTGTTCTCCATTTTAACGCGACGTTTCATCCACTCCAGAGGAAGTGCCCTCTCGCGGCTTTCCGACCCCACATTGTATTGTGAAAGTTGTTTGTTTTGGTGAGTTTTATAACCCCTTAAAGTTCTGATCATCAGTTTATATGCATCCTGTATATATATATATATATATATATATATATATATATATATATATATATATATATATATATATATATATATATATATATATATATATATATATAACAAACTGAATATAATGCAGTTTGCAGTATTAAAATATTGCGGAGCAGAGAAACAAATATGATTACGATCCATGTATCTATGTATCGTAATCTAAACACATCAACGATTGAAATTCATTGCTTATCATCATGATAGTTTTTAGGAAAATGCAAAATTAAAGTTACGATGTCGGGTATCGAAGTTACAATATAAATAGAAGATAATGTATTCAACTTAAGAGTATCTTATTTCTTGTAAAATACAAAAATATTATTTTTTATGCTTTACATTATCTGTTATTACTTCTGCAAAATTAGAAATCTCTCTAATTTCGCTTGAAATTTTCAGCCACAGACTAGACTCTACTGAGCTTTTTGTCAAATCCAGCTATGTCGGTAATTTATTGGTTGTGCTTTCATATTTATTAAAAAATGTAACATGAATATGACACTGTTTTCCCTTAGAAAATACATGACTGCTTTTTAAAGGAGAATTAAATATATGTCCTTGCAAAATAAAGCTCCTTGTTTATTTATTTATTTTTTAAAATCGCCCCAGGGATAAAAAGGAAAATATTTTTTGTCCACGCCTTGTTCAAAAAGAAAGTTCAATATTAAAAACGAAGATTTTATATTCGGTTACATACCTGTAACGAAAAGGTACTAACTATGAAAGAAAAACACTAAATGTAATAAAAAAAGCACAAACTGTAACAAAAAAGTACGAGCTGTAACGAAATAGGATTATCTGTCATAAAAAAAGCAATATTTATTTTCAAATTTACATCTTCACTTCCAACTTATATTTAATATTATGATGAAGTCGACATATGTAACTTGTGTTTTGAAACGTCTTTCATCAAAACTCTTTTCATAATTTGTTGCCAAGAACAACTTCCGCACTGAACTCCTTCATTTTCTTCCTTTTTCACAGCTTCTCAACAGCCAGTACACGTCAATTTTACTACAGACATCAACATATCCGAACCAGTTGTCTATCAAGCTGGACAAGATGTTCGATTTGTGATCACAGTACACGCTTTCCCAGATATTTCTGAAGTGGAACTATACTGGGAGAAGAATGGCGAACTTCTAGAGTCAGATAGCCACTACCACATGAAGACAATGAGCTCATCTGTAGTGTTGGAGATCAAGCAATTACACAGATCTGATGCTGCTACTTACACTCTATACGGGAAAACTAAAGATGGAATAAATAGTATTTCAATTCTGCTGGAGGTTAAAGGTATGTAATTTCTGTAATTATCAAGTTTTACTGTCTTAATCGGCTGCTTTAGGCGGATCAAACACGCCCAGTTATCCGACTGAACAGTCCAAGCATGAAAGGCTGAACTAATGCGTGTCAAAATTGTTTGAACTGTTGGATAATGTGAAATTTTCTTCAGTTCTGTCGTCCGGCCGTACCTGCTTTGCAGTTAAACGAATGTATATGGTGTGGCCTTCTGGCTGAGTTTTCAATCCACAGGTTTGCATGCGTGGCTCAACCTCGTCTGTGTTTGGGTTATTTTTATTACAAAAAGAACTGAATATGATGAACCTGCAGCCCGATCTGTGCGTGTGTGGGGTGCAGGACTAAGAGGTATAACTCTTCCAGTTCGGCCCGAAAATTGTAACTGAAGGCCGAACTGTGCATGTGTGGTGTTTCTTATGTGCTCGTGCATTTTCGGCTTTCTAACACCAACAGTTATTTTTAATACACATTTTCTTCAATGCATCACTTTTGGACACCAGTTTTATATGAAATGGGAAATTATCGTGGGATCAAAACTCCGACTCTCAGAATTTGATGGATTTATATTCTCTGAGTATCGTGAATACGAATCGACCATTCTTTGTTTGTGTGTCAGAGCCCTTTTTGTCAAAAGCTTTTTGTTTTATCTAAAACAAAACATATTATAAAAATTAAATACATTTTAAACCTAAAAATAATTATAGAATGAGTAGATGCATTATAAATGTTTTTAGCCAGAAATGAATTAACGCCTTTGGATCTATCATGAGCCTCTCTTAGTATTAGCAATTTTGCTTTTTCTCAGGGAAGTACGCTTTTTTTAAAACAAAAATTAAGAAATTTCCATGAAACTAGTAAGCCTATCAAAAATTAGAATTTGTCTAAAAATATGTATATATATATATATATATATATATATATATATATATATATATATTATATTCAGCAATTAATTGATAAAATGTATCAATCGGTTTCGGAGGTAGAAACCTCCTTCTTTAAGATGTGAAACAGAACAACCACATCGGCCAAACCAATAGAGATTTATGTCACTAGAGGGACATGTGATCCAGGTGGTATAGTGTTGCCATCTAGAAAAAATGAAATTGAAAGGGGAAAGAATACAAGGAGTTACCTAACCAAAGTGTATTAAGCCGAAAAGAACGAATACCAGGCCATTTGTACCAAAAGCAAGGGATGTGACTTTTCACGTGCATAGACTAATTATGGTATCACACTTGCGACAGATTTCCAAAATGGCGCGATTGCAAATGGTTTAAGATGATGAAGAAAATGGCTTGGAAATGAAATGAGTATCAAAACCAAGTGATGATTTTATTTGAAATTACTGTATCGAACATTTTTTTCAACTAATCACATTTTTTGTCAATTAATTGCTGTAAGAAACCCAGTTTTATTATTATTTATTTTTTGCAGCAGTTGGAGCACAAATTTTTATGTTTATAGAATTAACATATTGGTTTTTAAATTTAAATTTTCTATGATAACAAAGTAAGTTGTAAATTTACTTTGTTATCATACAAAATTTGAAGTTATAGTTTGTATAAAATAATCGATGTAGTAGGTATATCTTGTTTTTTTAGAATTTCAGATTTCTTTACATTCTTCTTCTTTCCTTTCAGATAAACCTATCGTTTCTTTAAAGAATCTGGAAATCATTTATGCAAAAGATCAAGAATACTCTTTGGAGTGCCATGTTGACGGCTATCCACCCGCAGTGGTGTGGTGGAGGTGGAAACCTTGTAAGCAGATCCATGGCTGCCATACTCGCAGCGGTGCGTACGGATGGACGGATGTAGAAAACAACGGCAGCTCAGCCAATAAGGAAAATGTGACGCTAGAATTTTCAGACGTCAGAACCATCACTTTGGTGTCGTATTTGCATGTCACTGCAAGACAATCTGGTCATTATATGTGTGTTGCAAGCAATACGATGGGAAAAGATGACGCCGTTGTTGCCTTTATAGTTACAGGTATGTAGAAGAAAAATGCTTAAATCTGAATATTAATAATCCACAATTCCCACATTCCAAGACCATCAAACTGCAATATAAAGTTTTCTAATTATTGGTAATGGGTGTATATTTATCGAGAAATTATTTCATGAATATTATATTTTAAAGTACTAAAAGTGTTATATAAGTATTTCGTTTTTTCAAACATTGCTATTCCCAAAGAACAATTTTATATTTGAATCAAACAAGCTTAATCTGTGATAGACTTAAATACATATTAAACTAGCCATTTCTATACACCCTTCATGCAGGCAAAATGGCCAGTGATAACTTAATGTGACCCTATATGTGACATGTGCCTGAATATACAAGTAAAAGCCTGAATATCAAAAACCGTTTCAAATTTAAGCATAAAAATGTCATACATTTATTTCATAGTTCTGTTAATAAGGAAATTGTGGCATGCAGAACCTGACCTAAACTACCTCTGTACCGAATTTTGCAGATATCCGAAACTACAATTTTCCACTGCAGACGAGACAGGCGACTTCTTTTATTATGTAAAACGCTACGCAGACGACATATAGATATATACACAGACAGATAGAAAGACAAATATCTTTTAATATGTAAGAAGATAACTAGCAAAAACGTTTTGAATCTTGATCTCATTTCAGACGCGGAAGACGGATTTGAGATTTCTACGTCCAAGAAGAAACCCGTGGACAAGGACTACGTTGAGCTGGTCTGCAAAGTAAACGCCTTCAACTTCACTCAGGTCGAATGGAAATGGAGACCCATGAACTCGGTGGCAGAACTTATACCGGTGCGAGACTTAACTGGTAAGAAGTTGACTATTTCATTCAAAGACTTATATGTTTAACAAGATATACTAAGAGGGGCAATCATTCGAAGTCTGGGTTTGAACCAATCACTTCAAGCTGGTGCCTCGACGTCCGACCACTTCGACAGCAGGGAACACAATTGAGGACAAGGGTTGTTGTTCTATACACTTTGCGACATTTGCGACACGTGCGACATTTGCGAACGTTTGCGACATTTTGAAGGCATTTCAACCAACGATCATTTCTGTACGCAGTGCTACTAGAGTTCCAAAGACGGGAAAGAACCCGGTGTATTCCCAGGAAGAAACCGGGTTTTTTGGGACGTGTTTAGAGGAGTTATTATCAAATAATTTTTAAATAATGGAGGCTCGACATGAGTAATTTTTTTCCCGACTACGTTCAACAACGAACTCGGCATGTGAAACATTTATGTACACTACAAATATAAATTAAAAAAATATCTATCAGACAATGCATATTAGCAAAGCGGGCGCAACACACACATTTTTTATCCAACGACAGTCGGAAATGTACTTGACTTGTAAAACATTAATTTATACCACATAGACAAATTAGAAAGATATAGTCAAGTTGCAGAGGATTATTGTCTGACAAAATAGGCAAACAGACAAACAACAGCAACTCGAGTCCAACTCAAGATTAAGAAGCTGGGTAAATTCGTTCTCTTGCTTAAATTATTTGCATATTATTCAATGTCTTCATATACGTCTTTGTATATGTATCAAGTGCATTCAATGTTAAATGGGGCTCTAGGAAAGTCTAAGCACTCCAATAACTTTGTAAGGAAAGATCCATGAGTGTACACGTTAGGTCTATCAAAAGCAAACATGTCCGATCGAATGCAAGTGATTTCAGCGCTCCCTAACGGAGAATTTTAAAAATCAGGATAACGGACTCGGTAGCAAAGCAAGTTGTAAGAAAAAGTGAAGTTTGTAGAGCATTGTCTAAGGAATACGGGATCGACATCAGGAACGTACGAAACGCGTATATGGAAGGCACTAAATACCTGTTAAAAAGTGGTATCATCAGAACCTATAACACGGTGACCCCTGCAATGGTTGTCAAAGTAAGGGGTAATATTCTGTCTCAAATTCAAATCTGCATTGCTGCTGCCGGAGAATATTTTGTGAATAGGCTGTACATTATATTCCTATGCATTCAAGTGCAGTTTATTTTACAATTCCTGAATATGACATCATATCGCTAATAATCATATTGTCTTATAACTGTTAACTATACAAATGAATTCTGTAACAGTTTTATTGTCGATTCCTACTCATTAGTCAATTCAATACAAATTTGTATTTGTAATTTTTCGTTCATCTCGCTTTGTTGCCGAGTTCGCTATCCTAACTATTTAAATTTTCCAATCATTTTTATTCAAATAGGCGTGACCACTTTACTGTAGAGCGATCTTACGTATAAACTCCTGAATAGTCCCTTACAAAGTTATTGAGGTGCTTAATTACTTTCTTAGTATATCGTATACTGTTTTACTCATTCTTTATATAATGTATACCGTTTTATTTATTCTCTATATTGTGTAATATTTTACTCAATTCTTTGTATATTGCATATACTGTTTTACCCATTCTTTGTATGTTGTATACTATTTCATTTATTCTTTAAATATTGTATACTGTTTTACTCATACTTTGTATACTGCTTACTATTTTATTCATTCTCTGTATATTGCATACTGTTTTACTTATTTTTTTGTATATCGTATACTGTTTTACTTATTTTTTGTATACAGCATACTATTTTATTCATTCTTTGTATAGTGTATACTGTTTTACTCATTTGTATATTGTATACTGTTTTACTCATTCTTTTTCCCCCCAACAGATGTTACGTTGGTAAGCAACAACTCGGCATACTCTTTCAGCGAAACCATCGTGTTTGATCCTATCCATATGAATATGAGTGGAGAATATGAGTGCACTGCTTTTAGTCCGAAGAGCAATTTTACTTTGAGTAAACACTTAACAATTGACGTCAAGGGTAAGACACTAATTGTTCGTCTTTGAATTATAATATTTGAAACAACATCAAAACAGTAATGAAAGAGTCTTCATATGGTGATAAATGGTGTGTGCATTTTCTTTTCGGCGTAACTATTGAAAAAAATTATAATCTTTTGTATACTTATATCTTACTGTCATACGAATTTTCTGTGAAACCGAAAGTGACATCTCCAGAAACGGAAATGGAAATTCTTAGTGAATCCCAGTACTTTCACACTAAAAATTTCCATATTCAAGCAAAATCATTCAGTCTCCATCGAAACGGAGATATCAGCACAGTCTCCGAACTTTTTGATCCTACCTTGTATATATATATATTTTTAATATATATATATATATTATATATTTATATATATTATATATATATATATTTTATATATATATATTATATATATATATATATATATATATATATATATATATATATAATTTGGCTAAAAGCTACTCATATATCTTAGCATTCTAACAAGAACATTTTTTTCGATCGCATAAATAATTTAAATTTTTGTAATATTTTAAACGATCGCATTGATGGATCATTTTATTCCGTGCGGACCTTTTCCCGGTTAATGTTCTTCGACCTCCTGAAGCCACTTCTACAGAAGGGGGAAATCATGTTTTCCATTCGAACATGCTCATAATAGATGCGAACGTCCTGATGTGTGGTCATAAATTGCGGGAGATTTGAGAAATTTTATTTGTATCGTGAGAATGATTTTATTTCAAAACAAGCGATTTGGAAATTAAGTATGATGTTTGTTATCTGTATCTGTATTATGTAAGTAGCGTGCACTTATTTAGGACCCGGGAAACGGTGGGTAATTCGTTCTAGTAAAGACAAATCTAGTAAACACGAAACGCAATTCAATAATATGCAAATTTTTTTTTTGTTAGAAATTAGGAAACCAGTGCTGAACAAGACAAACTTGCAGGGAACATCCATCCTAACTGCTCCGGGTACACTCCAGGAGTTTTTCTGTTACACTGACGGAGTGCCTTTCCCCTCAGTGACTTGGAGGAAAGATGGGAAACTGTTCGACGTCTCCAACATGTCGGGCGTGGAGCTGACGGAAAGAGATCAGAAACTGACCCTTCGAAGAGTGTTGGAAAGGGACGCCGGCTTCTACGAATGTGTGGTGAGAAACAGGGGAGGACAGATAACAGCAAATGCAACGCTGGACGTATGGGCAGGTAAATCTTTCTACTTCTATATACAGTAATTTATTGCAATGACGGTTAGTGACTTCAGGAATTGGTGAAGTATATTCGGAGGTTGGATTTCACTCTCTTCCTCCTCGACAACGAACATCATCAAAAGCTACTGGCACAAGTGTTGTCAAATACTATCTAAAATAGTCAAACGAGTCTGAAAAATTCGCCAAATAATATTAATAATAGCAACCCATCCAGCCGATAACTTTAAGTGAAGCAGCGCTTATCCTGCTTCCCCTCACGAGCTGCCACTGTAACCTTGTCAAGGAAAGTCGTGGGTAAGGATATTAACTCCAGAAGTTTTAGGGTTATCCTATGTATTTTATACAGGTATATAGGAGTCTTCTATTGCACTACATGATGAAACAATTTTGGGAGGATGCCACTGTAACCTTGTCAAGGAAAGTCATGGGTAAGGATATTAACTCCAGAAGTTTTAGGGTTATCCTATGTATTTTATACAGGTATATAGGAGTCTTCTATTGCACTACATGATGAAACAATTTTGGGAGGCTGACCCGCGTTTTAGTGGGATATGGGGGGCTATCTCGAATGTTAGAAATGGGAGAAATGTCAATTGCAAAGTTGAAAAGCGTTGCTAAATTAGCACAAAACGTGTTTGTCTCCTTGTAAAAAAAAAGGAAAGAAAATTTGAAAAACAGTGTATGTAATCAAACCTATCCCCCCCCCCCTTCAAAAATCGAACATTTTGGACAATGCGGCAGAATAAATTGACTTTATTATACACAAAATACAAAATGTTCACTTTCAACAATGATACATGCGTGCACACTTGTAATAAGATTTATTTGTGTGTTTTACAATGTCTCTACATTTACACTGTTGCAGATTAATAAATTGATATATTTTTTAAATAGCTATTTAGAGAGTTTTTTTCCATGTTTTTTGGAGGACAAAAATATTTAGCACTAATTTTGTAACATTCTACAACTTTGTGTTTGACTTTTTCCTCATATCTCTAACTGGAAGCGAGATAGTTCCCCGTATCCTGATAAAAAAGGAGGGTCTGCCCCTCCAAAGTTGCCCCATCATGTAGCGACATAGGGGTTTCCTATACTTGTATAAAACAATTTTCGATAATTTTAATACTTTTCGAGTTATTGTTCTGGTCCGTAACTCTCCTTGACATACTGCATAAATAAAAGCATTGTTGTCCAAAAATTTTTCTAATGCATATTTCAAAACCTTACACATGGCATTTCGATTTATTAAATCAACTTTCATTAAATGATTATTGTTCTTTTACAGAAATATCAGTGATATCCAACCAAGAATCCGTGGAACTCCTGGGGTTCCACGAGTCGTGTCAAGGGTTCCGCAAGAATTTACAAAATCTTGCATAAAAGAAAAGAACGATTTACCACCTCTGTTATAATTGAGTAAAAAAAAAAATTAAATTAGGATTTTGATACGGAAATTATATTAACTCAAAATCATTACAAAATGTATGCACAATGTTTGTTTGTAACCAGTAAGTCAGATGCAAAGTGAAAGTGTTTGTCACATTTTTATTAACGGTAATTAATAAATAGAAATAGGCAATAAATACTCTTGTAATATTTTATTCAAAAGCATGAGTTAATAGAATTTATTTACCCTACTATTTTAAACGCCTATTTTGTAATTTATCGCTATCAAATCTAATATGTGTCAGCCAAATAGAGTTTTCCTGTGATTTGACAAAATATAATATGTCAAAGATTCCTCCAAACAAAAATCGTCAGAATCGCTGTTGTAGATCAATGGATACTATCAATCAACCCATGATTCAAATTCAATTAAAAATGCTGGTGCAGGTGTGTATTCAAAATGTTTCAGGCTGAGCAAAGCTAT
Organism: Amaurobius ferox; assembly: GCA_951213105.1. NCBI lineage: Eukaryota > Metazoa > Arthropoda > Arachnida > Araneae > Amaurobiidae > Amaurobius > Amaurobius ferox. The sequence continues at coordinate 87,651,536 of OX578147.1, read as the reverse complement.
AGGGGAATTCTTTAACAGCTACAATGGTGAGGTGGCAGCTGTGTCTTTGGCACTTGACGAAATTGGCAAGGGAAGAGAGTATAATATTGTAATCTTTATTGACTCACAGGCTACCATCAATTCACTCTCTTCAATCACACTTAGCAATTTAAAAACTGTGTACCACTATCAGATGGATATTAATGCTCTTTTGGAGAAGGGACGTCAAATCGTTCTGCAGTGGATCCCCAGCCACTGCGGTATCTCTGCTAATGACCTGGCGGACAAACTGGCTAAGGCTGGCTCAAATTTACGGCAACCTTGCCAGACTTTGGACTATCACACTGTTAAAAGGCTTGTTAAACTAAAAATTGTCTCCTTTCCACAAAAATTTTACAAGGATTTTGCGCCCGGTCGTCCAAATAGTCACTCAAGTCTTCTGGACGAGTCGGACGGCCTGGGGTTTCCACAAGTATTTTGCGAAGGGAAAGACTTCGGCTTCTTTGTTAAGGAAGCCTGCCCCGTTCTCCTTCCATAGAGCTGTGAGTGGCTAACTTCCGGCTCAAGACTGACTACGACTTTCTACAGAAACATTTACATCGTTTTGGCTTGTCGGATTCTCCGACATGTCCACTTTGTGGCCTTGGTGGACTGGTGGCCACCTCTACACTTGCCCTGGGCTTAGTGACGTCGCAGATAGAAATTCTGCGGAGGATGACTTTTCGTTTCGTTCAAGACTTTACTGGGCTGTCCGACAGAGACTGATGGTTGAAAAACCAAGGTCCGTCGTAGGATAAAAAAAAAATGGAAGAACACGTGTTTTGAAATTGACGCTCGAACAGTTACTTAACCAAACAGGTTAGATACGTTAGTTAGACTGATCAACTCAAGTTTCAAAAATATGGAATTTCGAACTTTTGAGGACCTGAAATTTATGACAGAGATTTTCATTTCACACACGGGATGTTCTCTGTATAAAAGGAAAGGAATTATGAGTTCATTAAAATCTGAATGGTCAATTCGATCTGAAATTTGAGTGCGTATAGAGGCCATTTCAACTATGAAGAAGCAGACCAAAAACATTCCAGTAGATGAATTAATACAGCCTTATGAATTAAGAGAGCCAGCCGAAGATCAGTGGTTCGATCCTCCTTTGGATTAAAATATTTCTTCACAACATTCTTGAAGGTAACGATGAGCATTCTCACATATCCTTGAAATAAAAATTCTTGACCAATGCTTTAGATTTTCAAACTTAATAAATTAATTAAAAATTAGCTAAATTCGCTAAAAAAAGAATTTATACCCAAGGACACTAAATTTGCCATCAAGATCAAGCAATCCGAACCTTTCCGTAATAACAATTGATACCTGTATATGTTGCTTTCCGCCAATGAAATATTTGACACAGGGAAATATATTTAAAGTACTTGCAACAACATATTGTTCGAAAAGTACATTCTATAACAAAAAATCGACACACCAAGAAAGAGTTGTCCGATTTTGATAAAAACTGGTGGATGTGAAGAACATACATAGAAAAAGAAACGATTAAAATTTCAGAACAATTTAATGATTTAGAGTTTGACCTTATACAGAGGGAGGAACACCTCTGGCCTAGATGCAAGATGCCACCCAGCGTGGCATAGACTGATAAAGTTCACGGATGGTGTCCTGCAGAATGTCTTGCTAAACTGTCTCCAACTGTCGGGCTAAATCGTCAACATTCTGGGATGGTTGCAATCACCGTCCCATAACGTCTCAAATGTGCCCTATGGGAGAACGATCAGAAGACCTAGCTGGCCAAGGAAGTGTTGGGCAAGCCTGCAAACAATTCATAGCAACATGCGCTGTGTGCGGTCGGGAATTATCTTGTTGAAAAGTAAGTCCTGTGTGTCGCAAAAGGAACAGTAACACAATCTGTCGTAGAATGTTGGCTACGTACCGCTGTGCTGTCAGTGTGCCAGAAATGACTACCAAAGACGTAAGATATCCGCAGTCGAAATGCAACAGATATTTTGACCACAGATTCGGAATAGCTCCTTATATACACCTGCTGAATGCGCAGTTCCTATGCGCTGGAGCTCCCACTATTTATTCATTGGATACCAAATTGTATTCATTTGCATGTTCGCTCAAAATGTCTTTGCATACGAAATTTCATTACAATCGGACAACTCCTTCTTGGTGCGTTGATTTTTTTTGTTACAGAGTATTGTTACTGTTGTATTTTACACATTTCCGCTTCAAACTCAACAATAGATTTCAGACAATTCTGTAAATATCATAACGGTGCACCTTGAGTCCATCATTATAGCTACTCTTCACCGTTTCTATGGCTGCGTATTTATATTTCAACCATTCCCAAATATTTCTTTATCATAAATTTTTGTGAATATTTTCTTTACAGATAACAAAAATGACTCAGAAGGCGGGCTGACGGTTGGAGAAACTTCTCTAGTTGTTGTGTTTGGAGTTTTTGGAGTTATCCTTATTTTGGTTCTTTTTTGCTTGATACAGAGAATTTTGAAAGAAAAGGTAGGCAGTTCTCGGCTTAACTAGACTTTGCCAGTCATTCTTAAATACAGGCAATTATATTTTTTAAATTAGCCATGTGCCAGTTGATAAAAATAGGAAAACTCCCTATTTCTTACCTGGCAGTTGGAATTCTGTTATCTAAATGACAGCTGGTGCATATTTTCTCAGTGTAGCATACAACAAAATATAAAGAAAACATATTATTATAATACTACTTTGAAGAGAAACCGGAATAGAACTGTTATGTGACTACAATTGTTTCGAGGGTAGTAGATTTCGAAGATAGTGAGTTTGATACCACCCACTAGCGAATTTTAGCTTTGTTCTTACTCTGTTGGAAGTTATTTTTGTCTGCTAAGTCGCAGTTGGTCCTTAGCAGCACACGCTGTTTTTGACCCGAGGAAGGGTGTTCAAAACACCCTTGAAACAGTTGTAGTTACCTAATTGTCCTATTCATTTTTTATTTAAGGAAGAGTTAGAAAGTTATATTCTCTCAAGTAGAAGTTTTATTTATTGTGATAAATGAAACAATCAATTTCAGAAATTAAATGAGCTGAAACTAGATCAAGCTGCTTCTAAAATCAGTTAATAAATTTAATTGTTTTATGCTGTTTTATTAACGATTTTTTATCCTCAAATACTTTTGATGGCGATTTTTACGAATTATTGTAAAAACAGCAACGTACACTCTTGAAATGTCATTGTTAGTTTTTACTTCTTTATGTTAGTTTCTACTTCTTTTTGTTAGTTTCTACTCTTCATTTACTTAAAGTAAAGCAAATAATTGATTATTGAGGTATTTTAGAACTTTTCATAACACTGCACACTTGTTAAAGTTGATGTTATAGGAACTTCATTTTTTGTGCCATATTATCCTGAATTCTCTCTCTCTTTCTCTCTGTATATATATATATATATATATATATATATATATATATATATATTACATATATAAATATATGTATATATATATATATATCTTTTGCTCTTTACTTATTCCCCTTCTTTACTTAAACATTATACTATCAGAAAAAACCCGACGTTGCCCGGGTTAATATTAAAATAATATTAACGCTGTAGAAAATGTGAAATATATTAATTAATCATAAACATGCTTACAATAAGCTTAACGAATCACGAAACATATATACTTATTACAAATACGTTACGCCGGTTTCTAGCATAAATGGGCAATACAGTTAGGCAAAGAGGTAAAATTAAAAAAGGTTTAATTCCCTTTGTTCTGTGGAAAGTTGCGAAAGGATAAAACTTAAAAATATTCCCTTGAAACCAGAGTCTAATTTATTGAAAAATGTCCAATTTATCCATTACTTAATCTAGAAATACAATAAACTTGATTTAATTTTCTCTTCCTCTTACAGAAACAAAAGAAAGAATTAGACTTCATGAATCATAATCAATTTGAACGTGGGTATATTGATATCTTCAATCCCAATTTACCCCTGGAGGATCAAATCGATCTTTTACCCTATAAGAATAAGTGGGAATTTCCCAAAGAAAGGCTAAAATTAGGTAAGCTACCAATTAATCTCAATCTTGAAGCTTTTTATTAAATTTCAATTTTATTGCAAACAAAATGGGCATTTTATTTTCTCTACATGTTTAGATAGTATAGTACTCGTATATAGACAAAGTATTGTGATGGGGTCGAAAATTTAAATTCGAGTTTTCGATGGAAGAGCACATTGTACTTGAATCGAAAAATTTAAGTGATGTGTGTGTTTGTGTCCATAAGTCTGTGGACGCGGTATCTCATGAACGAATTGAGCGTTTCGAAAATAACTTGGTATCATTATTACAACCAGTGAATAGAGGAGTGCTATTGAGTTTAAACGCAGTAGATTATTCGAAAGGTCAACTTTCGAATAAGTTAAAAAAAATCATTAAAGCATTAGATTCTTCATTAATGACAAATAAATAACCATTTCTGACGTAATTTTTTTATTAGAAAATAAATGACACAAACTTTTGAATGCTGAACTGTTCTCGGGATATTGCGCGACTCATGGATGAATTTTTGAAAAATTCATTAAGAAATTCAAAACCTCCAATGCTGTTAAATAAATAATCATTTCATACGTAATGCTTTCATTATAAAACGAGTGATATAAACTTCAGAACACTAGCATCAACCGTTATCACGATATTGCGCGTTTTCAGATAAATTTAGCAAAAAATATAGAAAAAAATTGCATAAAATTATAAAAACCAGTTATATATGATAGTGAATATATGATAGTACTATCATATTTTCACTTTCTATATGCAATATTACGCAACAAATCCATTAAATTAAATGTGTATTACATTTTGATGAGGATTTTCTTTTTCTTTCGACCCAGATCGTCCGGCCTACACGAAGGTGTAAGGTACCTGTTCAGACAGACTGGACAGTGCCATCCAATTTAGACTGGAATTCAGTAGGGCCGATATTCATAGGAGCCGCCCCATCCTTCCTCTACCACCAACCTTTCAGACATATTTTCAGATCTACATATTTAACCTGCTCGTACGCTGTGTGAATACGGGGACAGTTTGGGCAGAATTGGAATCGAACTCGATTCTTCCTAGTGCAATTCTTGTGCTTTAACCACGGGGATGTCCCACCCTTGATGAGGATTTTGCACTGAGTAATAATAGACAATCTGCTTGGATTAACAAGTTACCAAAAGTGTCCAATTTCAATTTACATGGTCACGCCAAAAACATTTACCAAAAACATTTAACGCCGAAACCATTGTGCTGTGGACTTTATACACACTATAACATACCTGTGAAAGATGTAATGTCATTGGATTATGTATGGAAAGTCAAGTGCCCAGACAGAGTATTTTAATATAGAAGTTATTAATTCTTAAACGACATGTTAAATCCCAACAGGTAAAACTCTCGGCCAAGGCGCTTTTGGAAGAGTTGTGAAAGCAGAAGCAATAGGTCTGGTAGATGGCGAGGCTTCCACAACAGTCGCAGTGAAGATGCTTAAAGGTGAATTTATAGTTAAATTACTTAAAATATATTTGCTTCTATAAAATATTTTATAAATAAATAAATATATTTTCTACACTTCATTTATAATTTATGCATGAAAAACGTAATATTTGCCTAGTTGTTTAGTATGCCTGTATCATTTATATTTTACTTACACTCTATAACAAAAAAATCGACGCACCAAGAGGGAGTTGTCCGATTGTGATAAAAATTGGTGGATGTGAAAAACATATATAAAAAAAGAAATCAATCATTATAGCTCAATCGGATCATTATAGCTCAAAATTTAAGACACTTCTCTGTCTACGCTATTATTTCAGTTACTTTACACCTTTGGGTAGGTTGAATGGTCTGTGTAGGAAAAAGACTTCTTTTGTCTTCACTATTAAATCGCTATTTCTCCACTTAAAAAGTGGCGGGTTTTTCTTGTTTTTTTAATGGGAGGTGAAGTTTTTGACACATATCCAAAACATTTAAAAATTTAAAAGAAAATTATGATTATTATTTATTTACAAAAAAGAAACCGGGTCATTACCGCCTGAAATTTCGATTCATGTACTATATTATGAAGTCAAATTTTTTGTTATCAAATTAGTATACGGTGCTATTGAATGTCAGGCAGAGATGCGCCCCGTAATAACTGTTCGGTTGAGTGGGAATTAGGAATTTTTTTGCTCTTTTGTCGTGACTTTCTTTAGCAAAAAGTTAATTGAGAGGGTCCCTCTGAGGCGGTTAATTCAAATTTTATAGTGGGGCGCAGCATCGTGAGGTCATGTATCAGGGCTTGCAATATATATGTATTTTAGATATACTCTTTTGCCGGGAATTCAGAATTTATCGATGTATATCGTTAGCTGTGCCTGCTAAAAAAATCTCACACTAAAAGTCACAGCTAAACATGTGGCAGCTAAAATAGTAACAGCTGTAACAGTGACAGCTAAAAGAGTGACCATTAGCTGCATGCACAACTAGTTTAAATTTATGTTTTAGTTACATTTTTTGGTGAAAAAATACTCTTTTTAACACTTTACAACAAAGTTGAAAAGTGTTTATGACTTTGTTCATTCTGTCTGGCTGTCTGGCTGTCTGTCAGTCCGTTAGCACGATAACTGCCGTAAAAATGACTTAATCAAAATGCAAATTTTAGTATGTTGTTCAGACGGTCTGTGGGACCTACGGGAATACAAATAAATAATATCACCCAATTAGTTTTGGATTGAACCCGGGTTGAAAAAATGATATATTTTGAACCCTATGGGACATAATTTTTCAAACATTTTTTAAGCGGATTTAAAATTCATAAATTGCTTCGAAAATTTTAGGTAATATTCAAATTATCCCATAAAATTAAAAAAAAAAATTTCAGCAAAATATATTCAGTAGTTTTTTAAATAAAAATTAAAATAATAATTACACCTCTTATATGAAGCGATCACGTGACTATTGTATGAACAGATCACGTGACCCACTTCAAAATGAAATATGGCATCCATCTTGTCCCAAAATCGTGATTTTTAAAGTTCTTTTTTAATTCATATTGAGTGTTGTATTTGTCCTAAAACCGCTTTATTTTTGCTTAAAATCTGTGCATCTACATAGTGAAACAACGCAATTACAATATATTTAAGTTTAAATGATCATCCAATTTTGATTATTTCTACAACGAAGCCTATTTTTCACTTATGTAAAATGCAAACAGCAAATATGTAGAATGAGCTGTATAAGAATTACTGCATTCCTTTAACGCAAAATTATTTAGCTCATGAAGTCTGCCATAGCTGATATGAAGAAAATATTCATTGACTTTACAGAGAGAAGGACGATTATTTTCGATGAAGTTTTAAGCATAGAGTTTAATTACTTGTTCCTCCATGGTCTTAAGTTTTTAAATAAAATAAATTATTATAGTATTGTGATGAATGAAATGAATGCGAAAATGTTATGAATGAAATGAATGGGAAAATGTTATGAATGAAATGAATGGGAAAATGTTATGAATGAAATGAATGGGAAAATATTAAGAATGAAATGCTGCTTTTATAGAGAGAGCTAGGCGTGTTATGTTTCGATGGCGTCATTTGAATAAATTTCAATTGTTTTTGATGAAGTTTTCAAATATAATAAATTATTGTAGTATTATGATAATGCTAAAAACATTACCGAGGAGCCAGACAATTTATATTTAACTGACGTCATTTGAATAAAGTTCATTTTCTTCTTATGAACTTTTAAGTTTTCAAATATAATAAATTAATGTAGTATTGTGATAATTTTTAAAATATTACCGACGAATGTATCGCATTTTAGAGATGTTTAAATGAAATTGCATTGAAGTTGGAAAGTGTTTCATAATTAATGCTTTATGCATGATTGATCTTTCTTGTTTATTGTAATATTTTGACTGAAGATAGGAAAATATACTCCAGTTCGTATGCTGATTAAATATATTTCGAAAGGGAAATGATGTAAATTGGACACTACAAGAATTAAGAAGAAATTATTTTTCAGATATAAATAATACATGTTGCATTAATTGGGTTTATGGCGCTGAACTTGTTTCAATTTTAACTTATTTTAGAGGCAGCAGACACTGAACAGAGAAAAGCTTTGGTGGCTGAACTGAAAATACTTATTCACATTGGAAAGCATTTAAACATTGTAAACTTATTAGGTGCAGTGACAAAGAATTTGGCAAAAGGTAAGGAAGTTTTGAGTCATATTTTAAATTCTTCATATTCATATGTAATTTCACAAGAAATATGAGAATTTAATCTATAAGTATGAAATTGCAAAATGCCATTAAATTATTTCCATTTGAAATAAGTTGTTATGTTTTGCTTTATTTGTATCCTTGTTGAAATATACAGCATGACACTTTTTGCTGATTTTGGTCCCTGGTTTCTGTGAGACCAGAAATAGATCTCACACCAATTATTGTGAGATAATTTTATGTACATTATTTATTGTGTCTGAAATGTCAGATAATGCCTTCAGTCTCAATGACGCCGGTGCTTACGACACGTGGACCCAAAGGTCAGATAAAATCATAAATTTAGGGGTGTTAAGACAAGAAGGGCTCGAAGAACGGTTAAGAAAATGTAAAGAATGACATTAGATAAAAAGGCTGACCAATTGAGAAGAAGCTTCTTGTAGTGTCACCCTGAAGGCTGCCAATGTGAGCAAAGGAGGAGTGTCAGTCCTGAGGCAAAAAGAGCCACAACCTATGATATAAGGACGACGATAAAAACAGACATAGCGAGAAACAGACTTACAGCAATACACCTAAGAAAGAACGATTAGATATGTAGACTACGAGTCTGACATAAGATGTAGAGAACGACTTTGACTTTCAGAGAGATATGATTTAGACTTCGAGAGAGATGGCAGTATGGCGTCTACAAAAATGACAATGCTCAGATTACAGGCTCCAGAAGTGTTTGATATGAACACCTAGACAGCAGTACAATATGATCGGCGAATTACACTTCGAGTTAATTTCAGTAATGTGATCGGCGAAGTACGTGCTGGTGAAGTACGTGCCGTTCCTCAAATAATATACCAGGTCTTAAATACATTTTAGGTATTTTTAATAATGATCTCACATTGTCTCTCTCCTCCGAAATAATATGAATAATTGTGTAATGAATTCAATAAGTATTTTATGTTGTTAATAAATGATTTATTGTTAAAGTTAAGATGGTGCGATCAATTTAGTATTATATTAATTAATATTCTTTTACAGAATTCGCTCAAAAGATAAATAATTGGAGGATTATCAGAGCGGCAAAACAATGCAATGTATAAATTATTTAATGAGTACCACGAATACGATCAATTTAGGGCCATGTTAGATAATGTTAAAAATAATTAATCTATAATCTAAAACTCCAACTTTAAATCTTTTCAAAAACTGCTCCACAGTTTCATATTCCCCCTAAGTCATTTTATTAAGTTTCGCCACTGCTCCTGTTCAACTATGGCAGCCACCCTCCCCCCCCCCGCTCCGAAATCTACGCCTATGGCGACTACGCCTATGCTCTATTAACTATAATAAAAGTAGTCATATTTGAAATCGCACACATTTTTAACATCTATTTCTCTATTGTTAAATAGATTTTTGTTAAATTAAATTGAGTTTATCCAACTAAATATGTAGGTTATTACTAATTTTATTGAAAATTCCATAATATCGCAGTTTATAGTTACGCCATCGTCATTTAGATACGAGAAAACAATTTTAGAATGCACTTTTATTACAGATAACAACATTCATGGACCAGTCCATTTATGCTGTTATCTTTAATGGGAGTGGATTTCAAATTTTTATGAATATCCCTACATGCGGGTTCTGAGACTCATGAAACAATTTTATTTGGATAGAACAGTGATAAATATGCACAATAAGCTTATACATGCCGAAACCAACTTTCAATGATTCTCACGAGAGAAAAATTTTCGAAACTTCTTGAATTATAACTTAAGAATCTCATAGATTCAGGTAATCGTAGATTGGACCACAAACAAACATTCTTCAGACTAAATTTAAAGGCCTGTTTGTGATAGGAAAGCCAATAAGAGTGTAAGTTTACCGTTCGGATTGTATGATTAGGATGCGAAATATTATACTTGATCTTTTCCTTAACGGAATACAATAATATGTTTAAAGCAACATTATCTTTATGTATTAGTGATGGTTTGTGTTTTTATTTTCTAGGTGAAATGTGCGTATTAAAGTAAATTATCTTCATGTATTAGTGCTGATTTGTGTTTTTATTTTTTAACATTATCTTCATGCATTAGTGCTGATTTGTGTTTTTATTTTTTAACATTATCTTCATGTATTAGTGCTGATTTATGTTTTAATTTTCTAGGTGAACTGTACGTTTAAAAGCAACAATATCTTCATGTATTAGTGCTGATTTGTGTTTTTATTTTCTAGGTGAACTGTATGTTTTAAAGCAACAATATCTTCATGTATTAGTGCTGATTTGTGTTTTTATTTTCTAGGTGAACTGTACGTTTTAAAGCAACAATATCTTCATGTATTAGTGCTGATTTGTGTTTTTATTTTCTAGGTGAACTGTACGTTTTAAAGCAACAATATCTTCATGTATTAGTGCTGATTTGTGTTTTTATTTTCTAGGTGAACTGTACGCTTTAAAGCAACAATATCTTCATGTATTAGTGCTGATTTGTGTTTTTATTTTCTAGGTGAACTGTACGTTTTAAAGCAACAATATCTTCATGTATTAGTGCTGATTTGTGTTTTTATTTTCTAGGTGAACTGCACGTTTTAAAGCAACAATATCTTCATGTATTAGTGCTGATTTGTGTTTTTATTTTCTAGGTGAACTGTACGTTTTAAAGCAACAATATCTTCATGTATTAGTGCTGATTTGTGTTTTTATTTTCTAGGTGAACTGTACGTTTTAAAGCAACAATATCTTCATGTATTAGTGCTGATTTGTGTTTTTATTTTCTAGGTAAACTGTACGTTTTAAAGCAACAATATCTTCATGTATTAGTGCTGATTTGTGTTTTTATTTTCTAGGTGAACAGTACGTTTTAAAGCAACAATATCTTCATGTATTAGTGCTGATTTGTGTTTTAATTTTCTAGCTGAACTGACCATTTTTAAAGTAATATTACTTCATGTGTTGGTGCTGATTGTGTTTTCATTTTCTAAGTGAACTGTACGTTTTAAAGCAGCAATATCTTCATGTATTAGTGCTTATTTGTGTTTTTATTTTCTAGGTGAACTGTACGTTTTAAAGCAACAATATCTTCATGTATTAGTGCTGATTTGCGTTTTTATTTTCTGGGTGAACTGTACGTTTTAAAGCAACAATATCTTCATGTATTAGTGCTGATTTGTGTTTTTATTTTCTAGGTGAACTGTACGTTTTAAAGCAACAATATCTTCATGTATAAGTGCTGATTTGTGTTTTTATTTTCTAGGTGAACTGTACGCTTTAAAGCAACAATATCTTCATGTATTAGTGCTGATTTGTGTTTTTATTTTCTAGGTGAACTCTGTACGTTTTAAAGCAACAATATCTTCATGTATAAGTACTGATTTGTGTTTTTATTTTCTAGGTGAACTGTACGTTTTAAAGCAACAATATCTTCATGTATTAGTGCTGATTTGTGTTTTTATTTTCTAGGTGAACTGTACGTTTTAAAGCAACAATATCTTCATGTATTAGTGCTGATTTGTGTTTTTATTTTCTAGGTGAACTGCACGTTTTAAAGCAACAATATCTTCATGTATTAGTGCTGATTTGTGTTTTTATTTTCTAGGTGAACTGTACGTTTTAAAGCAACAATATCTTCATGTATTAGTGCTGATTTGTGTTTTTATTTTCTAGGTGAACTGTACGTTTTAAAGCAACAATATCTTCATGTATTAGTGCTGATTTGTGTTTTTATTTTCTAGGTGAACTGTACGTTTTAAAGCAACAATATCTTCATGTATTAGTGCTGATTTGTGTTTTTATTTTCTAGGTGAACTGTACGTTTTAAAGCAACAATATCTTCATGTATTAGTGCTGATTTGTGTTTTTATTTTCTAGGTGAACTCTGTACGTTTTAAAGCAACAATATCTTCATGTATAAGTACTGATTTGTGTTTTTATTTTCTAGGTGAACTGTACGTTATAGTGGAGTATTGCTGCTATGGAAACCTTCGCCACTTTTTGCTGAAGCACAAAGGCACGTTTATAGATCAGTTAGATCATCGCACTGGGCAGTTGGATACTCAAATTTCCACCCTTCCCGGATCCCCATTCTCAAACATGCAAGACACTATGGTTATTTATTCGAATATATTGGGGCTTGCACTGGATAATCCGACATATAAGTAAGGACATTTCTCAATTGTAAATGAGCATTTCCGGGGCAAGGGTGTAAAAATGTGTAGCATTTTAAAGAGTTTATGGCAGAATTTGTTTTCTGCATTGACAGTAACAAAGTAATTATTTAAATGGACGGAGTAATGTAATGGTTAGAATGACTTGGCTGAAACTAGGAGACTTGGGTTTACTTTTCGGATATGGCTGTTTGAATTTTATTATCAAAAGATAAGTTGAATCTTATTCATGATCTTCACCAGTTAGATGATTTAAGATTGTGTTTGTTTTATTTTTTGCTAGAACGAATTACCCTGTGTTCCCCAGCTTTTCAATAAGCGGCCACTATTTAAATGATACAGATGCAGATAACACTACTCAATTTACAAATCGCTTGTTTTCTTATTCTTCGACTCAGATCGTCCGACCTACCCGAAGGTGTAAATATCTGTGTAGGTATTTTTTTGGATGGCCGGGAAGTGCCACCCAATTTAGATCGGAACCCAGTGGAGGAGGCATCCACAGGGATCGTACCCTCCTTTCCCTACCAACAGCCTCTCGGAAGGACTTACGGGCCCACGTGTTTAACGGGGCCCACGGGGTTACGGGCCCACGGGTTTACGGGCCCACGGGTTTACGGGCCCACGTGGCCCACGTCGTACTCCGCGTGAACACGGCGACAGTTTGGGCAGAGGAGGAAATCGAACTCAGGTCATCCGAGGTGCAATCCCCGCACGCTAACCACTGGGCTGTAGCGCCCAAATCGCTTGTTTTGAGCTTAAACCATTTCCGCACTCGTTTTTTTCCATGCCAATTATGTAACACGGATGTAATGAGTTCATTTGTTATGATTAAATAGGCTCCTCTTATATGCCCTAAATAAACTCGCTACAATTCGCCACATATGCACACAAACATCTGGTACGTCGATCGCCGAGTATTGACAGAATGATACAGAAATATTTTATATGCTTTACATGCTATGTTTTTACTTTCCCTGCAATACATGGTAATGTATAGGGAAAGTATTGGAATCATGACGAAAATCGCAACTCGAGTTTTCGACGGATCTACACGTTTCGAGACCTCTAGAATACGAAAAAACCATTTTTAGCGTGACGTCTGTGTGTGTGTCTGTGTGTCTGTCTGTCTGTGTGTCTGTCTGTCTGTGTGTCTGTCTGTCTGTCTGTCTGTGCAGATTTTGTATCCACTCTAACTAAAAAACTAATGGACCGAATTTCACTAAATTTCGTAGGTAAGTCACTTGTGGGCGGGGCTGGTGCTGATTAGTTTTGGGTACGATTCGGAATAAAAGAACCCGCCTTTTTTGCGAAATGGCCCGCAAAAGCTTGTATCCACTCTAGCTGAAAAACTAATGGACCGAATTTCACAAAATTTGGTAGATAAGTCGCTTGTAGGCCACCCTGGTGCTGATTAGATTTTGGTAGAATTCGAAAAAAAATAACCTGCCTTTTTTTGCAAAATGGCCCGCAAAAATCATCAAAATCTAAACTTAAGAACTACGTATGCTCAAATATAGCCATTAAATGCTTGTTTAATACGTAATTTTTAGCGAAGAAAAGAATAAGACCAACCCCATTACACTAGGACTAGCCGTTCTCGAGATATTTTAGTTTTTCGTATTTTTCCTACATCATTTTTGAAAATAAGTCCAGTTTTCAAATGAGAACGAAAATTGAATTAAAAATGAATTAAATTTAATTTAAATAAATAGAACGTGAATATAAGTCTGCAGGGAAAGTCATGTGCTGCCCACATCAGATTTTTTTAATTGGCAGAGTTAGAAAATTAATATTGAACAAGTTAGACTTTTGAATTGCCTAAACTAAACGCTAATAAATGGAAATTTCTGAAGTCGCAAAAAAAGAAAAAAGTTTCTTTACAACAGAAGTAAATTCCAAAAAAATAATTGCTATCTTACTAAGAAATTATGCCAAACATTGTTCTAGATTCTGTGACGTGATATGCTATTTAGCCACGACTATTGATGACGTGCTGCACATCTTATAAGTGAAGGAGATTATTGCCTTCCATATACGAGTTTCGTTTACTCCTGATACTGATTTTTACTAATTAGGCAATCTTCTAAAACTTTATAATTGACCTTTTTTTTCTATATCGCTTTGAGGCCGAGTTTCTTTATCATACCTTTTTAATTTATCCTCTAAGGCCGCTGCAATTAACTTTTATTCGATCAAGCATGGCTAATTGACCTAATGTGTTGGGTCTCTTGGGATAGACCCAGGGGCGGCATTTCAGCATTTCATTTGGGGGTGCGAGATTTGTATGAAAATCTCCAATATGAAATAATTAAAATGTTTGTTAACAGGGGAGGGGGGGGGGGGGAGAGGGATCACAAAAGTAAATTGATGTTGAGAAAAATAATTGTTGCTAACATAATTTTTGTACATAATTGTGGTAACATATAATTGTTGTTAACATAGTTTTTCTAAATACAATTATCTATATTTATTTACCTGTTATTGAAGTTTTAAACGCCGGTTCTTAGAGTCATCTTGTTACAATATCATCATAATCCAGGGGTATATCCTATTCTATAGCTAAAGTAGCTAAAGATGAAAGTCTTTCTTGTACCATTGTATTGCGAAAATAATTTTTCAACCTCCTGAGACACGAAAAAGACCTTTCACAACTGGCTGAGCTGATTGGCACAGTCAAAAATAATTTAACTAATAATGTTATGACAGGAAACACATTTTTAAATTCCGCTCTTTAAAATAATTCAGGCGACTTTTAAATTGGTATGGTCTATGTTTATATTTTTCACCATCGAATAAAACAGTCGCAATTCACATAGCAATTCCTCTTTCTGGAAGTTATATACTTTGCATATGGTTGAAACTTTTTCTTTTTCTTTTCCGATATCTTATTCGGATAATACTGAACTAAGGGCAAACAAAACGGATATATTGTTCTCATTAAATCTTGTCTCAATTTCATTAGATACTGAATCTATAATTTCATATTGAATCTGTGATATGATTTAACATCATTATGGGGACTTTTTTCACCTTGGGGATTTTTTTTTCACTGAATTTGATTGGAATTTTTTTACGCCTTTTTAGTTTTGGTCCAGAATAAGAATTTTTTGGTCCAGAATAAGGAAAATTAGGGGGCGCGACCGCGCCCCCTATTTGCCGCCCCTGGATAGACCTAATGTGTTTACGCTTGAATTTTTCCTTATTAAGCTATTGGGGTTCTTAAGGACTTTTATAGGAATACTGTATATTATTTAATTTCATACCCTGCATATTTGCTTTATTTACAGTGGACAGTCTCTTAATTATGCCGACATCGCTCACGATCAAGTCACAAATGATTCGGGAACGGGAATTTCAGTATTTACAAGTCCTTCTGGCAACAGCATGAGTGACCGGTACTCCAAAAATTCATCTGCAGTGTCTCCCGTGGGATGCGGAAATGACTGCTGCAATGATGAGTCTGCTAAGAATCCGTTCATAACGACCTGCGATCTGCTATGCTTTTCTTTCCAATGTGCCCGGGGGATGGAGTACTTAGCCTCCAAAAAGGTAAAATGTTCGACAAGGTTGTGAAACTTTATGTATTCTCCACATAACTATATAATTGTTTTATATGAATAGAAAAAAAATCTGATGTGGGCAATACATGATTTTCCTCATATAATGCAATGAATTTACTACTTTTGCAGTTAAAAAATGTTATTCTTATAGTAGATACTTATATTCTTTCCAAGATATTGATTTTTCTTCAATGAGTCGCCCTTTTCATTGATTTAGCGTCATTTTTATCCATTTGGCGAGATTTTCGTTAATTTGGCAACATTTAAAAATGTCACCAAATTGGCGGCATTCCACTAAATTCGTCGTCAAAATCTCGCCAAGCGTTATGGATGGAAAAACAAGTTATTTTTACAGCAGATAAATAACTATTGGCGTTCAAATACAAAAGTATTACTCAAAGTATCTTTTTTAGTGAATGGAACGAGTTAGATCCATGAGAATGATATCACCAAATTTATCGCATGATATTACATATGAAAAATGTTTCTCAACAGTTAATATTTTTATTTAATTTATGAGATTGTTTTGATAAATTTATTTGAATAATGTGCAATATCTCGAGAACGGTTCATGCTAGCATTCTAAAGTTTATGTAGATCGTTTTCTAAGGAAAAATTACATAAGAAATGTCTATTTGCGTAACTTTATTAAAGGTTTTGATTTTTTGATGACTTTTTTAAAATTTCACTCGAAAATTTAGGGGGGTTCTGAACATTCAATTGTATTTTAAAACAATAGACTTCCAGTATTCATGGATTGTGATTTTTGTACCAAATTTCCTTTGAATCGCTCCATTCGTTCGTGAGATATCGTCTCAGACTCACTGACACACACACACACATACTTTCATACACACACAGACATCACCTCAAAGATATCCAATTCGTGATCAGGATTGCTTGAAACGTGCTCTCCTGTCGAAAACTCGAATTCGTTTTTTCGACCCCGTCACAATTCTTTCATTATACATTATGTATATAAGGAAAGTAAAAATATATTTTGGATGAAAATCAGTATATGTGTAAGCTGGGTTTCCTACTGTAGAATGTTCATTGTCCATCATCGCCTGCCAATGTGAATACAGATACTCGCAGGCAGTGGTGGCTTGTGAGATGAAGCAGTCGACCCAGGATAGACGCTGCTTCACTTAAAGTTATCGGTTGAATGGGTTATTATTATTTAGCGAATTTTTCAGACTCATTTGGCTATTTTTAGATAATATTTGACAGCACTTGTGCCAGCAGCGTGATGTGTTTTGATGATGTTCGTTGTCAAACAGGGGGTTGGAATCCCGCCACTGAATATGCTTCACCCATTTTTGAAGTCACGAGTCGCAGCTGATTTCTACTGTATAGCTGTATATGCGTCTTATATATGCACTTACCATGCGTCTCCAGGGATTTGGTTTTAGGAGTCATAACCTCGCCAGAGATCCATTTTGTTCCAGTATTAAGCTTCCGAATAATGAACAGTGGTTTAGATCGTGCTGTTGTAGATAAGAACCCTTGACATAGAAAATGTAAGGCCAAACCAAAAGATCATGCCTCCCATAAAGCTGGGTCAAGTTCAGTAGCGTAGAGTGAGATTTTTGACTGGGAAAGCTGAAAATTTCGCAAAAAATTTGATATTACAAGTGAAATTTATATTGGAATTCGCATTTTCATAAGTTTTATTTTAATAAGTATTATTTCTTGGTGAATAAAATAAAATAATTTTACATAAAAATGCTGAGTGGATGAAATACACGAGATTTTAAAATGTTACCTATTAAGATGAATACATACAAAATATAACATTTCAAATGTTTTCTTATATCTAAATTAGATAAACTTTTGCAATCATTTTATTAAATATGATGTCATGGTCACCCATTAGGGAGGTAAAGGGGGGGGGCACACGCCCCCTTATTACTTCAATATAACAAAGGCAAGTAATAAAGGCTCAAATTGAATCTAAAAGATGATATGAAGTTTTATAGCAGAATCTGTCATAAATATTTAATTAACTTTGAAGTATGGTTGCCTAATAAGAATCATAAATTACATTTTTTTACACATGGAAACACATAATTTATTCACTTTCTGTAATTCGTATAAATATCCAAAAATTTTCCTTGAACTTACTAAATACAAGTTTAAAATTTTTATAAATAAAAAAAAATTGTATTAAAATCTTAGGGTTTGAAAGTTCAACATAAGGAAGCTAAAGTTTGCTGAAATTATATCTAGAGAATTACGAACTATAAATTTTCTGCTACAATCCCTCCTAAGTTTTTTTACTGGCCACATAACTGTACTGACGAGTAGCACTATCCTTGAAATCTTTATCGACTGTTAGTAAAGCCTTGACCATTTGAGCACTTTCTTACTGGTTAGCAACGTCCTGTTATAGGATAGAAGTCGATTCACTGTATCTTTAAGTGCTTAGAATTTTGTCAAAAGTGGGCAGGGATAAAATAATGCCTTTCATCGTTGCTGGTTTAAAATAAATACTTGTACCAATAATATTTTAAAATCCTCTGCTTTAAGAAGTTTTGTACTCGCTGATCATTGCGAAACCATGTTTTCCTTGCATGTGGTGAAGAGAACTAGAAAGATACTTCTTATGTACAGCCCGAACTACTGATAAAGCAATAAAATTGAAAAAAAAACATCATTATAAAAGCAGCACACAACACGAAAATAATTATTTTTGCGTTGTATGCTTCTTTCAACGAAGTTTTTTTTACTTTCCCTGCAATACGTGGTAATGTATAGGGAAAGTATTGGAATCATGCCCAAAATCGCAACTCGAGTTTTCGACGGATCTACGCGCTTCGAGACTTCTAGAATACGAAAGAACCATTTAGAGCATGACGTCTGTGTGTGTGTCTGTCTGTCTGTGCAGATTTTGTATCCACTCTAACTAAAAAACTAATTGACCGAATTTCATGAAATTTGGTAGGTAAGTCACTCGTGAGCAAATCTGGTGCTGATTAGTTTTGGGTACGATTCGGGATAAAAGAACCCGCCTTTTTTTTTGCGAAATGGCCCGCAAAAGCCTGTATCCACTCTAGTTTAAAAACTAGTAGCCTGGATTTCACAAAATTCAGTAGATAAGTCGCTTATGGTGCTGATTAGATTTTGGTACGATTCGGAAAAAATAACCTGCCTTTTTTGTCCAAAATAACCACCAAAAATCGTCAAAATCTAAAATAAAAAATTACATTAGCTCAAATATATCCATTAAATGATTGTTTTATACGTAATTTTTAACTCAGAAAAGAGTAAGACCAACCCCATTGCACTAGGACTAGTCGTTCTCGAGATATTTTAGTTTTTTCGTATTTTCTCTACGCCACCTTTGAAAATAAGTCCAGTTACCAAATGAGAACGAAAATTGAATTAAAAATGAATTAAATTTAATTAAAATAAAGAGAACGTGGATATAAGTCTGCAGGGAAACTCGTGTGCTGCCCACATCAGATTTTTAGTATTGTATTTAAGTACCTCTTGCTTATACAATCAAAAAAGTTTGAAATAATTTTTACAGTGTAAAAGCTTAAAATGAAAAATCCAAATCTATATTTATAGTATTTTGATAGCATTTCTTCAATGTCACTAAATTTTCTTTTAAATTTTAATTGTAGAAATGTTTTGCACATAAAAATAAGATGCTGATTTATGTATTTCAGTTGATCCACAGAGATCTCGCAGCAAGAAATGTTCTTTTAGCTAAAGATAATGTGGTCAAAATATGCGATTTTGGATTGGCCAAGGATTGCTACAAATATTCCAATTACATAAAGAAGTCCAGTGTAAGTTTTATTCTGCGTTGTTTGATATTGTTGCTGTTATATCTTCTTCTCTTATTTTTAAATTTTCCGGAGGAAAAACAACTTTTGCAGATTTTAAACCACTTGCCATTGCTCTATAAAAACTCTTAAGTCATGATTAACAGGGTGTGCTTTAATACATGCTATTAACAATTAATCTAGAGAAATATTGCAAACTCAGCGATTATCGGTATCCTTCGGAATATTAGAGAATTGGAACCAGGATGGAAAATGTTCGATAGTTTAAGAAATTTTCTATAGAAACTATTAAAGAGCAACTGCGACATGTGTAAATTTAGCTGCATTCACTAATATACCGCGTATTGTGAATACGCTAGTGTTTTAAGAATACAATATACTTGTTTATGAACTTTTTATTGCTGTTTTATTATCTCTAATAATTGTGTTTTAGAATACTGCGGAATTGAAAGTATTTCTATACACACACCGGTCAGTGAATTATAAACCCACGTTCAATATCGTATTGGACAGTCTTTTGCCAGAATTATACCACGTATGAGGTTGGACATGGATTCTACAATATGCTGGAGTTCAATTAAGCCAAGAAAATACCAGCCGTTGGACAAACAGATCGTAAGCTCTTGTACAGTTAATGGCAGAGTAGACTGCTGTCGGATGTGTCTTTCCAACATGTTCCAAACGTTCTTGATAGGGTTTAAATCTGGACTTTGTGGTGTGCCAGGGTATATGGTAGAAGTCAGAAGCATGCTTCGTGAACCACTGTTGCACGGTTCCTGCGCTGTAGATGGTAGCATTATCGTCCATGAAAGACCTGTCGCCTGTAGGATAAAACTGTAACATTTCAGGGTGGACGTGATTGGCAATAGCGTTCCAGTACTCCATGGATGACACCCGACCTTCCGGAAACGCCAGGGGACCAATACCGAACCAGCAGAATATGCCCTACACCTGAATCAGAAAGTATTAAAATTCGTTCTTGGAATATACTCGGCCAATTTCCATGATTTTATTTTTAAAGTAAAGGATTATCTTAAACTTGTTACTTAACTGGAGAACATATTCAATTTTTAATGACATTTGTCCATAGATTATTCTCAGAATCTATAGTACCAATTTTCATAATTTTTAAACGAAAGAAATCTGTCACAAAGAAGGTCTATATTTTTCACAATCTGCATTTAGTCGTGTTTTATCACTTGGAGTATTTTAAATTTAAAAATTGAAATAGTGGCTCGACGTTCTACTCAACCGTTAGCAAATTCAGCTTTTGCTAGCGAATTCAATATTCGTTAAATGAAAACGAACGTTGAATGTTATGTTATACATAAAAAATGTTGTTTGATAAATGAATAACTCATTTTTGGTTACGCGTACTCAAACTAGAAAATACAAACAACAAACTGCGAAACTAGTTGAACTTTACACGAAATTTTCACGTAAAGCTCAACTATAGTTTGCATTTAGTTCCTGCTTATGCTTATCGAGTGTTATCACCAAACTATATGCGTCAATCTAAAGAACATGATAGAACAATAATATATGCGTAACTGGTAATAATTAAGCTGGCAATATTTAAGCTTAATAAGGTAAACAACAAAGAAAAACTATGACATTTTTTGACTTAAGTTGATTGTTTAAGTCGATGTCAACAATTTATATCAGAATTAAAATAATCGATGTTTTTAATATTTACATTTTAGGGTCTGCTACCAATAAAATGGATGGCCATAGAGTCAATTCGGGACAGAGTTTTCACTTCCAAAAGTGACGTGTAAGTAGATATAATTTTTTTATTCTTATGTCTCTGAAGTTGAATTGTATTAAATGTAAATAAAATGAATAGAAAAATAAAAAATAATTGAAATTTCTGTTTGTCACTTATATTTGTCACACATTACTTGATAGATTTTTATTTTTATACAAAAACGATGGACTCGTTTGAATAAAAAAAAATCTGATGTGGGCAGCACATGACTTTTCTTTTATAATGCAATGAATTTACTACTTTTACAGCAAAAAAAAAATAGTTTATTCTTATAGTAGATACTTATATTCTTTCCAAGCTATAGAATGTTCGTCAATGAGTCGTCATTTTCATTGATATAGCGTCATTTTTATCCATTTGGCGAGATTTTCGTTAATTTGGCAACATTTAAAAAGTTGCTAAGTTGGCGACATTCCGTCAAATTCGTCGCCAAAATCTCGCCAAGCATTATGGACGGAGAAATAAGTTATACTTATAGCAGATAAATGACTATGCAGGGTTGGAACAGCTGCGCCAATTGCGCCTAACTGCGCCGAAATGACATTGCTGCGCATATCTGCGCCAAATATAACGATTTCTTTAAAATTGCGCCGAAATATTAAATTTCCCGAGCGCCGAACTGCGCTAAATATTAATTTTACCGAGAGCCGAAATCCGCCGAATTTAATTTTTTTCTTTACGCCTTGTAGAGCCGAAATTTCCCGCGAAATCCAGGTACGAAGTTTTCCCGCAAATTGCTACATTTCCAGTTTTCTTGGCGCCTAAAGTAAGTTGCTATCTATGTGACTGAACAGTAGAATCGCCGGACAGGGAAGCTAAAGAATGATGTCACCGCGCTGACCGTTGATTTAATGATGGGTCAGTAGGGAGAAGTAAACAGGGTTCGTGCGCACTCTGGAAATCGGGAATTTGAAAGTGAACTAAAATGTCAGGGAAATTACAGGAAACATCGATTTTTTATTCAAAATTCTGAAAGAATCAATGCTGACGATCAAATCCAACTTGCCGACCTACTTGCTCACAGAGATACCGATTACTACGGATTCTCCGTAGTTTTTACGAGAAACTTCCTCATACTGCGGATTACGGAATTTGCATAGTTTCCTATGGAAAATTGTCTTCTGTGAAGGCCAATGTAAATTTACGGTCGCGTGCACGGTAATGCCAACCAAATCAACGTAACAACGGGGATTTACGGCCGCATGGGCATTAATAATGCCAATCAAATTAGCATGACAACGGGGATTTACGGGCGTGTGCACTTTAATACCAATCAAATTAACGCGACAACGGGGATTTACGGCCGCTTGCACGGTAATAAAAATCAAATCACCGCGACAATGATGAATTACCGCTGCTTGGAATGTAAAAGATATATATATATTTTTTCTCCCATGGAAGTAATAAATCAAATGTACTTCTTAAAATTGGTAAATTTCGTATAAATCGTTGAAAGGTTAATTTTATAATTATTTCGGCATAAACAGCATACCTGCCAACTTTTACGCATTATGCGTAAAAGTTGGCAGGTATGCGCATTACGCTTTTACGCATATATTGCTATATTTTACGCATTTCCGCATTTATTTGAATTTTTTAACATTACTAGGAAATTAATCTGCGAAATTCTTCGGCTTTTTTTGTTTGAAATTTATCAATTAACCAAACATGGTATAATTCCTCGGAAACACCGCTTTTTTTAGCACTGATTTCTACCAAACCCGGGATCGTAGCAAATCCATAATAAAATGCAGGGTAATGCCAATCAAATTAGCGGAGATTTACGGCCGCATGTAATGTAAATTAAGATCTCGATCGCTTATTTTATGAAAGTAATAAATATACTTCTTCAAGGTTGTCTAATTCAGCATAAATCGCTAAAATGTTATTTTGTTCATTAATTTCGTATAAACACTACGATTGCGCAATTTAGTTTATTTTCATGAATCGCCGAGAGTACAATAGTATCTTTTTCCATCCATCTCAATCTTCTAAATATTGCATTTTTGATTGATCAAACTAGCTTATTTTCATATTCATAATTAATTATTACGGTTAATTTCTTAATTATTTTCGCATAAACAGTGCGATTACGCAATTCAGTTACTTCGTGTGAATTGCCGAGAGTACGTTAGTATCTTTTTCCATCCATCTCCATCATTTAAATGTTGCATATTAGATCGACTAAACTAGCTTATTTTCATCCTCTGATTAATTATTACGGTTAATTTCTTAATTATTTTCGCATAAACAGTGCGATTTCGCAATTCAGTTACTTCGCGGGAATTGCCGAGAGTACGTTAGTATCTTTTTCCATCCATCTCCATCATTTAAATGTTGCGTATTAGATAGACTAAACTAGCTTATTTTCATATTATGGCTAATTATTAAGGTTAATTTTTTAATTATATTTGCATAATATAAATTTTTCTATTTAAAAATGGGTATGAACTCTGTGAAGGGATATTTTCCAAAAAGTAGTATTAAAGGAATGATTTAGGCAAATAAAAAGGAAACCATTTTGGCAGGAATATAATTCAGTGCTATATTCTTTTTTATTAAAGATCAATATTTGTTACTATCTTTAGTGAAAACCTGTGTTTTACCAAACATAAATATTTGTTTTCATTATAAAGTAATTCTCACCGGATAAAACCTTTATATTTTTTGTTTTATAATTTAATGTCCTGAAATTTTCTAAAATTGGTGTTCTGAATTTTCATATTCTACCAGTACTAGCTTGATATTTAAAGCAGGCACTTGTACATAGTTAAATTCATTAGAAATGTCGTTTGCGCGTGTAGTTTAAAAAAAATCATTATAAATTAATGTCATTCACGCAAAATTTTATACATTCCAATTTTCCCAGGTTAGCACGTATGAAACAGTAAGTACAATTGCGCAATTCAGTTCTTGTGAATCGCCGAGAGTCGATTAGTATCTTTTTCCATCTATCTCCATCTTCTAAATATTGCATATTATATTGACAAAACTAGCTTATTTTTATATTCGGAGTAATTATTAAGGTCAATTTTTTAATTATTTTCGCATAAACTGCGCAATTACATAATTCACTTTATGTTCCCGTGAATAGCTGTGAGCCCATTAGTATATTTTCCATCCATCCCCATCTTCTAAATGTTGCATATTAGATTGACTAAACTAGTTTTTTTTATATTTTGGCTATTATTAAGGGTTGATTTTTTGATTATTTTGGCATAAGTTCACGTGAATTGCCGAGTCCATTATATAGTATCTTCTCCATCCATCCCCATCTTCTACATATTGCATATTAGATTGACTAAACTAGTTGTTTTTCATTTTTTGGCTATTATTACAGATTGATTTTTTTAATTATTTTCGCATATGTCCACGTGAATCGCCGAGAGATAATTAGTATTTTTCTCCATCCATCATCAAAATGTTGGATATTGGATTGACTAGACTAGCTTATTTTTATATTCTGGTTACTTATTAAGGCTAATTTTTTAATTATTTTTGCATAATACATATTTTCCTATTTTGAAAAATGGGTATGAACCTTTTGAAGGGATAGTTTCAAAAAAATGGTACTAAAATAATGATTTAGACAAAAAAAGAAACCATTTTAGCAAGGATATATTAAAATTGATATATTTACATCTATAAATACAATGCTATATTTTATTTTTTGTTAAAGATTAAAATATTTGTTATTATCATTAGTGAAAACTTGTGCTTTATCAAACGGAAATGTTTGTTTTCAATATAAAGTATTTTTAACTGGATAAAATTTATAATATAAATATATATATTAATGCATAATTACATATATATGCTTAAATAATTTTTTGTACATGCATTTTTGTGTTATGTGAGCATATATATTTCATTTCTTAACCTGACTACTGAAAAAGTCATCTTAAAACTACTGATATTTTCTTTTTTTACTACTGAAATCTTCATCAGCTAAGTGGCATCACTACAGTGCTTGAAGCTGTTAAGTTTCATAATCACTGAGTCATAAATAATCCCTTTTATGCATGATTATACAAACTTTTGTCTCATACTGCCATAGAAATTATGAAATGTCGCTCGAATTTAAAAAAATTCTATCTAGTTCTAGATTTTTCGATAATAACGCCGGATATAAAATTTCGTGAAAATCCATCAGTGTTTATGGAAGCTATCATGTACACTAGCTGCTCCCAACTGCTCCAAATTGGCAATTTTATTGCTCCAAACTGCTCCAAATTGATAATTTTGCTGCTCCCAAAGCTGCTCCAAATTGCTTCTTCAGCCGTTCCAACCCTGGACTATGGGCGTTCAAATACAAAAGTATTACTCAAAGTATCTTTTTCATGAGTGGAAAGAGCTAGATCCACGAGAATGATGTCACCCAATTCATCGCATGGTATTACATATGAAAAGTGAACATTTTTCTTAATAGGAAATATGTTTTTTTTTATTTTATATGATTTTTTGATAATTTTTTTAAAAATGTGCAATATCTCGAGAACGGGTCATATTAGAGATCTAAAGTTTATGTCAATCGTTTTCTAAGGAAAAATTACATAAGAAATGTCTATTTGCGTAACTTTATTAAAGGTTTTGATTTTTTGATGATTTTTTCAAAATTTCACTCGAAAATTTGGGGAGGTTTTGAACATTTGATTGCGTTTTAAAACAATAGGCTCCCAGTATTCACGGATTGTGATTTTTGATCCAAATTTCATTCGAATCACTTCATTTGTTCGTGAGATATCGTCTCCACACACATACTTTCACACACACACACACACAGACATCCCCTCAGAAATGTTCGATTCGTGATCAGGGATGCTTGAAACGTGCTCTCCCGTCGAAAACTCGAATTCGAATTTTCGACCCCGTCACAATACTTTCCTTATACATTATGTATATAAGGAAAGTAAAAATATATATATATATATTGATGAATTTTAAAAGAACCACAAAAGAAAAAAAAGATATATTCCACTAGAATGTACGAGGTGACCCGTTAGTTGCAATTGAGTTTAAAAAGTTCATAACTTTTTTTTTAGAAAATTTAAAGGATATTTTGGAGATTTATCATGCCAACAATCACTACAGACTTACTTACGAAAGTTGTCAACTTTTATTTTGAAAAATCGGTAATGTTGACTAAATGAGATTATCGACAGTATTTAAAAGCAAAGCCAAACTGGTAGTCACTTCCGTGACAGTGAATTTTATTGCTACTTAAAAAAAATATATTAAATTAATACACTTTAGCATCGCATTGGTTTATTGCATGGATGGACGGCCTGGGGCTTTCACTTTAGCATCGCATCGCTGATGCTCATTCCATCAGAATAAGGTTGATTTTTGAAATGAAATTCGTTATGTTTGATAATGCTCAGTTGCGGAAGTACAGTTTAGAATAGCACATGAAGCGTAAATGATTTGATTTTCTAACGATTTTATAATATTAGCTGAAGCAGCTAATAATAGCTCAAACTACTTTAACACATTTGAAAATAATTTTCATTTAATTACTTATGGCTGACAGAAACTTAAGTAAAACTAATGAAGATTCAAAAAGAAGTATAAATCAAAGGAAAAGAAAGACAAATTAAAGAAAATACCAAAAATCAAAACAACCCCCAAAATAAAAGCATTTTGCTAAGTGCTATGAATAATCGCGAAGATATCCTTTAAATTGCCTAAAAAGTCAAAATTAAAAAAGTCACGATTTTTTTTTTAACTCGTTTGCTAATTTTGAGTATGAATCTCTTTCTTCCTTTGATCTTTCATGTGTTTTACACACAGCTGCGAAGGAGTAGTGCAGAGTGTAAGGATAATTAACAAAATTGTGAGATTCTTTTAGTATCTAATATTTACTCTCTGCTGTGTTCTAATTTTTACTTTCCACTACATAGAGAAAATATTTTTTCTGAAGAATATTTGAGTTTGAGATTTTGGCTGAAATACACGTTTAAAGGCATCTTATAATACACGTTTCAAGGCAACACTTTCTTGAAAATGTCCGTCTATGTGTGTGTGTCTAATAATGTGAGAGTAAGATGTATTATCCAGTCAAGATGCGGTCAGCGCGGCAGCAAATCTCTTTAAACCTCTTGCACCCACCTCAAACGTAAGTCACGGGCAGCGGGTCCATAGCCCCTTCCACGGCCTCAATATTTTTTCGGTGCATGATTATATACGAACGATTTTGTGCTTATCTAGCCGTTTTCAATAAAAATATTCAAGATATATAAATTTTTCTAATAAAATTCCAAAACTTTTACATTTTTCTCGCTATTTATAGGACAATTCTCACGTGTTTGCTAAGTTTTAAACTTCTACCTTCGGCAGTTTGGGAAGGGAACGATTAATGCAGGGATCTGCGGGGCAGCTGCTCCGGGCCTCCGCGTTTGAAGCGCCCCAAATTAAACAATTGTAACATAGAAAAATTAATAACTGCTTCCTGAAATAAAAAGATATGCCATCGGAATAGGTTTGCTCAGCAAAAAGATTCATTTTGAGGATATAGAAGACCGTACTAATTCAAGATTTAGAGTAGCTTGGCTTCTTGGCTATGATGCGAAAGTTGCCAGTAATTTAAATTCCATTAATTATATGTAAGAGCTTCAGTTTTATACCTTTCTCTAGAATACAATTAAGTTTAAATATATATATATATATATATATATATATATATATATATATATATATATATATATATATATATATATATATATATATATATATATATATACATCCAATTTTTTACAAATTTCAATACAGATTTTTAATAACAAATCCTGAAACCATCTATTTCATTAAAAAAAAAATTTTATTTATTCTAAACTTTAACCAAAATCCATAAAACATATACACGAAGTTACAATGAAGTAAAGCGCCACGCTGCTTCGCGACAAGGAACAATATATATATCTGCGGCAGCAAAGACATCTATCAAAGATGCCACACGAGCCAAACCCGAATTATAAGAACAGAGGAAGAGCTAGCTTTTGCTCAGTGATTATAATGTCGGTCTACGAAGCATCAGGTCCCTGGTTCGGGACCACGGCGACGCACAATCGCCACAATGATGACTGGACGTTTGAAAAAAGCGCAACCTTCCTTTCCAACGACTTCGCCTCTCAGCACGAGATGGCAGCACCACAAGGAGTCAGAAGCCTTGACACTCCCTTCCTGGTTGACCACAACTGTCCGTCACGCCGAGGCAACACGCCTCCCGGCCCTGACGTCACGCCGAGGCGACACGCCTCTCGGCCTCCTCATCAGCGAGGGGAGTGTGCGGCAGCAAAGACATCTATCAAAGATGCCACACGAGCCAAACCCGAATTATAAGAACAGAGTAGGAGCTAGCTTTTGCTCAGTGATTATAATGTCGGTCTACGATGCATCAGGTCCCTGGTTCGGGACCACGGCGACGCACAATCGCCACATATCCAAAAGGAAATGTCCAAATTCTGAACGTAATTGAGTCATCTTTTTACGGTAAACTGTAACCGTTGGTTATTTAGATCACGGACATATAAAGTTGATGACTTGGTACTATATATATTGGGAATTTGTGTTGTATAAGGCATGATTTCGTTAGGGAGTAACTTGAGGTCTTGTTTGCACAAATTCTAGTGTTGTGTTTGGCTTCAACGATCACGGTCTTTTCGTTTCCAAATAGATCTTCTTAGGTATAATGGCCTAGATGCGGAATGGTACCGGCTTCCGGGAGTGTGGCCATGGCTTAAAGCATGCTGAACCGGGGTGAGGGGGTCACAACCCCCCCTCTGCCAATTTTTGGTACTTTTTCTTTTTCTTATTTCTTGTATCATATTAGAATTTCAGATTTGGACATTTCCTTTTGGATATATATATATATATATATATATATATATATATATATATATATATATTTCTGATGTCAAGAGGTGGGGGTGGGGTGGGGGCGAAGGAATGTTTGCCCCGGACCCCAGTTTGGCTAAGTCGAGCCCTGAATTTGGGCTGTAAATTTATCACTTGGATAGTCAGTTTCACGCAGTTATATGATATACATCCAGATAATGTAGATTCGAAACAGTGATAGCAGCCAATGTAGAATTTGATAATTTATTCGTTAGGCATGTGAAAGGTTTTAAGATTGCAGGCATTCACGCAAATCTGTTCAACGTATCCAATTCGTTATCTTGATGGATATGCTGCCAGGTTCTTTTTTTTTCTATAGAAGATTTCTTTTAAGTCAACAGTATAAACAAAAAAAAAAATCAATCATTCATAAAGCATTGATTATGAAACACTTTCCAACTAAAATTCAATTTTATTTAAACATTTCTAAAATGAGATACATTCAGCGCTGATATAATTTAAATTATCACAGTACTACAATAATTTATTATATTTGAAAACGTTATCGAAGAAATGAACTTTATTCAAATGACCTCATCGAAATAAAAATAGTCTGGCTCTCTATGTAAAAGCAATGAATACTTCATTCATATCACTTTTACTCCAGACTCCAGAGCTAAATAATTTTGCGTGAAAAAATTCAACAATTATTATACAACTCATCTTACAATCACTTAATTACATTCTGCATTCATTAAAATTAGACTTCGTTGTAGAAATAATCATATCTTGGCCCCAACGATCGCCCGATCTGTCGTGTCTTGACAACTTTTTGTGGGAATATCTCAAGAGTCTCGTCCATGACCCCCCCCCCCTTGAATATGAAGAGGAACTCGTCGCCAGAATTTGAGCCACTGCTGCCGAAGTGCGCGACATGCCTGGTATGTTCGAGAGAGTTCGCCAATCCCTCCATTGCCACTGCGAGACGTACATTCAGGTTGGCGGTCGATATTTTGAGCCATTACTGTAATTATTGTTTATTAAATGTTATTTTATAACTTCAAAGTCATTCTTGTGTTTTCGCCTCACCTCATCGGTTTCACCATTAAGCGCCCACTGGCGCCTTTGCGTTTCATTTCCAACCGGATAAACTATGACGAAAAATGCTTGGTTTAGTGTGTACTGCCACCTGGTAAAGTTTGGCCCATCTTTTTTGAATCACCCTGTATTTTAAAATGCATTGCGAGATGTGTGCGAAATTAAAAATATTTTTATAATAAAATATTTATTTTTAGGTGGTCTTTTGGTATATTGCTCTGGGAGATATTTTCGCTTGGCAGTAACCCTTACCCAGGGATAGAAATAAATGAAGAGTTTTTCAAAAAATTGAAAAATGGTTATAGGATGGAAAGACCTGATCTGGCTCCAGATACAATGTAAGTTGAATTGTATTTAATTAATAGAATATTTCTAATAATCCTTTGTTATGGAATGCAATCTCGTTGTTTGAATACCGCTTACTATGCTTATGCACAATCAAATTCATTTTTCATAGATTAAAAATCTGATGTAACTAATATACTACATCACTCAATATGTCTCCGGTCTAACTAAGAAAAACAATTTTTTTTTAGAAATTCGACTTTATTCATCAACATACTCTCCTTCAAGAGTGATACATTCATTCCAACGCTCCTCTAACTTTTCGATGCCTTTTTTGTAGAACGATTTGTCTTTGCTCTCAAAATAGGCCTCAGTTTCGGCAATCACTTATTCATTTGAGCCAAATTCCTTAAATTTGAGCCAAATTTCTGAATTTCTTTTTGTAGTAATGGATCCATGTTTCATCCATTGTCACATACCGAAGCACGAAATTCTTCTTATCTCACTTGAACAGCTCCAAACAGCGTTCTGAATCGTGGACGTGTTTTTGGTCCGGTGTGAGCAAACGCGGCACCCACTTCGAAAGCAACTTACGCATGCTCAAATTGTCGTGTAAAATTGTAAACACACTACCTTCTGATATCTTTAAGGTATCAGCTATCTCACGGAACTTCACTTTACGGTCTTTCAAAACTATTTTGTGGACTTTTTTT
This sequence comes from Amaurobius ferox, assembly GCA_951213105.1. Lineage (NCBI taxonomy): Eukaryota > Metazoa > Arthropoda > Arachnida > Araneae > Amaurobiidae > Amaurobius > Amaurobius ferox. The sequence goes on along the minus strand of OX578147.1, from coordinate 87,620,088 downwards.
ATGTTTTCCGGAACTGCCGATTTTGGGCGAACAGAGAGCAACATCATCGGTGTTTGTACGGCCGCGTTTAAATTCAGCATACCAGCAGTGGCGGCTCGTGTATAGGCACTGTGGCACTGCGGGAACGACAGTGCTTGCTCTCTCTCCCTCTCAGCCTTGTTTGCAGCTTCCTATGTGCGCATGCGCTCAACAGTCAAACACCGCTCTCTCTCCCTCGCAGCTTCGCGTGTAGCTTCCTATGTGCGCATGCGCTCAACAGTCAAACACCGCATTCTTTCCCTCGCAGCCTCGCGTGTAGCTTCCTATGTGCGCATGCCCACATAGGAAGCTGCATGTGAGGCTGCGAGGGAGAGAGAGCGGTGTTTGACTGTTGAGCGCATACGCACATAGGAAGCTGCAAGCGAGTCTGCGTGGGAGAGAGAGCACTGTCGTTCCCGCAGTGTCACAGTGCCTATGCACGAGCCGCCACTGCATACCAGTCAGTGATAGTTGATTTCCCTGGTGCAGAGTGTCCATAACGCTTATCAAGCCACTGTTTGGCTTCAACAGTATTTTTCCCCATCAAAAAACAATGTTTAATCAACACACGAAATTCTTTTTTATCCATTGTTTTGAAAATTACAAAACTGGGGTCACTAAAACCATTGTAACCTATAAACTAATTGTCAGAATGTCATGAAATTTTGACACATGTCGTTTGAAGGTTGGTACTATCCAGAAATCATATAGGTCTCTCAACAGTGTTGCCATATATGGGTCAGACCGGAGATTTATTGAGTGATGTGTCTTACCTACCAAATTTTATGAAATTCGGTCCTTTAGTTTTTGAGTTAGAGTGGTTACATATATTGCACAGACAGACACACCCATTTGTTATGTCCTTCCCTATCAACTAAGAAAATTTGATTTTGTGGGGAAAAAATAAAAGAAATTCGAGTCTACTTATGATTTGACCGCTCTATCGATACTGTTCTAGCAATTCACAAATGAAATGACTGCACACAATTTTGTCCTAATCGCTCTTAGTTTACCGGAGGATATCTTGCTCATTGTCCCGGAAGTAAAATTTTTAATAGTACCTCAAAAATGGCTTGTGATTACTTCTCAGAGATGACGTCAATTCGTGGAAGAATATCTAAAAATCTGATGTGGGCAGCACATGACTTTCCCTGCAGACTCAAATTCATTTTTTCTTTGTTTCTTTAAGAACTCATTAAATTGAGTTTAATTGTGCAAAATAACATTAAATATGCACTTTTAATTCAATTTCTGCTTTTATTTGGTAAGTGGACATTTTTCCAAAGGCGTCATAACGAAAATGCGAAAAATCTCAAATATCTCGAGAACGGTTAGTTCTAGAGAGATAGAGTTGTTTTTATTCTTTTCCTCGTTAAAAATTACGTATAAAACAAGCATTTAACAGATACATTTGAACATACGTAGTCTTTTTTTTTTAGGTATTGGGGATTTTTGCGGGGCATTTCGTAAAAAAAGGCAGGCTGTTCTTTTCCGAATCATACCATGATCTAACCAGTACCAGAGTATCCCACTAGTGATTTATCTACCAAATTTTGCGAAATTTGATTGTGAAATTTGGTTTTGTGAAATTTGGTCAATTAGTATTTCAGCTAGAGTGGATACATGAGATTTTCGAATTGTACCAAAAACTAATCAGCACCAGGGTCACACCCAAGGATCTTATCTACCAAATTTTATGAAATTCGGTCCATTAGTTTTTGAGTTAGAGTGGATACATATATTGCACAGACAGACACACACACAGACGTCACGCTAAAAATAGTTTTTTCGTATTCTAGAGGTCTCGAAACGTGTAGATTCGTCGAAAACTCGAGTTGCGATTTTCGGCATGATTCCAATACTTTCCCTATACATTACCACGTATTGCAGGGAAAGTAAAAAGAGCAATTCTTTAATAACTAAAAAATATTCAGTCTTTGCTTTTTAATGTTTTCGATCAAAGTGGGCTTATGTTGACCATATCTTATAGCATGTGTGTATGTGTGTGGGGGGGGGGGGGCATGCAATTATAGCAGGGCTAAAATCAACTGTGCCAATCTTTATGCTAAATTTTGTCAGAATGTTCATAATAGAGTGTCTACTTAGTGTCTACTTAGTACTATCTAGGCTGTCTAATTCTTATATGTAAAAAGTGAATGAGACTATTTCGATGGAAATAGTGAATATTTAATTATATAATTATTATAATTTTACTTTCCCTGCAATACATGGTAATGTATAGGGAAAGTATTGAAATCAGTGCCGAAAATCGCAACTCGAGTTTTCGACGGATCTACACGTGTTGGGACCTCTAGAACACGAAAAAACTATTTTTAGCATGATGTCTGTGTGTGTGTGTGTGTCTGTGCAGATTTTGTATATTCTAGCTGAAAAACTAATTGACCGAATTTCATAAAATTTGGTAGGTAAGTCGCTTGTGGGTGACCCTGGTGCTGATTACATGTTGGTAAGATTCGGGATAAAAGAACATCCGTTTTTTTTTTTTGCGAAATGGTCCTCAAAAATTGCCTGTATCCCCTCTAAAACTAATGGACCAAATTTAACAAAATTTGTAGATAAATCACTTGTAGGTAAACCTGGTGCTGATTAGATTTTGGTACAATTCGAAATAAAAGAACCTGCCTTTTCTGTGAAATGGCCCGCAAAATTCGTTAAATCTAAAATTGAAAGACTACGTATGTTCAAATATTTCAATCAAATGTTTATATAATACGTAATTTTTGATGACGAAAAGAATAAGATCAACCCCATTACTCTAGGACTAGCCGTTTTCGAGATATTTTAGTTTTTTTTGCATTTTCGCTACGCCACCTTTGAAAATAAGTCCAGTTACCAAATGGAAACGAAAATTGAATTAAAGGTGCAAATTCAGTGTAATTTAAAATAATTATAGCTGTTATTTTGTGCATTTAAACTCAATTTAACAAATTATTGAAGAAATAAAGAGAACGTGAATAATAAGTCTGCTGCGAAAGTCATGTGCGGCCCACTTTATATTTTTTCTGTCTACTGCATCTATTTCATTTACTTGTAGTTTAACTTTTATACAGTAGATGGCAGCACTACACATTCTAGGTGGTGCTACTATATAATTTTATAGAATAAATTCTGCTAAGTAACTCATACTATAATTTTAAACCTGATAAGGATATTTAGGAAAATATAGCAAATGTTTAAGGATTTTTTTTTTGCACTTTACAGTGTGGTAGCAGGATAAAATTAAAAAAACATAGTTTTAAAATGTATTTGAATACACTGTTGAAAAAATATATGCACCCATAAAAAATTGAGCTAAAGCCGCGAAGCTCGGCATGAATGTATCGCTTGAGGAGATATTCAAATGATTAGAATTTTGGAATGAAAAATGTTTTATTAAGAAGTGGTGGCAACAAAAAGATGACATTTTAGTAAGTGGTAAATTCTCCGGCGACAGCTGTACAAACCGATATTCAGTGCTGCATAGAGTCAATTAAGTTGGTGACACGTGTAAACCGATTTTTAAAATTTGAATTATTTTTTTGTTATTTAATGTTTAATGAGATTTCGACCGTTTTTCCCCCTTTTTCCTCCACCATCTAGACGTCGTAGAAAAAGAAGCAAATCATACGACCGGAAAGAGCAGACAATTGCGAGTAAAAATACATCAATTTCAAATCTCAGGGACAAATTCTAATATTTTTTAAAGATTTTAAAACAAAAGCCACTTTCGGCTCAAAAAAACGAACTTTCGTTTTTAAATCCTCGCGTCGGGAAAAGTACCGAGAATTTCGACTAATAATTTACATTTTTGGAAAGCTCAAAGATCAGACTTACTTACAAGGATTTTAAGGAAGTAATGATTTTCAATTTCTCGGCCAAACAGCGAAAGAAGGGATCGATTTTTCACTCACATGCGCGCGCAGACGCACGGTGTTTCTATGGTGGAGGGGAGGTGGGCAAGTTTATTGCGTCACGGTTCTGACGTCACGGTTCTGACGAGGTTGCGTCAGATACGTACAGCGAAATTGGATAGAACATTCAATATTTGTGCCTGCCAAATAATGAATGTACGTCATTAAACTAAAACAAACCATCCATTTTATTGGAAAAAATTATTCATCCATTTTACTGGAATAAATTATTATTTTCGAAGTAAATTACTTTTCATTTTGAATTTCAATTTGCTTGAAATGCATTTATTAATTTTTTAAAAACGTCATTTTTTCTTGCAACTCAACCCAAACTTTTCACTTTGTTGTGTTAGCAGTTTCTTTGGAGCGGTTTATCCGTATCAAGATAAGAATTTATTTTACTTCATTATTGTTCTTTTAAGAACATAAACTTCTCTTTCTCTTTTTATAACATTACGTATTAAGCGTATTTACACGTTTATAGTGTATTTTATTTATATTGTTTTAAAATTGTTCTGATTTAAACAGGTGCTATATATTGTTCTGATTTAACAGGTTTTCGATTTCTATTCTAGAATTGTATTTAGATTTTTGTTCAATTTGTAGACATTCTATTCAGTTTAGAGTTTATTTTAACAGTGGGCTGTTGGTATTATGGGTGTTTATAATTTTGTTTCGTGTTTTTATTGAAAACAAAAATGCCTCCAAAAAAAAAAAAACTCAGCTTAAGTAGCAGAACAAGCTGAAGAAGAAACCGCGAAAGGAATGTCGCTGCTCAAGCCTCCGAAAGTGAGGAACAGCGTCACAATAGACGGCTCGCTGATGCACAAAGAAGGAGTGCAGTTAGGGAAAATAAAACCCAGGAACAACGGGAAGAAGGACAGGTCGCTGATGCACAGAGAAGAGCTGCAGTTAGGGACAATGAAAGTCAGGAACAGCGGGAAGAAAGACAGGTCGCTGATGCACAGAGAAGAGCTGCAGTTAGGGACAATGAAAGTCAGGAACAGCGGGAAGAACGACAGGTCGCTAATGCACAGGGAATAGCTGCAGTTAGAGACAATGAAAGTCAGGAACAGCGGGAAGAAAGACAGGTCGCTGATGCACAGAGAAGAGCTGCAGTTAGGGACAATGAAAGTCAGAAACAGCGGGAAGAAAGACAGATTGCTGATGCACAGAGAATAGCCGCAGTTAGGGACAATGAAAGTCAGGAACAGCAGGAAGAAAGACAGGTGGTTAACGCGGAGAGAATGACTGCGGTTAGGGAAAATGAAACCCAGGAACGGCGGGAAGAAAGACAGGTCGCTGATGCGCATAGAAGAGCTGCAACTAGAGACAATGGAAGTCAGGAACAGCGGGAAGAAAGACAGGTCGCTGATGCACAGAGAAGAGCTGCAGTTAGAAATAAAGTTTGGTCAGAATTTTCAAGGGTAGCGAACAGGCTGGTCGCCGAAGGCGGCTAGTAAATAGCATAAAGTTTTGTATCGTAAACGCTGCACTCATCATTAAGCTGGTATTTTTTATGATATATCCTGGTATTTTACAGATATACCGCAACTGCACATCCCACTTTTTCATTAATCTTAGAACCATCAGTGTAAATGGATAGCTCCTTCCTATTCACACTGATATTGTCCCATTTTGGGGTGATATTAACCCATGGCTTTATATATGGGACTTTGATGTTCTCAACCGTCTGGGCATCGATATTCCTGTCTCCAAACCCTTCATTTCTGTTCCAATGTAGTATTTTATGGACCTTGACCTCCTCTTTGATCTTTATTTCCATGGGAATACATCCTGCTAATATATACAGGGCTTCGTTAGAGACCGTTTTATAGCATTTTGTGATGCTTAGTAAAGCAATCCTCTCAATTTGCCCTAATTTAACTTTTTGCCTTTCATGGTTCTTGTACTATATAGATGCCCCATAACTTATTAATTTGTCAGTCTATCTAAGATATATTTCTTTAATTATATTTGGTCTAAGGCCCCTTGTTTTGTTGGTAAATGGAACCTGGGCGACTTGACAGCATAGGCAGTACAATCTGGAGCAGAATATCGTCGCAATACAAGTGAGCCGTTAGATTGACTTGCAGCACAACTAGAGGGGATCGGCTGTATCATTATATGGCTCCCTAGTCTGCCACACCACGCGTGATGGCTGTATGCCGCTTAACAACAAATGCGGGATCGGAAAGTTGGCCGATCCTCCTCTACACACGTATGCGGTGGTCATTAGCACTGAGAGAGAAGCGGGATTCGTCACTAAAGACAACATGCCTCTAATCCGACATTGTCCAGCTGACCGAGGTCGGCACCAATTCCGAGGGCCCTGCCTATATTGAGGGGTCAATGATAGGTGCCTCAATGGACGTCGACATCTAATCCCGACTTCTATCAATCGTATCCGAATAGTATCCCTTGATACAGGATCGCAGTGGTGTGGTGTGGTTCCTCTCCTGTCTCCTGTACGATCCTCTCGAGAATTTATCTATTTGGGGTGTCGTGAGCTACTGCAACGGTTACACGTGCCTTCCATGATTCACCGTTGTCAACACTGAGCAAATAACATAGCGCTCCGACCAAGATGGTGACTGATAGGTCTCTTGGACCAACCAGCTTCTCTTTGGTCTATGGTGCGACCTCTTTCTTAATCCGATAATTATTCGCAGCGCTGTCGAGTACGTCTCAAAAGCGTCTATGTACATGGTTTGTAGTATCAAAGCAGAAAATTCAGTTTCTATTGCCTGTGAGTGAGAACAATTTCGTTTTAAATGCTGCACGATGCGTCGTTCTCATGCGCATTGCATGAGCTCTATATCATCCTTCGCACTGACAGTTTGATCATTTGCAAAACTCTTAAAATGATATATGTATGCCGAGTTTCGCTGCTGTAGCTCGATGTTTTATGGATGCATATATTTTTTTGTAACAGAGTATATCTAGAAGGCGCTATTTTCAAAAGTTGCCAAATTTGTCGTTAAACGGGATGGACAGACGTTATCAAAACTTATTTACTATACCACCTCCCAACGACATACAATAAATTACTACCCTCAACAAAACGTATCTGTCCCATGAACAGTAAAACTCATTATATTTCGAATCAAGAATATTAAATTAATAATTATCTCGAAGATACAGATATTATCAAAGAAATTAAACTCGATAGTGCAGCTTTTCTGAGTTTTAAAATGTTTGTCAATTTGGAGACATTTTCCAAAAATTGTCAAATTTGCTGCCAAATAAGACATACACACTCTACCGAAACATATATAATTACTATATCGTCCCTTAACAAAACACAATTAATTTACGACCTTCTAATAAACTGTACCTGTCACATAAACAGAGAAACTCACATTTTGAATTAAGTAAATTAATAATTTCCTCGAAGAGACAGGGATTACTAGAGAAATAGAACTTAATGATATTCAAATTTCATCAATTTTGGGACATTTTCGAAAAATTGCCAAGTTACGGACAGACAGAAAGACAACAATGATGGACAGAAGAGCCTTTCCTCTTTAGTATAGTGTAATTTTGATAAAAATAATTGAAAATGTATTTTTCTCGTAACATTTTAAATTTCATAATTAGATATCAGTTGATGAAGGACTGTTGGCTAGATGGTCCCAATCAAAGACCAGAATTTACTTATTTAGCTGAAAACATTGGAGCATTACTGGAATCAAGCGTCAGAAAGGTAATCCATTATGTATTCTCAAAAACTTTTGCACTTTTTGGTTTATCTAAATCGCTATTCTAATTTAATGATTTTGAGTCTTTTATGACCCGAAATTACCCGAAAACATTTCAACCAGAAAGTGAAATCTACTTTTATATGAGTGATTCTGATAGCAAAGTAGAAATTTAGCAGTTTTCTCTTTGCAAAATCGGCTCATAACATTCATACATATACACAGACGGTAATTAGTGAAGATGTATGTGAAAGTAGCACTGTTAAAGTCTATGACATGAATGTACGATGTTTTTAATTGGCTGCTCGTGCATTTCTGTGCAAATAAAATTTCCCCAATATAGTTAACATTACATCATTTTTAATCAATTTCATCATTTTTTCAATTTCATCATTTCATCAATTTCATCATTTTTTACTTTCATATGAGTGATTCTGACAGCAAAGTAGAAATTTAACAGTTTTCTCCTTGCAAAAACAACTCATAACATTCATACATATACACAGCGGGCAATTAGCGTTAAGATGGATTTGAAAGTAGCAATATTAAAGTCTATGATATGAATGTACGATATCTTTAATTGGCTGTTCTTGCATTTCTGTGCAAATGAAATTTTCCCAATACAGTTAACATTACATCATTTTTAATCAATCAGAACTGTTTTCGAAATTCGTGCTCCGTTACGACCTCGATTTCAATGAGATATAATTATGTGCAAAAAATTGATAGAATCGTTTGGGAGTCAGGGTCTGACTAAGGCAGGGACATGCAGGGCAGCTGCCCCGCCCCCCCCCCCCCCCCCCCCAAATTAAACAATTGTAACATCGAAAAATTAACGATTGTTGCCAGAAAAAAAATCTTGCTGTCGGATATATAGGGATTACAGCACTAATTCACGATCTGGATCATTTTGGCTTTAACTGCAATGAGAAAGGTATCAATAATCTAAATTCCATTAAAATATGCAAGATCTTTATTTTGTATACCATTTTATAGAAAGCATTCATGCTTTCGAAAAATATTTGTGAGGAACACTGTTAATTTCGAGTCATTTTCCATAGCAGCCAGAGAGGTCATACACCGCGGGACCGCAGGCATCGCAAGTTTTGCAAAACAAAGCTATAAAATCAGTCAACACGCTCTGATTTCGGCGAAATGAACCCATTCCGGTCGTCATCATAAGCGTGGAGAAGATGCCGGATGGAGATGCTAGGGTTGTCTGTGACGAGAAGAGCCTGGGAAAAATTCCAGAGGGGCTTAGCACCGGGTGGTCCTGGAATAGGACAGTGGAATATATATGCGAAAAGGACGCGCATTCAAGAGACGCCTTACGATTATCAACGAGTTAGGTCGCACGTATCGGGCTCTCCAGCCGATGTAGCGAAGGGAACTCACATGCCTCAACCAGCAGAGGGTTTTGTGTTGTATGTTTAATATGCAACGTCACGATGAATAAAGTTTGTGTTCTATTTTTCTAACCAAAATTTGCCTGATTATTCAAGCGTTGAGAAATTATTCACTTTAGCATTATTTCACAGATACGAAAACTCACGAACCTCGAAGAGGAACGGTTACGTATTGTACCGAAGCATTCTTATCGGTACACCAAAGGACCAAACGTTTCTCAATATTAGCGATGACGCATGAAGGAGGTCGAATCAATGAGTTCATAACAATATTTTGCACATTTCATATATTTCGAAAGGTGAAGGGGCCCTCCAGAGGTATGTTTCCCACAGGTCCCAGTTTCGCTAAGTCGGGCCCTGTCCGGAGTAACGTGCTTTCGAACATTACACTATTTCAGTCGCTGCCATGGGAGTTACAATAATAAAGCAAATAGACATATAATGTAATTACGTATATCCAAGACCAAGCAAATTCTGATTTCAAAGCCTTTTCAGATTCTCGTGCGGTAATCTTAGAAGCACCATTGACGTTCTTTAATAAATCTCATCTGCAAGTATTTTGCTCGAACAATTACCATATAGAACCAATTCAATCTTATGTTAAAACATAACAATTATTAAGCAAATTGGGTTTTAATGGTTATGAAATTTTGATATGGCCACACCTCAAACTAGAGTTGATGAGAGTAGCGAACACTGGACAGAACCCCCTTATAGCTACAGAACTCCCATTGGCAGAACAGCTACATTAGTAAAGTTCTTAATGTGAAATATATTTAATGATTAAGGTAATGGTTGGTCTGTACCAAGTTGGTCGTATAAGTTAAGGAGAATATGAAATTTAGCTATGGTAGTTGCACCCCCACCCGGAACTGATAATTTTCTAAAAAAACAAAATCTAATTTTTTATACAGCCCCCAATAATTATAAAAAAAGACGATTAGTAAAATTTTCGTCACGCTTTGTTTGGGTGAAAGAAATTCACCTGGCATATTTTGTTGAAAATTCTGCTGAAATATCGACAATTGAAATCCCCGACTTACTCCATTTTGCCTGAACCTCAAATGTGATGTGAATAGCTAACTTATTCCATTTTACCTGAACTGAAAATGTGAATAGCTTACTTATTCCATTTTGCCTGAACTGCAAATGTGAATAGCTTACTATTCCATTTTGCCTGAACTGCAAATGTGAATAGCTTACTTATTCCATTTCGTCTGAACTGCAAAGGTGAATAGCTTATTCCATTTTGCCTGAACTGCAAATGTGAATAGCTTACTTATTCCATTTTGTCAGAACTGCAAATGTGAATAGCTTACTTAATCCATTTTGCCTGAACTGCAAATGTGAATAGCTTACTTATTCCATTTTGCCTGAACTGCAAATGTGAATAGCTTACTTATTCCATTTTGCCTGAACTGCAAATGTGAATAGCTTACTTATTCCATTTTGTCTGAACTGCAAATGTGAATAGCTTACTTATTCCATTTTACCTGAACTGCAAATGTGAATAGCTTACTTATTCCATTTTGCCTGAACTGCAAATGTGAATAGCTTACTTATTCCATTTTGTCTGAACTGCAACTGTGAATAGCTTACTTATTCCATTTTGCCTGAACTGCAAATGTGAATAGCATACTTCCTATGAAAATAAATATAGGGGACATCAACAAGTCTATTTAAAGTAGAAAATCCGTCAATTGAAATCTGCCACCATTTAATTTTGAATAGCTTATATGTTGCTGGACCCTTTCAATTGAATTTGAAAAATTCGCAAAGATATTCCAATTATCGTTATTAAGCATCTTTCTTTCGATTGAAAAGGACCAGCAACAAATAAATTAGATATGCTGATGTCCCCCATATATACTTTCATAGGAAGAAAAAAATTCACATTTGCAGTTCAGGTAAAATGGAATGAGTGAAGGATTTCAGTTATCGATATCACATCTAACTTTTTATCAAAATATATCTGTTCAATTTTTTTCAACCTAATTAAGCACGGCGAAAATTGTATTACATGACATTTTTTATTGTGGGGAGAGGGGCTGTATAAATAAAATTTTGCATTTTTATGAAATTATCAATTCTGGGGGGGGGGGGGGGGGGAGGAGGTGCAACTATCATATCTAAATTCTCTATCTCTTTGTTGATTATTTTTCTTTTTTCACTTTCAACAATGACTAACCATTTATTTCATTTTCCTTTCGTGAAACAAACAATCCACACGTTTCGTGAAATATCCAATATATTTAAGATAAGAAAGTTTTAATCGGATTGATAAAATAGACCATTCAGCTTCAAATACTTTAAGCAAAATGCAAATTTTTATTTCTAACTACTATGTATCTTTGCATTAATTAAATATACAATTCATTTCAGTACTACGTTGAACTGAACACGCCCTATCAAGTAATGAATGATGAATTATTCAACAATAACGACTATTTACAAATGACAGGACAAAATGAAGAGGAATACACGAACATGGTGGACTCGGTCTCAGAGCAAAATACTGACAGCCCACTGAATGCATATGACAACATACCATCAGTACGGCCTGTTGGAAATGGACCTATACCAAAAGTGCCCATGGAAGCAGTACCCATGATTCAATTGGAAAGTGTAACAATGCCATGGGAAGAAAGTACATCACAATGTGAAAATGCTCAAATACCTTCAGAGGTATCTCTTGAAGGTGGTACACATGCTACGGACATTACGTACCTGAACATGGTGAGTTCTCCAGAAAAGTACGACCTAGATGAATATGATTCTGTGTTTTTGGAGCAGAAAGTACCAATCAAAGTTCCTCATATTAATGGTGATTCTTCATCTGTGCCTTTATTAAGTAAACATATATCAGGGGATGTGAAGCATGAGTTTGGTGGTGGTGATTGCATGGTCTGAAGTTCATTGCATGTAAAGAGATTTTGATGTAAATTTTGATAATATATGATGTGTTCATTATAAAATAATTCACTGGTCACTGTACGCAGTGATGAGCTGTTAGAATTTTAACAACCTTACTCTAATTTTATGGCTGAGGCTACTTTTGATAGTGCTTGTGTCGCATGGTAAACCCATGAGCCAATATTTTCGGGAGTGCGACCTAGAGGTTACATATTTATTTTGGGGGTCGGCCTTTTCGTTTGGCCAGCTGCTTGCTCTCGGAATTGGAAACGGGAAGTCGGTTAGTGTTCTGTGGATCTTATTTTTACCGAAAGGGTGTAATGTGCGTCCTTTTCGGATGGGTCATAGGGATTTCGGCCTGCTTTGAATTAGTGCCCGAAAGAAGATCAGTTTCGCAGGGGCTGGAGAAGGGGCTTTTTGTTTCTGGGAGGCCTAAAGCCAATGGCGATGCTTTGGGGTCAAGGGGTTAAGACCCAGAATCCAATAAGATAATTGTGTGCGGCTCAGGGGCGTGTTTTAAAATCTTGGAGAGAGAGAGAGTTTTTCAGAATTTAAAAAGGGAGCGAGGGGAAGGAACTGGGTGGCGATAAAGAAAGACGTCTCCCCATCATGGTTCTCTGAAAAGAGAGAAGCAAGCTGTTGAATTGCAAATGATGTCGGTGAGTGCCACATTTAAGGGCCTGTGCCTGATTTGTATCTTTTGTCTCTCTCTCCCTCTCCAATAAAATAAAACACGCCCCTGAGGCGCACACAATTATCTTATTGGATTCTGGGTCTTAATCCCTTGACCCCAAAGCATCGCCATTGGCTTTAAGCCTTCCAGAAACAAAAAGCCCCTTCTCCAGCCCCTGCAAAACTGATCTTCTTTCGGGCACTAATTCAAAGCAGGCCGAAATCCCTATGACCCATCCGAAAAGGACGCACATTACACCCTTTCGGTAAAAATAAGATCCACAGAACACTAACCGACTTCCCGTTTCCAATTCCGAGAGCAAGCAGCTGGCCAAACGAAAAGGCTGACCCCCAAAATAAATATGTAACCTCTAGGTCGCACTCCCGAAAATATTGGCTCATGGGTTTACCATGCGACAGCTTGTTTATCTAAAAATTGAGAATATATGGAATTAATTTCCAATTTTCTGACATTACAAAAACTAAGGAACCTTTAAGGGCCTTTGGTAACAACAGTTTTAAGGTCCTGCAAAGGAAAGGGAAAAAAAAAATAAGGAACCACCATGGGAACTTTGGTGGTTCATAATCCACTTAAAGTAGATTCATCTTTAATCCTCAAAGACTAAAATAATCGCATTAAAAAAAAATATCCTACAAAAAGTGAAAATTTAAGAGCTAGTTCTTATAGGCTTTAGACTTACTTAAAATCTACTGCTCCCTACTGAAAATGCGAAACACCCAACAACACCATAGAAAATAGTAGGCTATACAGTGTGTTTCACAAAGAGTATCCAAAAGAAATATAAAAATCAACTGTTAGTCGTAGAAGAAAAGTGGAATATGAAAAATAATCATTAAACAGGGGGAGAATTTAGCTACCTATGATAGTAGCACCCACAAAACTAATAGTTTCATAAAATTGTGAAATTAAAATTTTTATACAGCCCCTAAATTAAAAAAAATGTCAATTTAGTAAAATTTGTGCCATACTTAACCAGGGTGAAAATTTATCTGGTACCTTCCGATAAAAAATTCCCCGAGATATTCCAACAATTGTTATTAGGTATTTTTCATCAATTACTCAGGACGAGCAACAAATAAATTATTCAAAATTTACTGGTAGAAAATTTCGATTGACGGTTTTCCTGTTTTAAACAGATATGTAGATATTCCCCCATATTTAATTTTAGAGGAAGTTAACTATTCACACTTGCAGCTCAGGTAAAATGGAATAAACCAAGAATTTCAATTATTGATATCTCAGTGAATTTTGTATCAGTAGGTACTAAATAAATTCCTTTGACCCTAATTAAGAGCAGCACAAATTTTTCTAATATAATTTTTTAAATGGGGGGGGGGGGGGGGGGGGGGGGTGCATATAAAAAAAAAAAAAATTAAATTTCAAATTTTTAGGAAATTATCAAGTCCAGTCGATGCAACTCATAGCTAAACTCTCTTCTGTTTACTGATTATTCTTTTGTATTTCAATTAACTTCTACGGCTAACCGTTAATTTTATATTCTTTTCGAATACCTTTCATTAAAGTTTATAGGGGCACTTACCTAAAAATTTGTGGCATATCTATAACCTTGGACTATATAAACTATTTTTCTCTGACAGAAAATTTCAACCAATCTGGTGCCCAACTCCTAATCAATGAATAATGGATATGAATACTAAAGATCAATTTGTCAGTGCCAGGGTTTTGATCCAATAGTCAGTCCGGTAGCATTGAGCTAAAGACATCTCTAGTTCTTTTAATTTTTTACATAATATATTTATATGAAATTTTGTAGTGATATGTCTATGCATAGCTCAAATATACATGCACAGATTGAAATCTTTCTGTAAGTGTTCAAAATATGTTTAGGATGTCTTACAATGTGCTTTAGTATCAAAACATCCTCTTGAACCCTGACCTGGTTGACACATTATTTGACATGGGCAAATTGTAAAATGGATGTGTAAAGCAGTGTAAAGAACTCACTGTTCCAACCAGGAATCAAATGAATCTTTGAACTGGCTAGCAAATGCTCTAACCATTGAGCTAGCTAGCTACTGGTATGGAATTCCGGTCAAAAAAAAAAAAAAAAAAAAAAAAAAAACCCAAGTTAAATAAGGAAAGTTCCATTATCATACGATCAAAATTATCTGAAATATCATTAGTTAAAGTTTTCAATGGGTAATAGGGGACTACATAAAGATTTTGCTGAAAATAAGTATGTACGTAAGAGTTTGAATGCAAATTTTATCTAATTAAATTCAATTTTTGTATGACCCCTCAAATCTAAGTTTTCACCATTTCATTTAATCGGGTGATAATGGTTCAAATTCTATGACTTTGACAATTTTGCACTATTAGAGAACCAGGATTTTCTTCAAAAAATCTTTAAATGAAAAAGGAACAATTTGCTAATTGGAAGTACTTTTGCGTGTGTGTGTGTGGGGGGGGGGGGGGAGGGGGTATAAAATGTTAAATTTTTTACCTTTTTATTAAAACATGCCCCATGACAAAAAGTATTGTAGTAAGAAAGTATGTATTATTTGAAACATTTCTTAAATTAGAGAAAGTAAAAATGAACACATCATTCTTCTCGTTGCATGGGTGGTGGAAAATTTTTAACTGTACAAATGCATAATTTAACATGGATCTTTTAACATATCTGAATAGGATATTTAAAGACAATGGAAGAAAGAGAAATATGCACAAGGTGCTGATGGAAAGGAACCTGGTGAATTTGTTAGCGTGAAAACCAAAGTTGAAGAATGTATATTTTCAATTGTATTATATTTTTATAACTATTTTTATGCCAAATGAAGTGTTCAGAATATTGTTTAAAATGTTGTTAGACAATGTTGCTATCTCATATTAAGTATTATAACAAAGTTTAGTCACAGCAGAATTTTAAAGATTTATTTATCTTTATTTGAAATTAAAAGTATAAAGAATTTATCAGTATTTCAAAGATGCAAATTGCACTTTAAAAGATTTTAGGAATGAACAGTTTCTACTCTCAAAGAAAAATTATGAAAATTTAATCATTCATTTAATTTGGATATAAGTTATTAAACTGATAATAATGTGCAGATGTGAAGTGTGAAGGGAATCTGGGTAGACCCTGTTTACCCAAACAACTACCACTTTAATTATACATTATTTGAGATATTAAATACTCTTATTATATGTACAATTAAAATAAATGCTACTTGGTAGTGAGTGTTCTGGCAGATACTGTCTATCCAGATTCCCTTCACTCTATGCCACTGAATTTGGGATGATTTATGAGAAAAGGTTCCAGTTGTTGGTAATTTTATTTTTGAGAAAACGTGGTACATAACCATTATTCCAATGACAGGACTGTACCTTTCTTTTAGTTTTCAGTGGATTTAGGTAGCCACATACTTCTCAAACATTGGGAATGTTTTGCTCTGCCTGTTGCCAATTATGAGAAATTATTTTTCCTATCAACCACGGTAGGGATTTAATAAATAAATAAATAATAATAAAAAAAAAAGCTATCAACTTCAAAATTTTTGAACTGTCTTTCTCTGTTTTATTGTTCTAGATTGATTAATAATGCAAAATTGCCAAGATGAGTCATAATTATCGTAAAGGCATGTTTTTTTTTCTAGGATCAATCTGAAAAGTTGCACAAGTCTCAAACTCCATTTTGAAACTTTCAGTAACGGAACCCTTTTCCAGTAAACCATCACATATACTATATTAAATTGATTGAAAAAGTCAAATTTCAAAAATAGTTTAAATAAAATAATGTATTAAAACATTATTTTATTTAAATTTTTATTAATTTTTATTTAATTTTAGTATTGCAGGGTCCAATTATAATAAGTAGACTGCAATTCACTACTCCATTTGTTAAATCTGGATGTTCACTAAATTTATTTTGTGAGGGGGAATATGGTAATTTGCATTACAGTGAACCTCAGTTATAACATGGGTTGCCAGCAACATCAAACTACTTGAGTTATAATGGCAGCTGCATTCTACAGGAGGCATGCTATTTTAACGCTCAACTTTCAGTATTAAAAGATAGTTGTCTGTTATATTATGTTCTAAATGTATGTTCTATATAAAATTGACTGTTAAACAAAGATGTTTACAGAATGCAAAAATCTGTATTTTACAGATTTTAATTTTTTTTATTAGAAAGATTACAAGTACATATTATATGCATTACTATAAGTACAAATAGTAGTGTACTTACATGCATTTCAGTTATTATGGTGTTTCAAAAGCCATAAACTCTGCAATTTTAAGTTGTTTATAAAGTTTTTTGTTCATAATTCCTGTTTTATGGAGGTTAATTGAATTAATCTTAGGAAGTGGTGTCTTTCTATCTTTAAAATCAGTGCAGAACAATATCAAATACCCTTGAGTGTCTTCAGTTATAGGAAAATCATTAGGTTTAAACTCCAAATCACTTCTAGAACCTTACAATTCAATATTTTCATTGGGTTCCTCAGCATCTATTTGTTAATCTGTAATTAGGATTACTGACAGTACAGGGGGGGGGGGGTAAATAGATGCATTGCGTAGGGTTCCAGGCTACATAAGCATTTTATGAAAAACTCTAACTTGTAAAATGGGGGATAATAAGGGGCACATGCATTTGCAGCATAGAGGCCCGAATATTCTGTCAGCAGTATTATCAGTGATAACTTGACAGATTGGTTTTTTTGTGTTAATGCCAATCCACTAATTAACAAATGCCTCTATAATTCTTACTCTACACCAAATGTACTGTTGTCTTGTTTAACCATCAACACATAGAAAAGAGAAAGCAACATAAAGCGAGGCAACAGGAAAAAGAAACGAGAAATGCTCATACCCACATTATATCTGAATCCGTGGTATAACTAACGGCATAACAACTGGGGTTCACTGTATTTCCAAGTCTGTTCATGAGGTGTTGTCCCACCCAACATCATTATGAACAGTTTAAGAATGTAATTTAGTGACAGCTAATACCACTATGTCCCTAGCTTAATTTCACACATTTTGGCAGATGCATTTTCTTGATCTTATTTTATATTCCTTATAATATTAAACCCTCATTAAAGTTAACTTTAAGTGTAAGCAAGTTGTGATAATGCTGAGATTTTTTTGTCTATTTATTTCCTTGGAATGTGCCAAGTGAGTAAAATTAAATTAAATACAGCCATGTCAAGAGTGTTGGTATATGCACTGAAGAAGTAAATCTAAATAATTTTTGAAATGTATGTATGCCCATTTATCTTCATTTCTGCTGCATTTTAGGCTGTGAACCAGTTCAATATGCTAGTATGCAATTTATTGTTCTGTAAAGCAAAAATAATATAGTATTACAAGTCAATCATATTTCATATAATAGCAGAATAAATGTTCCTAGAGAAATAATATAAAATTTGAGTGAAACTTCCATTACAGTGATTTCAACTGATCTCTCCCAAAATACGGCCTATTCCCCTTAACTTAACACTAATTTGTGGAATGATCAGCCAGAGCATACCCAAGGGGATATGAGACTCACACACTCAGATGGTTATAAAACAAGTTTTGGTTCAGGTTGATGTTTCAGATATCATATTTTCTGAGATCTCTTATATCATCTTTTATTTGGGATATATTACTTTCTTTAAAAATATGATTCCTGTTTCTATTCACCATGATCATTCGCAGGATCTCTATCCAACATTTCCTTTTTTAACTCTACAGCTACCATAGCTGAAGACTTGTTCTTTGTGTGCATTCAGGAGGGTTGTGGATAGTAAAATATTTTCCATGGTGTTTGATGTATCCCCCTAACACACACCGTCTTTCCTGCTTCTGCATCTATTTTTGAACAAAGTCAAGATATTTTCCTTTTACTCATTTTTATAACCTCCTTTTAATACAGGGTGATCAAAAAGCTGTGCACATTAAATTAAAAAATTATAATGTGTCAAGAAATTGAAATAGAATATTTTTTTTAGTTAGGTGGAATTAATATAGCCTCAAAAATATATCAAAAATATAAGTCTGCTGTTTGTAATACATCAAACAATCATTATAGACCTCTTTTTTTTATACCAATCTAAGAAAGTGGTTTTATTCAAAATCAAAAATTTTTATTTTAGACAAATACTACTTGGTATCATAATACATATGTAAAATTGCAGTATTAAGGCTTGAAGAATATTCAAATAAAACTCAAAAGAGTTAACTTTTTTTATCACTTAAATTATTTATTAGTATTTCTAATTATCAATTTATATAATTGTTATGAATATCCACATAAACTTAAATTTAAATGATTTTTACAGTGATTATATTCAGCAATTTCACTGGTTACTTCCCTGTGCTGAAGTCATTAAAATATTTTGGATCCTTGAGTGATGACTTATTGAGGTCTTACTGTATTTTAATTTTTTGGTACATTATATGATTTTAAAATTGGATATGCATAACTTTTGATCACACTATATTGAGATTTACTATTTCATATGCTTGTCAAATCAATGGACTTTAAATGTTTGTTAGTCGAGAAAGCAAGTAAATTAGGCTTAAATTGATATTATAGCAATTAAAAGCTCACGATTTCCTCATTAAATATGGAATCTCACAAAATATGCGATTGTTATATGAGAGTTCTATGATAAGTCAATGTAACAAGTTTCCGATATACTGTTTCCTTATTTATATTTGATGTACTCTAACTATTTTTCATAAATTGACAATCTAAAATAAGTTTTTAAAATATCTTATAACACTTTAGTGTTATTTAGAATATACTCATTTGAATGTTTAATAAAACTAAGTTTGGAGGAAAGTTACATAATTGAAATGTATGTGCTATCTTATTTCTTGTACATAGACCATTATTTTTCATAATTTCAAAATAAAAGCAATTTTGTAATATGTGTTAAAGAATATAATTTTGTTCACAAACGAAAACTGACATTTACATATTTCCCTCATAAATTTATGCCTTCTTTGTAATAAAAATGAACATACTTATAAAAGAAAGAATCTGCAAAAGTAAATGCGTATCAGCAACAAAATAAAATTAAACTGGATCATAAGCCAAAAAAGAGGATATGAATATGCAGATGAAATAGTAGGCAACAGAAATATATGATATAGACATTGAAATAAAAATCGCATAAAATTCAGAAAAGCACATTTCAAAAATGGAAAAAATAGACAATGAGAAAGATGAGATACAATTAAAAATGGAAGAAAAATATTCAAGGTATTTTTGAGTTTCATAGAAAAATAATCGAAAAAGATTTCATGATAAATTATCTATCAATAGGCCATGGATTATTTCTTTCTTATTACAAGCACTTTAAAGTAAACATAAACAATATATGCAAATGTGTAGAGGTAGATTTAAAACACAATCAAGTTTAATAACAACAAAGATAATATAAAGTACTTCATAAAAATTTTTAATAAGGAAATATTATATAAATACATAACAAAAAATCATAGATCAGATTTAAAAAACTACTATTATTCTGTTACTATCATTTTTTACTATCATTCTGTTATGGTGATTTCTGAGGAAGTTAAATTACTATGCTCTAAAAGCAATAATGGATAATTTTAATCTAATTTAAGATAAATAATTTACATTTATAACTTTAAAAATATTATAATCTTAATTCTAACTCTCAAATGAAAGGTAAACAAGTAACTTAACCAAATGATAACTAAACTAAAATAACTCACCTTTTTAATGAATATTAAACTTCTAAAATAATAACTCTTATTGATTCTTATGTTTGTTTATCTTTAGTGTACTTAAAATTGAGCAATCTTTAATTTACATAAATTTATTTAACTCAATATTATTTTCTCTAGTAATTGCTCAGATCAAGTAATGGTTATTTAAACTTTGAAAAGGTGTAAATAAACGTAACTTTAATATAAATAATTGTTTATATTAAAGTTGTATCTGCCTAACCTATCTGCCTAACAGGACTTTGTGATCATTTTTAAATACACCTTTTCCCAGTAAATGTTACACCTGCTGGAAATTCCTCTTCCCAATACCGTGAATAAAACTGCTTTATAAGCAATCAAGTAAACATGATGTAACATACAAGTTTTGTAAACATTATGTTCTCATTTTCTCACCCAGGGCAATTAACGATGTTTAAATAACAATATGTAAATGTTCCTATTTCTAACGATGTGCATATTTTGTGATTTCAACTACATTTTTATGTGAAATCCAAGAAATTTTCAAGATGGTGATCAAAACAATGCTATCGGAGTGTCGCTGGTAACATAAGACAGACGTATAAAATGTCTGGAGGAGCAAAACAGATGTGGGGTACCGGGTGGAAAGATTTGACATCTTTAGCTTGCCAAGAAGTTAATTTGCGGATTAACAGTTGTAACTATGACGATCGGAATTCAAATTCTTTTACGCCAAAAGAGGTTGCCATTACAGGACCTCACGCAAAGACAGGACTTTCTCCTCAGTCGGGATGTAAACACCAGCCATGTTAGGTGGCTGCACGATACTTCAAAGTTCTTTTTGCAAGGGTAAGGCGCCTTTCTCAAAGATATCAATGATTTTATTTCCAGCATTTTAAGAGGGCAGGATGCTCTATACCTTTTAGAAACCCACATTTTTAACTTTTAATGGCTGACATCGCCATTTCACACCTTCACACCGGCAGACGCCAGAGCACCCCGGCTTCCCTGGCACTCTACAGTCTTCTGTGAGCTCCCCAGTACCCACAACTCCTGGAATGCCCTACCATTCTACCAAACTTGGATCCCAGTGATGTCCCTGCACTCACAAGGTTGCAGATAGAGTTACAGTTTATCAACAGCCCAAGCCAGCAGCTGATGTCTGACGAAAAATCCGAAGCCTGGCACTGTTCCATCACTGGCATTTGTGATCTCATGGGGAGAGGCAGAAGATTGTGTGTTTGTGTGTGCATTGAAAATCGTGGCCTCTGTACAGAGGCGAAGACCAGTCATGTGATCTGTGTTGAAGTTAATTAATATTTAGGAAGCTTGTGGAATCATAGAAATCCAAGAAATTTTCAAGATGGCGATTAAAACAACGCTATCGGAGTGTCGCTGGCAACATAAAACAGACATATCAAATGCCTGGAGGAGCAAAACAGATGTGGAGCGATGGGTTGAAAGATTTGGCATCTTTAGCTTGCCAAGAAGTTCGTTTGTGAGTTAACAGTTATAACCGTGGTGATCAGAATTCAAATCCTTTCACACCAAAAGAGGTTGCTGTTCCTGGATCTCATGCCAAGAGAGGATTTTCTCCTCAGTCAGGATGTAAATATCAACCATGCTAGGTGGTTGCACGATACTTTAAAGTTTTTTTTGCAAGGGCAAGGCACCCTCCTCAAAGATGTCAAAGATTTTGTTTCCAGCATTTTAAGAGAGCAGGATGCCCTATACCTTTTTGAAATCTACATTTTTAACTTTTAATGTCTGACATCGCCATGTGACTCCTTCACACCGGCAGACTCCGGAGCTCCCCTGGCACTCTACAGTCTCCTGTGAGCACCCCAGCACCCACAACTCCCGGGATGCCCTACCATTCTACCAACCTTGGATCCCAGTGATGGCCCTGCACCCACAAGGCTGGAGATAGAGTTACAGTTCATCAACCGCCCAAGCCAGCAGCTGATGTCTGAAGAAATATCTGAAGAGTGGCAACGCTTTATCACCGGCATTTGTGGCCTCACGGAGAGAGTCAGACAATTGTGTGTGTGTGCATTGAAATTCGTGGCCTCTGTACAGAGGCGAAGAGCAGCTGTGTGATCCGTGTTGAAATTAATTAATATTTAGGAAGCTCGTGGCATCATAGCCAAACCACATTCAATTTCTTTAAACTCAAGGAGCCTACCAAATTCAATAATAATGTTATGAAGAAGTCTTCTCCATTGCCTTACATTTTTTTTTGTGCTTCATATCACAGTGGATTCGTTTTCAGACCATGCAATGATTTTTATCAACAAATTGCAGCAAAATATTTCATTTTTTTATTTTCCTGTTAAAAGGTTTTCATTCATTACAACATATATTTTGTGTTTTAATATCTCTTTGAATATGTACCCTGACAGAGCTGTTAAAAATCTTTTTTTTCTTCCTTGAAACCCTGGGTGAAATTTGAAGTTTTTGTTTATTAAGTTTTAAAATGTTCTAATAAATCCTTTTTTTAATTTTTAATCTGGTTTTCATAATTTATTTATCACTATGACTCTAAGTAATTTATTATTTAACATATCTCTTTTTTTTGGTAATACACAACACAAAAATTGTACTTTTAGAGCAAATTCCTAAAATGTTTGGCCATTGGTTCTGAAGTAAAAGTAAGTTTGAATTCTTTTGTTTAGTTTTTTTTTATTTAATATAAGTTTTTTTTTTAATTTTTTATTTTCATGCTGATGTCGAATAAAGCACAGCAACTCCGAAAATTGCTTATGTAACCATAGATGTTAGGAAAAGAGTAATACTCACAGAAAGACAAATTTGAATATACTGTGGATACTATAGCTAACAAATTATTCAGTTTTATCTTCATATGCCCATTATGCATACATTAACTAGATGGTTATCATAGCATAGAATTTCTTTTAATAATCAATTTAAAATATATTTTATTGAAATACAGAAAAATATAAATAGAAATTTAGATATTTATTTTAGAAATAAATTGATTTAGATTCAAAGCATCATTTATATATAAATAATTGCAGATTTTAATTATTAAGAACATTATGAGATGGAGGCAACTTGCAATTTTTTTATACCTGTCTACTGTGAAGTTGGGTTTACTGCGCGTGCATTCTCACTAAAATTTTTTGATCGTACGACGGTGGTAGTTAATCATCTCCATCAATGGTCTAGTGCTATATTTTCTTTTTAAATGTTCGTATGCTTTTTTATTTACTTTTTGTGTTTTGCATAGTTTTCAAGTTTGGGAAAATTATAGATATTTATTAAAGAAAAAAAATAACCTGTGATACATTCACCTCATTTCAACATTTATCTGTAGTAACAGCAAGGCTTATTAGTTCATGTATCACAGCTTGTGTTTTTCAAAAATTGTTTAACACATTTTTTTAAATGAAAATAATTCCAATTTATGATAACGTTTTCAACATGGAATTTTAAAATTAAAAATAAATGACAATATTTAAAATATGTTAATATGCATCCATTTTAAGATAATGTTTACAAAGTTTTAAATCTAATTCTTAATAAAACTTTCTGGTTGTTCTAAATCAGTAAAACTTTTGAAAAGAAAAATATACTAAAATCAAATATGTTAACATGTCATACATATTTTTACAACTAAGAATAATTTACACTATTGCTAAGGAATTAATTATAATTGGTTATTTCTTGATATATTATTTTTTCCCCAACTGTGAGTACGGTTTCTCTCAAAATAATCAAATGTTTAGGATGATTTTTGTAAGGTAAATTTGAATTATCAATTACAAGAAGCCCATTGATTTTCAAATGATAAAATCATAAGACTGCAACGTTTGTAAGTGTTTTTCTAGAAACCAAAATATGTTGTTTTATAGGGATAATTTGGATATATCAGATTTTATAGGTAAAGTAGATATGGTGAAATGTACACTTTATGCACTCCAAATAAACAATTGGTAAAATTTGAATAGAAAGAAACAAATGTATAATTAATAAAATAATTTTATTAGATATAGATGCAAAATAGTAACTTTATATATTATTATTCCTAGACACACAAAGACAACAAGACAAATTAAAAACAACTAATTCAGTCTTTTAGAAAGAAAAAAAAATCCCAAAATATTCATTTCATTCAACTGAAGTAATTTAAAAATATAAAATTTTATAATATCAATGAAAAAGACCCCCTATCACCACCATCATAAAATAAAGGTAAAAGTTGGCACAAAATATTTAATTGAATATTCCTAAATTAACTCGTTTCCTCCTCATCATCCAGTTGGATAAGCTTATTGTGAACCCTCATTAAACCTTTAAAATATTTAACAGTTTTCACACGAAGTTCCAAAGTAGCATCTTCGTCACAAATGAAAATTGCTTTAGGGTGCATCTGAAATGCTGAAACAGTCCACATGTGACTAACACCTTCTTCTATAGCTTTAGACAAAGCTAAAGCTTTGTGAGAACCTGTGATAAGAATCACAACCTGTAAATAAAACAAGGAATATTATTAATCACTAAAAAATTTATTTTATAAAGTTAAAAATTATTCAAAGTATGAAGTTGCAATTGACACATTATCAGGCATTCCTCTAACAGCACCGTGACCAGTATGTGATGCTACAGTGATATGATATTTTGGTTATGAGATGTCACAGAAAATGTAAAATGACGTCAATATGTCCCTCAGCAATGATGCCACACAATGAAGTCGCAGCGACACCACTGTCACTATGTGGTTACATCAGTGACTATGTTACAATGTGATGATATAATGACTTCATTACGATGCAGTGATGTCACAATCGTGAGGTCCTAATGACAAAGCATTGGGGTCACAGCAGTGATCGGGTAACATTGTGATGTCACTTATTGTGGTCACAGCTGCAATCAGGTAACATTGGGATGTCACGGTAATGTACTATTATGGTCACAATACGATGGGTCACTTAGATGATGATGCAGTACAGTCACAAGTGTGATGTAATCAGATTGTCATGGAGCATTGAGAGTCCACCCTGTTGATGGTGCATCATAATCTCTATTTTCACATCCATTTGTATGACAATCGGTATCAGAGTAAACAAGAAAGATCAATCAAACACTTTCCAACTACAATGCAATATTATTTAAACATCTATAAAATGGGATACATTACGTGGTGATATATTTTAAATTATCACAGTACTATAATAATTTATTTTACTGGGAAATTTAAAACCATGGAGGTAAAAGTGCATTTTAAATTTTTAACTCCATGCTTAAAACTTCACTGAAAAAGGCAATACTATAAAATCAATGAATATTTCATTCACATCACTTATATTCTAGACTCCAGAGTTAAATAATTTTGCATTAAAAAAATCAGCAATTTTTATAGAACTCATTTTACAGCTTGAGTTGTTTACATTCTGCATACACTAAAATTATGCTTCGTTGTAGAAATAATCAAAGTTTGATGATCATTTAAACTTAAAAATAATATAATTGCATTGACGCAGAATATAGATGCACAGAAAATATGCAAAAATAAAGCGGTTTTAGGATGGATGCAACATTAAATATAAATTTAAAAAACTTTAAAAATCATGATTTTTACACTGGGAAAAAAAGATGAATGGTATATTTTATTTTGAAGTGGGCCACGTGATTTATTCATATAATATGGGTGGAATTACTATTTTAATTTTTATTTAAAAAAACTATTGAACATATTTTGCTGAAATTATTTTTATATATTTTATGGGATAATTTGAATATTTCCTAAAACTTTCAAAGCAATTTGTGAATTTTAAAGTAGCTTAAAATTGTGTAAAAAATCAGGTTCCATGGGGTTCAATATTTCATTTTTTTAACCAGGGTTCAATCCAAAACTAATTGGGTGATATTATTTATTTACATTCCCATATGTCCCACAGTCCGTCTCAACAATATTCTAAAATTTCATTGTAATAAAGTAAATTTTAAGGCAGTTATCGTGTGAACAGACAGACAGACAGAATGAACAAAGTCATAAACTATTGAACATATTTTGCTGAAATTATTTTTATATATTTTATGGGATAATTTGAATATTTCCTAAAACTTTCAAAGCAATTTGTGAATTTTAAAGTAGCTTAAAATTGTGTAAAAAATCAGGTTCCATGGGGTTCAATATTTCATTTTTTTAACCAGGGTTCAATCCAAAACTAATTGGGTGATATTATTTATTTACATTCCCATATGTCCCACAGTCCGTCTCAACAATATTCTAAAATTTCATTGTAATAAAGTAAATTTTAAGGCAGTTATCGTGTGAACAGACAGACAGACAGAATGAACAAAGTCATAAACACTTTTCAACTACATTGGAAAGTGTTACAAATGTATCTATTTATGACTTATTGTTTGCACATTGTTCTTAAAATAATAATAATAAAAATTAAGTTGGCAACAAATGAATTTGATGCATTCAGCTGATTTAGGTTAATACATAATGTTTAAATAGTAGTATTTACTGATAGCAGTACTGAATTTCAAAGTAATGAATTAAAGAAATTTTAACTAATGAATTTCAACCAATTAACTTCCTAGTACATTGACTTTACTATAATTTTTAATGGAAATACTTTCTACCATGGGAGGTATGTAATTCTATGAAAATTTAAAATTTTTAATAATTTGTGTTCTAATCATGTGTATTAGAAATAACTCTATTTAGCTACAAGTTTTACATGATATAATTATGCATAAAATTTCATTGTAATATATGCATTCATTTTTGAGTAACCATATTTATACCTCAGACATATATAGCCAGGTTTTTTCCTAAATGTGCTCAATTAAAATACTTCATTAGTAACAACATACAGTTGATTAAATGTATCAATCAACTGGTTTCAAAAGCAGAAAAGAGCCTACTTCATATGGATTATTGAGACAGAATCTTTAAACTGAAAAGTTTGGGTAAAACAATACTTCCTCTATTATCAAATAACAAAATTTCAAGTGTGAGTAATTTATACACATTATTATCATTTGCCAAATGGCAACAAGCATATTATTATTATCAAATAACAATTTCAAATGTGAGTATTTTTTGGATGTTATTTGCAAAATGGCAACAAACAGTGGAGTAGCATCCATTGAGGCTCAAAAGCTGAGCCTCCCCTGTTTAAAATCTAATTTAAAGATACTTATATTTATTATATTTTTAAAAATAACTTTGCGAATATAAATGTATTTTTTTAGAAAATTGTTACACTTACTTAAAATGAGATGTTTCAAAGTATTTTTCCCATTAAAACACATATCTAGAAGCTGAAATCATCTAGCCTTTAAGGTGTATTGAAAGAAGCATGGTATTAGGACTGTCCAACTGTTAAACTCCTCACTGACTGATAAGCTAGAATTATAAGTTAGCTTCCAGAAAGGTGTGGCTATTGCTTCACCATTTTCAACCCTTTATAAACAGCATAACTTAAGACAATGAATGGATATGGGACATGGAGTTTCATGAATGAAAATTTCAAGTCTAATGTCTGCCATTTTGTGCCAAACATGGTTCTATTAATTACCCTCTGCAGGAAAAAGTTGTGTGTAATACTAAAAAATACGAGGCACTTTCCACAAATAACATGATATTCACCTAATTTAAACAATTAATAATGACTACCATTTACATTAATAATGACTACCATTAAACTTAAGTAGTTTGTGAAGTAGTCTTAGTCACAGCAACAATATGGCGAAGAATCCATTTTCATATTTGAGAATTTTAGAAAGAATAAATCTGATTTTCCTTTAAAAATCACATTACACGAGAATATCAGTTAAACAAAAGTCATTGATAATTAGCATATTGTGGTTAAGATATTTTTAAGTTTTCAAAAAATATTTGTATAATATACAAAATTTGTATAATATATTTGTATAATGCAGTATTTGTATAATATACAAAACTGGACATTATTGACTACAGTGATTTTCAACTAAGCTTATGTTCCAGGTATATTTCTCACTTATTTTCAGGGCCCTCCTTTGAATTGTTTTATTTTGTTAGTTCTAGCTGGTTATATTTACAAAATTGATAGATATTTTCTATCACTTGGTAATAATACTCAAATATATTTCTATTTCATACATAGGCGCCTGTAAAACTTTTTCCAGGGAGGGGAGGGGCAAACTCAAGCACATGATGTGTGACAAAGACTGGCTTGATGCTCATATTTGTTATATTGAATGTCCAAGGGAGAGTGTGCCCCCCCCCCTTTACCTCCCTTATGGGTGACTATGACTTCATATTTAACAAGAAAGATCAATCATGCATAAGCATTGATTTTGAAACACTTTCCAACTGAAATGTAATTTCATTTAAAAATTTCTAAAATGTGATACATTCAGTGGTGATATCTTTTACATTATCACAGTACTACAGTAATTTATTATACTTACATATTTAAAACTGTATCGAAATATAAATCATCTGATTCTTTTTGCGAAATCAATGAATATTTCATTCATATAACTTGTATTCCAGACTCCAGAGCTAAATAATTTTGTGTGAAAAAAAATCAGCAATTCTTATGTAATTCATCTTACAATCGCTTGAGATATTTGTATTCTGCATAAGTTAAAATTAGGCTTCTTTGAAGAAATAATAAAAGTTTAGGGATCATTTAAAATCATAACTATTGTAATTGCATAGGCACAGAATTTAGATACACAGATAATACATAGATACACAGATAATATATGTGTGTATGTGTATGTACTCAAAGTATTGGAATCGTGCCGAAGATAGGAACTCGAATTTTCAAAGGATCTACACGTTTTGGGACTTCTAGAACACGAAAAAACTATTTTTAGGAAGATGTCTGTGTGTGTAAGGGTGTATCTGTGTATGTTTCTGTGTGTCTGTGTGGATATTACATCCACTCTAATTGAAAAACTAATGGACCGAATTTCATACAATTTGGTAGGTATGTTTTTTGTGGGAAATCCTGATGTTCATTAGATTATAGTACGATTCATAAAAAAAGAATTTGCCTTCTTTGCAAAATGGCCGCAGAAATTGCCTTTATCCACTCTAGCTAAAAACTAATGGAACAAATTTAACAAAATTTGGTGTATAATATTTCAATAACCTACAAGTGATTTATATATTAAATTTAACAAAATTTTGTATATAAATCATTTGTAGGTTATTCTAGTACGATTCGGGAAAAAGAAACGGGCTATTTTTGCGAAATGGCCCGCAAAAATCGTTATATATAAAAATAAAAGACTATGTGTGCTCAATTATATCAATTAAATTCCTATTTTATACGTGATTTTTGACAACAAAAAGAATAAGACTAACCCAATTACTCTAGGACTAGCCGTTCTTGAGATATTCTAGTTTTTTCACGTTTTCGCTACGCCACCTTTGACAATAAGTCCAGCTAACAAATGAGAACCAAATTTAAGTTTAACGTGTAAATTCAATGTCATTTAAAATACTTATGGTTGTTATTTTGTGCAGATAAACTCAAATTATTATTGAATAAATAAAGAGAACGAATATGAGTCTCCAGGGAAAGACATGTGCTGTCCACATCAGAATTTTTAACAATATTACAACAATGATTTATAGAAGTGAACGGGGATTATTTTCAGGCCATTTCGAAAAAAATGTATGACCTGTATTTAAAGATCCATCAAATTTTTGTCGAATAAAATGTTCCAACAAATTTAAGCTGTGTACCAAATTTTAACTCTCTAGGACGTAGGAAAGTGCATTAAAAATGCCATCAAATAAGTATATCATGAAGAGTTATATAATATTTAAAAAAAATGAAAAATTGCTATCTACCAAATTTATTTTAAAATGTGAAGCCTCTCCCATATGCAAAACATTTAAACAAATGGAAAGATATTTATTATATATCTCTCTCTTCTTTCTGGAAGATATCCCAAAATCAGAATTTAATTGAATTTGTTTTTTTCCCTATATTAAATAATTTTTAATTAAAAAACTACTTAACATATTTTACTGAATTTTCTTTTATATATTCTATGGGATAATGCGAATATTTCCTAAGAATTTCGAAGCAATTCGTGAATTTTAAATTTACTTAAAAAATGTTTGAAAAATTAGGTCCCATAGGGTTCAATGTATTTCATTTCTTCAACCCAGGTTCAATAAAAAACTAATTGGGTGATATTATTTATTTATATTCCCATAGGTCCTACAGACCGTCTGAACAACATACTAAAATTTCATTTTGATAAAGTCATTTTTACGGCAGTTATTGTGCTAACGGACAGACAGACAGAATGAACAAAGTCATAAACACTTTTCAACTTTGTTGTAAAGTGTTAATTAATAAAATGATAAAATGATTGTAAAAGTTCATCTAATTTAGAAATACGAAAACATTTAAAGTGTCATATCTTGCATGTATTCATTTTACATAGGTAACATCTAATGCATTTCATCTACTCTTTGCATTTGTATGAAAAATTATTTTATTTTATTCACCAATAGATAAAACTTATTGAAATTAAACTTATTAAAATGCAAATTCCAATATAAATTTCATGTGTAATACCAATTTTTTTGCCAAATTTTCAGCCTCCCCAGTCAAAAATCTCAAGCTATGCCACTGCATTATTCAAATTTAATAAAGTTAGAAATTATTACTTTCCTTATATGCATATAATGTAAAGTATTGTGATGGGGTCGAAAATTCGAATTTGAGTTTTCGACGGGAGAGCACGTTTCAAGCATCCCTGAACACGAATCGGACGTTTTTGAGATGATATCTGTCTGTGTGTTTGTCAGTGAGTCTGTGGGGACGATAACTGATGAACGAATGGACCGATTTGAACAAAATTTGGTACAAAAATTTAAATCCATGAATACTGGAAGCCTATTGTTTTTATACGCAATCGAATGTTCAGAACTTCCCTAAATTTTTGAGTGAAATTTTGACAAAATCATCAAAAAATTGAAATATTTAATAAAGTTACGCAAATAGTCATTTCTTATGTAATTTCTCATTAGAAAACGATTAACACAAATTTTATAATGCTAGCATGAACCATTCTCGATATATTGTACATTTTTAAAAAAATTATCAAAAAATCATATAAAATAAAAAATAATATCTATTGTGAAATATGTTCACTTCACATGAGCAATACCATGCGATAAATTGGGTGACATCATTCTTGTCGACCTAGCTAGTTCCATTCATGTGAAAAGATACTTTAGGTAATACTTTTGTATTTGGACGCTAATAGTCACTTATCTGCTACAAGAATAACGTATTTCTCCGTCCATAACATTTGGCGACATTTTGGCGGAATGTCGCCAACTTGGCAACTTTTTTAAATGCTGACAAATAAACGAAAATGTCGCAAGTTTAATAAAAAATGATGCTAAATCAATGAATATGACGACTCGATGATGAAAGTTGCATATATTGGAAAGAACATAAGTGTAGACTATAAGAATAACACATTTCTCTGTCCGTAACGTTTGGCGAGAAATTTAGCGGGACGTTGCCAACTTGACGACTATTTTAAATGTTGCTAAAATGACAAAAGTATCGCCAAATTGATAAAAATGATGCCAAATGGGAAGTAATGTCTCGCAAATTCTGATTTCTTTCATATGAGGAGCATACCTTCTAGTATATAAGAAATACTCTTCTCTCCGTTTGTCTGTAACACTTGGTGATGGATTTGGCAGTCTTAGCAAATAATTTAGCAAAGCATTTCCACCTTGGTGATATTTCACCCCAGATTGACAAAAATATTGTCAAAATTTCAAAAATGACGTTAAATTAATGAAAATTACTATGCCTAATTGATGACATAATTATTAAGGTATTTTAATATATGGATTATATTCACTTATTGAGGATGCTATCAATATTGATGACTGTTTATTTAGAGTTACGCAAAGTATAAGTTAATTGAGTATTTTGAAATAGTTTTTCAACGGGAAAATCGCTAAATGATTCAACGATTAAAACACAGTGCAGTGGATCTTATACATTATTTTTTTATTGTAACTAGTAAATTCATTGCATTATATAAGGAAAGTTATGTGCTGCCCACATTAGATTTTTTTAAAAATACTTTTCTGCAATAATAACATTTTATATACAATATTAGCAATATGCCAAACATAAGCCATCTAGTTACTCTGAATGTTGAGTTATTCCCAAACAACAAGAACATTCTTACAGTGGGCCCATAATGGGTTAGTCTATTAAGGTTTCAAATGCAAAGAATTAGAATATACTATGAAAGACAGCAATATACTAAACTTGGATTTTCTAGCTGCTTCGGTTCTTGAGTTGTTCTCAAAATACAAGTATATTCCTATTGTGCGATCAGGATGGGCTAACCTGATGAGATTTGAAATCCAAAAAATTAAAATATACATCAAAAGGCAATGAGATATTAAATCTTGACTTTCTAGCTGTTCCAGTTTTTGAGTTGTTCCCCCAAAATGAGTACATTCCTATGGCAGGCTTAGGAAGGGCTAGTCCTAAAAGGTTCAAAACCCAAAGAACCAAAATGTATCAAAAGACAATGGTATACCAAATTTCATGCTACTGATTAATGGAGCCTATTTAGTTAGGACGTCAAAGATGTGAATCACACTGATAAACATAAGATGAAGTTAAATAAAAGGTTATAAAAAGGAAAGTAGACAAAATAAATGATTTTCTAGGACTTTTCTTATAATCTTTAGATTTGTTAAGAAATAATCCTGAAACTTGAGAATTAATTGGAGTGTGAAATAAAATTTAGCAATTGAAGATTGCATTTCGAAACAAAGTTGGCAAAAAATATTAAAATTTAAGAGTGGTAGTGTTTTCATCAGTTAGAAATTAAAAATTTGGGCGTCATTTGACGTCTATAGTTCTGACTCTAGGTGCTAAATAGACATGGTTAGAGAGAGTTGCCATTTTTACATCTCTAATAATAACAACTATTTTTTAAATGCCTATTTTTGTTAAAGATATAAAAAAACACAGTGTGTTCTATAATAGTAAGCAATTAGAATGTAAAGACTGCAGGATCACTTCCTTTTCTTCCAAATGGGATACGTAGATCTACGAGGGGACAAAAGGGAGGGAAGCAATAGAATATCCGGAGTCTTCCACATCGGAATGTCTGAGGTTAAAGCAAACAAATAAATTCTTCAGAAGTGCAATTTCAGGTCTTAAGGATGGGGGTGAGTTGATGTACAATAAAGATCTTAATGTTTCCTTCCCTGAATAGAGAGAGGGGGATATTACTGTCTGTGTACCACCTGCAGATTTATCACTGCGGGCGTGTATAAAATGCCGCTTTTTTTTTCGATCGCTGTCCAGTCTTTTACCAGGGATTGTAATTTAGTCAAAGGGAAAGAGAAGACTGATATTTAACAATAGTATTGCTAGGCGTCAAATTTGAGGACCAGATTGAAGAATCTAGTCATCAAATTGAAATTTCTAGTCACAAATTACGACTAATGACTGCTAATTTCAAACACTGGTTGTCGTCTATTAGCTCATTTATCAGGAAATTGCATAACACAATCAGTTTTGGAGTCTTCTTAATTTCTACAGGAGCAGACAGATTAGAGGCATGCATTAAAATGTATGCTATTGTATATAAAAAGTTAAATTTAAACTTATATAAGTCTGTTTAAGTAAAACATAGAGTACTTTTTGAATACAAGAATTTTAGATTCAATAATTTATACTACAGTCTAATTACTGAGAGATACAGATTCACTACTTGACAGTGATGCAACTTTTGCCCTGCAACTATTCATCTGATCATATTTTTATCACCCCCACAGTTTTCGCAACTCCTCAGAAAGGACAAGAACAGTGTTGCCATATACCATGATTTCCTGCATATAATCCATGAATTGTCTATTAAAAAACCCTCCAAATTTTGAAGATGCAGATTATAGACCATGATGGGTAATATGTGGCAACCAGAGGAGCTCTAAAATCTTTGCTTTAAAGATGCAAGGATTTTAGATTATTACTTTTAAGTTTTAGGGTCAGGGGTGGGATATCCCAGTGGTTAAGGTATGGGGAATGCACTTGACGGACTCAAGTTCGATTCCCGAAGTTGCCCAAACTATTTCAGTGTCTATGCAAAGTACAGGCATGTTAAACCTGTGGGTTAGAAAGTCCTTCAGAAGGTTGGTGGTAGAGGAAGGACGGTACTGTCTCTGTGCATGTTGTCCTTACTTGATTCTGTTCTAAATTGGGTGGCATTGTCCAAGCTGTCCAAAAAGTTACCTTAAACTTTTGGGTAGATCAGACAGTCTAGGTGGAAAGAAAGAAATTTATATGGTCATCTCATCCTTCATCACATATTCCTTACTGACAAACTACAAACATCACAAGGGTGGTAATGTGACAATCATGGTGAGTAATAAATAATAATGTTGAGCACTCTTTTGCTTCTTATTTACTTGTCATGATGGAATATTCATGTAAAAAAGGTAAAATAGTAATTTTAGTTAAAAACTTCTCAACATTAGTAACTTTTGAATTATATCAGCTTAAGAAAGTAAAATACAGAAGATCATTTGAATACAAATAATTATAGTATAGTTTCAATAAATTAGATTATGTTTCAATTAGTAGAACTGCAAAATTTCTCACCTCTCTTGCATCCATAACTGTTCCAACACCAACTGTAAGAGCTTCATGAGGAACTTTCAATAAATCATTTCCAAAAAACCTAGCATTGGCCTCAATGGTATCAACAGCTAGTGTCTTCAGGCGAGTTCTTGAGGCAAGGCTAGACCCAGGTTCATTGAAAGCTATATGCCCATCTGGTCCGATGCCTAAGTAAGCAAAAGATGAAATGCATTCAAATACATTTTTTTTCTTAGAATATGTTTCTAATTTGAGATAAAAGTATTGAAATTATTTCAGTGTTATGACTTAGTCATAGTTAATTTTTTTGAATAATAATAATAATAATAAATCAGTGCTTCTATTATAATGAAATGTAAAATAAAATTAAATGCCCCATGACTTCCAGAAGAATGTTTTTAAACTTATGAGTATGACTTGTGGCATTTTGTAGTGCATCATCATAAATTTAGTAAAATAAATTCAAATTTAGTAGACTAATAAAAAATACCCTTATTTATAAGTAAAATAATGTAATTATTTATTTATAGGTA
Organism: Amaurobius ferox; assembly: GCA_951213105.1. Taxonomy (NCBI): domain Eukaryota; kingdom Metazoa; phylum Arthropoda; class Arachnida; order Araneae; family Amaurobiidae; genus Amaurobius; species Amaurobius ferox. The sequence continues at coordinate 87,584,596 of OX578147.1, read as the reverse complement.
AAAGAATGAACAGTTTGGAAAATACAGGAAATCTAAATAGTTTAGAAGAAAAAACAATGATAAAACACATATTTTTGCATGGAGAAAACAAAAGCTTCCAACAACAACAAAAATAAGTAAGGAAAAAGAGATAACATATCTATAATAACAAAAGATGTCTGTCTGCTGGTAATGTTGAGGAAAATCTAAGCAACTTACAGTTGCAAAATTTGATACAGTGTTCAGGGATGTATCTACAGTGGTCGGCGGTGGTCGGGGTTTTTTTCCACACCACTCAGAATTTCTGACCACCACTCAATTGCCGACCACCACTCATCCAAAAAAATATACATATTATAATTACATTTAAAAAAAGTTATATTCAATTTTATCAAATGTTTTTCTTTAATATAAAAGTATACAATACTAATATTGCTTGTGTGTGCGAATTAACACAAAGCTTGTTTCGAAATTTTATATTCGCAATTATAATTGTTCTGGAAAATCAACCACCACTCACATTTTTCTAGATACATCCCTGAGTGTTATTTCTCTCTCCGGCCATCCACTAAATTGCTCTATGTCCTAGGATGAGTCGGATGGTCTGGGCTTTCGACAGTGTTATTTCTGGTCAGATCTGAAGATAACTCGATTTTTTAACACTTTCCAACATAGTTATAAATACAAGGCGCGTCCACAAAGTAAGTTTCCCATTCGTCCCACAGCTAGCAAACCTTATATTGCGCGAAACGACTGTGCATACGTGATAGAGCAATGACGTAGCATGGCGCATGCACTAACGGTACTTCCCGCATTCTCACAGTAGCATCGCTGCAGCTGTTGAAGATGAAGGTTCTTGTTCCAGCTCCCGCCGACTGTGAAGTGCGGTCGGTGATAAAATTTTTGAATGCACAGAGCATAGCGCCGATCGAAATTCATCGTCAGCTGTGCCGGGTCTATGGGCCTAACGTCATGAGCCAGCAGATGGTGCGTCGCTGGTGCAGAGAATTTTCGGCAGGTCGACAAAGTGTGCATGATGAGAAGCGCAGTGGGAGGCCATCCATCATTACGGACGACCTTGTGGAGCTTGTGCAGGAATGCATTATGCCCACATTACCCCAGAAACAAAGCAGCAGTCAATGCATTGGCATCACAGTGGATCTCCCTGTAGGACGTTGCAGCAGACGTTGCAGCTCCGTCAAGCAGACGTTGTCGGCGCGGAAAGTGATGTGCATGGTGTTCTGGGACAGACGGGACTTCACGTCGAATTCCTGACCAGAGGTGAAACGGTGATTGCTGAGCGTTACTGCGAAACACTGCAGAAATTGCGACGGGCCATTCAGAACAAGCGGCGCAGGATGTTTAGTGCCGGTAGCCCGGACCTCGCTCCCAGTGATTTCCATCTTTTCCTACACCTCAAGATATTCCTGTCCGGTCAGCGTCAGCGTTTTGAGAATGACAGAGAGGCAGAGATGGTTATCACACAGTGGTTCAAATCCCAGGCGGCAGACTTCTATGACACAGGTATTCAAAAGTTGGTCCCACGGTATGACAAATATCTCAATTCCGATGGTGAATATGTTGAAAAATAGCTGAACACTTGCTGTATCTGTTGCAATAAATATTTCCATGAAATTGTGTTTCTTTTCTGTAAACGACCCCAGGGAAACTTACTTTGTGGACGAGCCTCGTAGTTTATGACTTTGTTCATTCTGTCTGTCTGTCCATTCGCACAATAACTGTCATAAAAATGACTTCAAAATGAAATTTTATGTTGTTGAGATGGTCTGTGGGACATATAGAAATGTAAAAGAATAATACCACATAATTAGTTATGGATTTAACATGGGTTGGAAAAATGAAATACATTGAACCTTATGGGACTTAGTTTATCAAACATTTTTTAACCTTTTCGAGATGGGTGTCTCAACGGTGTACTAGTAGTGAATGTCACTTACAGCCAGGGTGGCTCATATGTGAGCTGCCGCTTGAATTGGTTCTGAGGAGGGGTGACTTATATATGAGTTTGAATTAATACTCATTAATTTAGTATTTTTAATGCTAACAGATGGAGCCCTATGCCAACAACAGTTGAATTTATCACAAGTCTAGAATGTTAATTTTCGATTTGTTCAAACGTTTTGTATTTTTGATATTTTGGTTCAATATGGAAGCCAGAACTATGAGTAATGTAAACAAACTAAGTTGGCTCTTTAAATGTTGCATGTGGTATAGACATTCTCATGTTTCCAGCCCTTCGGAATACTTTTATGTTTTAGAGATGGGGTATTTCTGTAGTTATGGTATTCAGTCATTTTATACTTTTCACAGCGTGTAGAGAGATATTTTGTGGAGCATTTAGAGAAAAAATTAGTGATTTGCAAAGCTAAAACAAGGTATTTTTTATTTGAAGAAGAAATCATTCATATTGTCAATTAACTTTTGAGTAATTCAAATCATGGTTACGAATCTTTTCTTTCTCAAAGAGTTGTAAAATGATAGTTTTGTGCAACGCATTGTCTTAGCAACGTAGTCTTTGCGTGTATCCCTGTTTTAAAGATTATCATACAAATTAAATTTTTAAACATTGTTACATTTTATTGTAAATAGTCTTTGCTGCATATTTCCCACTAATCTCTGTTTCCATTAATTATTGCGTTGATTAAAATTCCTAATTTGTTTTTTAAATGTTTAATCAATGTAAATCAATTTTTTATGATCGTCATGTAATTTTCAAAAGAAAATACAACCCCAAAACTATGACATTTATGTACATGATTACGTCAATAGTCAGATAAGGTTATGCAGAAAAATTAAACAATTGAATTTAAAGTTTTGTTATTCGATTTTTTGTTCAAAAGTTAGGCTTAGCTATGCAAAAAGCTCAGTTTTCTGAGATCAGTATATTTCGACCCCACTTTGTCCTGAGTGAGTGTTCCAGACAGCAATGCACCATTGTGAAAGGGTCAAATGGAGTTAAAATTCACAAATTGCTTAAAACATTTTAGGAAATATTCAAATTATCACATAAAATGTGTAAAAAAAAATTTCATCAAAATGTGTTAAGTAGTTTTTAAATAAAAATTGACATAATAATTACACCCATATTATATGAAGAGATCTATGACTCATTGCAAAATAAAATATGGCATCCATTTTTTTCTTTTTGCTGTATGAAAATCATGATTTTTAAGGAACATTAATACTTATATCTAGTGTTGCATTCATCCTAAAATCGCTTTATTTTTTCATATTATTTGCATATCTAAATTCTGTACCTAAGCAATTACAATATTTTTGATTTTAAATGATCACTAAACTTAAATTATTTCTACAATTAAGACTAATATTAACGTATGCAGAATGTAAACAAATCAAGCGATTGTAAAATGAGTTGTATAAGAATTGCTAAAATTTTTAATGCAAAATTATTTAGCTCTGGAGTCTGTAATATAAGTCATATGAATGACATATTAATTGATTTTACATAGAGAAGCAGGCGATTTTATAGCATTAACTTTTTTAATGAAGTTTTAAGTTTCCATGTTTAATAAATTATTGTAGTACTGTGGACAATTTAAAAAATAGCAGTGCTGAAAGTATCACATTTTGGAGATGTTTAAATAAAATTGCATTTCAGTTGAAAGTGTTTCATAATCAATGTTTTATGCATGATTAATCTTTTTTGTTTTTATTTAAATTAGTTTTTCAGTTATTTAACATTAAAGTGCCATTTTGAATGATTTTCACACAAATCTGTTCTTTAGCAATCAAAAATATTATTGCAGAGCTTCATTTGTAACATCTCTGAAAAGATCAAAGAATTCTTTAAAAAAAAAAAAGGGTTTAAACAGAATCCGTACAATTAATTAGATGAATTTTCATGAATTTAAAAAAAATATATACTTTTCATATTTTGAAAGCATAATCGTTGATGTCATGACATCACATGTTCATTTTTGTAGTTGCTGCTGTTCTAATAGGGCGAATAAAGGGTTCTTTGCTTTTTGAGAATTCGCTGAGTCTTCTGAAGGTTTAATTTTAATCTCTTGAGCTATGGAGAACTAGAATAAATTACCTGGCATTGTTTGGGTCTTCAATAAGCACCCATTAATAAATAATATGAGCACCGATACACATTTTGGCTTCTTATGAAAACACAAAGAAAAAAGCATATGTGTATGATACGGAATCACATCTTAATCCTCCAGACATCAATTAGTTCAAAGTGCATTTGAGAGGTTTAAGAAATATGAAAAGCCACCCATGTATGGGGATTGGCTTTAATAAATACAACAGTTCTAAAAAAAGAGCATGATTCTCCTCATTGCTTGAGGAGTGGCTTCAATTAACAGAAGAGCTCTGGCAATTTTGGGGCCTGCTGCTTATCTGCTAAAGACATGCTTCGGATAAAAAATTTATAATTAATCAACAAATGGGTTTGAAATTAGTTTTTCTTCTGAAGTAATCTGTGATATTTTATGTAAGTGCAGAAAAAAAAAAAAGAACAATGGATGACAAGTCAATTTTTGTATATCATATTATAAAAATTGGAGAAGTTTAAAATGCATGAAAAGTGTATATTTTTAAAAAATTCACTAAAAGTTATATGGAATCCATTTATAGTTAGTTTGAAAGATAATTTTTCGACTTTTCCAATGATACAAGATGGAAACTCTATGATAACATTTTAGGTGAGTAAGGAATCAATTTCTGTGAATATTGACCAAAATCATAGTGAATCAAACTAATAACTAAACAAGAAAGATCAATCATGCTTAAAGCATTGATTATGAAACACTTTTCAACTTCAATGCAATTTTATTTAAAAAAGTCTAAAATGTAATACATTCCTGGGTAATATTTTAAAATTTATCACAATACTACATTAATTTATTATATTTGAAAACTTAAACCTTCATTGAAAAAAATGAACTTCATTCAAATGACGGCATTGAAATATAAATAGCCTGGTTTAAATATCTCTAAAATGCGATACATTCCACGGTAATACTTTTAAAACTATCATAATACTACGATAATTTATTATATTTGAAAACTTCATCGAAAACAACTGAAATTAATTCAAATGACGTCATAGAAAAAATAACACGCCTGGATCTCTCTATAAAAACAGCATTTCATTCATAACTTTCTCCCATTCATTTCATTCATCAAAATACTATAATAATTTATTTTATTTAAAAACTAAGACCATAGAGCTACAAGTAATTAAACTCTATGCTTAAAACTTCATAAAAAAAAATCGTCCTTCTCTTTATAAAATCAATTAATATTTCATTCATATCAGCCATGCAGACTCCATGGGCTAAATTATTTTGTGTTAAAGAAATGCAGCAATTCTACTACAACTAATTCTATATATTTTGCTGTTTACATTTTACACAAGTGAAAAATAGGCTTCGTTGTAGAAATAATCAAATTTGGATAATCATTTAAACTTAAATATATTGTATTTGCGTTGTTTCAGTATGTAGATGCACAGAATGTAAGCAAAAATAAAGTAGTTTTAGGACGGATACAACACTCAATATGAATTAAAAACAACTTAAAAAATCACGATTTTGAAACAAGATGGATGCCATATATCATTTTGAAGTGGGTCATGTGATCTTTTCATATCATGGTCACGTGATCGTTTCATATAAGAGGTGTAATTATTATTTTAATTTTAATTTAAAAACTACTGAATGTATTTTACTGAATTTTTTTTATATATTTTATGGAACAATTTGAATATTACATAAAATTTTCGAAGCAATTTGTGAATTTTAAATCCGCTTAAAAAATGTTTGAAATATTAGGTCCCATAGGGCTCAATGTATTTCATTTTTTCAACCCGGGTTCAATTCAAAACTAATTGGGTGATATTATTCATTTATATTCCCATAGGTCCTACAGACCGTCTGAACAACATACTAAAATTTCATTTTGATGAAGTCATTTTTACGGCAGTTATCGTACTAACAGACAGACAGACATACAGACAGAATGAACAAAATCATAAACACTTTTCAACTTTGTTGTAAAGTGTTAAAAACTAATTCGAAATAAATAAATAAAAAATAATGCCAAGGTGCATCCATTCAGGTCCTGAAGTACCCATGTACCATCATTGGTATTCATAGTCATACAACACTCAGATTTCCTTTGATACAGACTGCACGCACACACACACACACACACACACACACACACACACACACACACACACACACACACACACACATGCAGACATCTTCATTAAGTAAAATGCAGCAGGCAACAATGCTTTTTGAAAATTGAAATGAATGAATGCAATTAATCCTTGTATTAAATCCCGGGTAGCACTGGATATATTTTCCAGTTATTAATACAGTCTAAAATATGAAAAAAAAAAAAATTTTCCCCTAACAATATAAACCCATATGTTGTTAAAATTGTGTCAGGTACTGCATCGAGAGCAAGAAATATTCAAGCTTCATGGAAAGAAAGAAAGACAGAGTGAGGGGAGCGGTGCAAAAAATTTCATGCCACATGTTAATGCACTGTTCTATCTTTCTTTGATTAATACCTAATAATCTCTTTTAACAGATTAACTTAAGATTTAAAATTCATTCATACAAGGATTAAAAATTTATTTCAAACAAAAAATTCAAATAGTTCAAAGTTAAGTTTTTATTTCATAGACAGTTTAATAACTGTCTATAAAATAAAACTTAACTTTGAACTATTTTAAACAACTTTTTGCTGAAAAATTCAATCTTCTTTAATGAACTTAAAATACAATTCAACTAATCAATAACTGTGCTTTAGTTTCAAACGCCTTTTCTTATGAGTTTTCTCTGTTGTCAAAAATTCTCTTTGCATACAAGTACAGCATTCAAGCTTCTGCAATGGTTAAAGCAACAGTTCCAAAACATTTTTGACAGCAAAAAACTTTCTAGTAGAAATTCACAAAATATTTTTTGTGAACATGTGGTTTTCAAAAGTTAAGTACTCATGCATAAATTTATGTATTTTAATTCAGAAAGCAAAATATAATATAAATATGACCTACATAAATAAATAACCTATAACAAATAAATAATTACTAAATGAACAAAACAGTTATTATAATTATAAAAGATTCATTAAAAGAATGTTATATGCATATAATTCAGAAAGCAAAATATAATATAAATATGACCTACATAAATAAATAACCTATAACAAATAAATAATTACTAAATGAACAAAACAGTTATTATAATTATAAAAGATTCATTAAAAGAATGTTATATGCATATATCGACACAAAATGCATTAGACTTTTAACAACTAAAAGATCCCACTTCTTATATTTATCATTGCATAAGATTTACAGTTAATTTAAAAATGCTAATATAAACTTTTATAGGTCTACTATTGTTTGTTAATAGATTGAAAAAACTGTAATGGCAATGATTGAAGGTTTCTAGAGTAGTTAATGAAATAGAAAATTCAGAAATCTTTCTGTAGCAGCAAAAACATAGGGAAATAAATCAGTATTAGATCTATAAAACAATAAAACAAAAGTGCTTAAAACAATTCAATGTGATAAATTATTTTTTTTAAAAATCTTCAAGTAAAAGACTATTTTACCTTTGAACGTTGAATAAATGAAAATTCTAGGGAGTAGTCACGAGCCGAACAAATTATTGTCAAGGCATAAGCGCATGACATAAACTATTGTCTAATCCCTGATTTAAGGACACTTTTCTGATAACACAAAATTACTATACCAAAACTAAGAGCTATTTATGAAAATATGCAATTTTTAATACTTCTACAGGGCAATTTTAAATCGGTTTTGATTTAAATTGAGAAGTATTCTTCTAGTAAAAAATATAGAATTTATTGTGAAACACAAATATCTAAGGAACATGTTTAGAATGCTAATTTTTATTTATCTTGCTTAAATATTGCAACATGTAATATAAAAATCCAAAATTAAATTTCATATTTATCAACAATTTTCCATACATGAGATTAATAAGAATACTTCTACAGATTAATATTATATGTGATAAATGTTTTAAAATCTCCATTTATTAAAAACTTATTTTCTGAAAATAATTTTTACCTCCCATAAACAAATCTATTCCACCAGCATCACTAATTTTTTGCTCATAGTTTCTACATTCTTCTTCTAAATCTTTTGCATTACCATCTAACAAGTTGACATTTTCAGGATGGATATCAATATGCTTGAAAAAATTATTCCACATAAAGGAGTGATAACTCTCTGGGTGATCTCTTGGTAGACCTAAAAGGATGAAAGAGGATGAGTAATTTGAAGTCAACTGCAATTTTATAACATTACAAATTTAAAATATATCATTCTGATTTTTTTAATTTGTTATTATACTATTTTATGAGTACCAAGCTAAAAAATAATTTTAAATCCAATGAGAAATTGCTGAGACAGCATTTAATTTTATTAAATATATCTTAAATTGTCATATTTCCGATTATGCCTCCTCTCATTTATTCAACTGCGGTTTGATATATTTCAGCCCCCTGTTGATCTGATTAACATGCAATGTTTACTGGCATACTAAGTTTCTTTTTCTTTACCTTTTCAATAAAGCTTGGAGTACTAATAAATCACTCATCTAGCTTTATTTTATTCCCTTTTGAATCCTTATGCTTATTTAGGGCATATAATGCCCACACATGCAGTTTCAATTTAGGCAAATATTTAGAGCACAACCACATAGCAGCCCATGTGCCTGTTTATTAACAAAGGCTGCATAGGGTAGGGGTCAATACACTGTGCACTACACATATATTTATGATTTTAAATACTTTTAGTGTGTTTATTTAGGGCATATTTTGCCCTTATAGTACAATTGGCATGGTTGTGCAAGGAAAAAATGGAATGTGCAAATTATTTTGGTTCAAAATAGGTGATTTGAAAATTGAGTGGTGATATCTGTAATATTTACATAGCCAGTATTTGGTTAGGACACAGACAATTTGTTTTTGTGACAGGAATGCATAATCAAGGAAATAATTCTAAGATATGTGTGTGTGCACATGCTAAAATTATGACAAATTTATGACAACTTTATTCATGACGTCAAATAAAGCCATTCTTTTACCCTTGTTAACATTGGTTAGCTATAATTAAATTTGCAATTGTGTTGTAAATATAAAAAAATGTATTTTTTAAATAGATAAATGATTAGATTTCTAAGCATATCCAATCATTTTAATACCTAAAATGCCTGTAATATATCCATAGACATTCTGCAATTATTCTACTTAAAAAGTAGAATAATTGCAGAAGATAGAACAATGTTTTATAATACTAAAATGAATTGAAGCATTAAGTAAAAAAGCATTTGAGCAATCCGAATATTTACTAATTATGCTGGAAGAACATACCCTTAAAAATATCACATAATTTATGACAAAAACCTTACCTACATATTCATCCATATTGAATGTTTTCACATATCGGAAGGATAGACTGCCATCTTTGCAAAACTCGATTAACTTTTTATAAGTGCCAAGAGGAGTTCCTCCTGAAAAAAAAAAAAATAATAATAATTACAAAATAAATATTTAATTTAAGAAATAAATTTGATTTTATGTGTAGCACTAAAATAAATGATTAAAAGTAAAAAATAAATAAATCTGCAAATATTTATTAATGCAACAGTACTACAATATAATAAAATAATAAATTGTGTACAGTAAAACCCCCAAATAGTCCCTAAGACTGCTCATTAATAGCTGTTGTTTAGAGGTAACTTTCTTAAAATTGTGCACAAAATTATTTCCAAAGTTTTATAAAATAAAATCATAGAAGAAAATAAATATGTGCTTGTGCAACATTTTTTTTTTTTTTTTTTAATTACGTCTCTCATCATTTGCTCTATCGAGCATAAGGAGTCTTGCAGTCCAATATAAATACGAAGTATCTCCATGGAGAGCGTTATGGAGAGCGTTTTGAAGTAAGAAGAAGTACGGACATCCTGGAGAGCAGAACAACTCCAGAGATGCCTGCCATTCATGTCAACACTTAAATTAGGCTTCGTTGTAGAAATAATCAAAGTTTGATAACCATTTAAACTCTAAAATATTATAATTGCATTGGTGCAAAATATAGATGCACAAAAACCATACAAAAATAAAGCTGTTTTAGGATGGATGCAACACAAAATATAAATTTAAAACTTCAAAAATCACGATTTTTACTCTGGGAAAAAAGATGGATGCCATATTTTATTCTGAAGTGAGTCACATGATGTATCCATATTATATGGGTGCAACCATTATTTTAATTTTTATTTAGAACTACTGAACATCTTTTACTGAAATTTTTTTATATATTTTATGGTATAATTTGAATATTTCTTAAAACTATCGAAGCAATTTGTGAATTTTAAATTCATTTAAAAAATGGTTGAAAAATTAGGTCCCATAGGGTTCAATGTATTTCATTTTTTCAACCGGGGTTCAATCCAAAACTAATGGAGTGATATTATTCATTTACATTCTCATATGTCCCTCAGGCTGTTTCTACAACATAAAATTTTATTTTGATAAAGTCATTTTTATCGCAGTTATCATGTAAAAGAGCAGACAGAATGAACAAAATCACAAATACTTTTCAACTATGTTGTAAAGTGTTAAAAAAGACACTGTACTGACCTGATGAAGAGGGACCAAAACTTCCTCGAAATAATTGTGGTCACCTAATTTTCATATGTCAGTTTTCTTTAAAGGAGGATTAGAAAGTTTACTTATATGATTGTTAAAAGTTCACTGTCAACTATATTTATTACAAAGTTTTGCATATATTTAAAGCCCCCCAGAGCTACTGTATAGCTTTTTTTTTAAGTTGCACTGGTTGACTAGGCAACTTCACTTCTACTGGCTGTTTTCTTCAACTATTTCAAAAATATTTAAAAATATTTCTCCCATCTGCAAATGTCCATGAATTTTAAGCCATCTAAATTTATGTTCATTGAGTCATGATGCTTGAATAATTTTATTCTATTTTTTCTTCTGAAGAATTTCATCTTTGAGAACATTTAGTCTTTTACGTTGACAGGAAAATAATGCAGTTTTCTGATATTGTTAAAAAGGGGGCAGGTAGGAAGTGTAGCAAGTCTTCAGTCTATCAAAAATATTATGTCCCATTGCAGCATTTATCTGCAATAATGTGGAATGTGATGTAAGCAGTGACAGATCTTAAATTTTTTCAGATGTTGGTCTTTATTTAGAGTGAGCATTCCTTAGAGGTTTTGATAAATGTTATCTTAATAGAAATGTTCTATTCTGATTCTAAATATAAGTGGCTGGGCCGTGATATGGGAGTATCATTGTTCAGAGCTGACACTTATGGAAAATTTTACTGTATTTAAGGAACAATGGTTTCTTTCGCAAGATTGCAAGACAGCTGCAACAAATTAAGATTCATTTGAAACAGCTTGCCTGCAAATTTGACTTTGTTTTATGCAGTTATTTTACACAATGATATAAACATGCAGTTATTTTACATAGTGATATAAAAATGCAGTTATTTTACAGTGCAGGGATGTATCTACAGTGGTCGGGGTTTTTCCACCACTTAGAATTTCCGACCACCACTCAGTTGCCGACCACCACTCATCCAAAAAAATATACATATTATAATTACATTTAAAAAAAGTTATATTCAATTTTATCGAATGTTTTTCGTTAATATAAAAGTATACAATACTAATACTGTTTGTGTGTGCGAATTAACGTGAAGCTCGTTTCGAAATTTTATATTCTCAATTATAATTGTTCTGGAAAATCAACCACCACTCACATTTCTCTAGATACATCTCTGCAGTGATATAAAAATGGAGTTATTTTATAGTGATATTTTATCAGAGATTTTTTAAAAATTATATAGAACAAGAGTGCACAAACTTTTTGTTAACATCATTCTAGATAGAAAACATTACATTGCAACTGCCCACAATTAATAGTTTTGTATACAAGTATCATTCTCTGAAATGAAGTGTTTAGCATGGCCATCCATACCAATTGTGTCATTTCTCCACATTGGATTTCCCCCTCCTTATTGCGAATCTTTCATGTTTTCCTCTCCCTAAAAAAAGTTGTATAACTTCCCCTCTCTCTATGAGTGGCCCAGGTGTTTAGTATAGTATTTTACAAAATTGAGTGCCTATACAAACTATTGGGCTCCCGTTCGACTACCAACCATTCCATCTATCTATACATGCACAAATATAGTGATTAGGAGAAATTAAATTATCACAAAACTAATCTAAAATGCATATATGAGTAGGCATTTAAAATAAATAAGAATGTAAGAAATAAAATGATGTATAAATAACATTAATTTAAAATGCTACTACTTTAATGCTATTTACAATAACAGATCGGACACATTTTGGCACTTCAAGCAGGATGTTAAAACTGCCATTAATAAACTAATAAAATTTAATAAACTGGATTAATTCTTGTATTCCTGTCATTTTTAAGGACACTGCAGAGTACACTTAGTAGTGTAAATCAGTAATATTCAAAATGTTGCTTGACCACAGTATTTGTGCATGTATAGATGCAATTAATGGTTACTAGCTAAATAGGAAAATGTTGGTTGGCTGCTTTTATACAGATGTTTTATGAAATATTTAAATGAGCCCAAAATAATTTTAAGCAGGCTTGATGCTATTGTTTGCATACCTTTAATATAGAAGTACACAACTACTTTAAAATTTCTTATTCTATTATTTAGTTTAATACGCCAACAAAGGGCAGTGAAAATTCTTTTATTGGACACTTTTAAATTGTAGGTATCTTTTAATGATGGGCAATCGCCAACTCTACCATATATTTAGTTTTATACCAAGTATTTAAAAATTGACTGTTTCTTAAAAATAAACACAGGCAAAGAAATAGTTATTTTTTTTTCTTATTTGCTGGTGTAAGAAGTCTATTTTTTATCCTTGAGAAAAAGCTTATTCTGTTTACAAAACCATTACATAATTATTTCCTATTGCTAATGAAATTTTATATCCACAGGTCATTTCCTTCATATTATTTCATTATGTTTATCATTTTATAAAAAAAATCTAAATAACAGACTACATCATTGAAATATGAGATAAATTAATAAAAATATACAAAAAAGTAGTCACTGCTTTCAGTATCTTCTAGCAGAAAGTAAAATAACAAATTTTGGCATTTTAAGAACCGGCATTACGCGATTTATTTACATCATTACTGCATTAAAATGTTTTCTATACTGAAACATAACCAGTTTTTGTAACTCTATGAACAACTTGAGCTTCAGGATAGCTGACATTTTGAAGTACCACTTGTAAGGTATGATTGCTGATCTCCGGATTTACCGATTGCCTTAGAGACAAATGACTGAATTCATGACACAAATCACCGAATTGATAACAGATTAGTCTCTGAAACAAGTGAAAGCAGACATTAAATATAAAGATATATAACAGTAAAGGGACTTTCGCCATGCAACAAGACAATTCAAAGTCACATTTTACCTGTAGGTAAACCAAGAACAAAATATCGAGAAGCATTAGGTTTGAATTGCCGAATCTGCTTTCTTATGTATTTTGCTGCCCATGTACTTACAGCATCATAACCGTCTAATATCACAAGCTTCATGTTTCAAGACACCTTAAATTAAAAAAAAAAAGGATAGTTAAAAAGAAGGTCAATGACACATCTAACAATACAAACAATTATAGTTTTAAGGAGTTGTATAGCTTTAAATGCATAACCTGTAGTTTTACAGATTTTTATATGTTTTGAGAGATTATCAGACGATATCTTACCTAATGTTTACATATCACGTACGTACGGCGTGATAGTAGAAGTGAATGATTGCAACAATTTTTTCGAAATAATTATACCACGGAGTTAGAAGTCCATAATTCAAATAAATATTTAGACACAGATAATGGAAAGAGCATTTAAGTATAAAACCATCCTTAAATTATATTTTCATCAAAAGTTTGAATTAAGAATAAGTGTTTAGTCAAAATTTTGTTACACATAAGAACACAGACTATTAGTACTATATAGTATTCTGTGCATAAGAACACCTCGACTCGACCTCAAAGTAGAAGTTGCTTGTTTTGTTTATTAAATATTAATCGTTAAAAGTATATCCAGAAGATTTTTAATTATGACTACGAAAAAAGGAATTGATAAAGCTTTAGAATTAATTAGATATTTACCGAGGGTATCGAAGTATAATGTTATTTACAACGCTGGGGAAATACATAAACAGGTATTTTTCTGTTAGATATGTTATGATAGAAAACGTGCAAAGGCTTTTTACTTTCCCAATGTCATCTTGAAATAAAATAATTTTTAATTTGTTTAATATCGTATTATATTTGTTAATTAAAGATGCTGTATACATATAATGTTTAGTCATCGGAGGCGAAGCGGTAGAATAGATGAGGTAGACCGTCAAGGAGCAAAAAAGTAGTTTCATGTTACGTCCGTAACATGAAAATCAGAAAATTTAAATTTTTACTTAACAAAAAACGCGATTGAAATAAACCGTTTTAAATCAAAACCAAATAGCGCTATCTTACATGTTTATTCTTTGCTCTTACGATGCGGTGCAGTTAGTTAAACAAGGGATTGCCACATCGTGTCAAGGGATTAGGATCAGGTGGGGTAAAATATTTATAAGAACAGCAGGTTTTTCATTTGCACATAATTAATTTAAAATATATTATTTTCTTTGACAAAAAAATTATACTAGGATGTACAAATAAGTTTTTCTTATAACATTTCAACAGTAATTTCAGTAAAAAAATGCATATTGGTATTGATAATACAATTTTGAAACATGCTGTCTATTAACTATTTTATCCCATGCTGTGGGGTAATATAGGTAATGCTTGGGGTAACAAGTATACCTGATTTTAGCTTATAATGCACTTTAATTATACAAATACTTGTACATTAGGATGAGGAAAGAATATTTTAAAGTGTTTGCAATGCTTTCACAACATATCTAGGGAAAGAAAGTGTCATCTGTGGTCCATTATTAGATCAGGAAGAACCTTTATTATCTGCAATGCATCAACTGCAGATATATAGTCTTTCTCTGGAAATCCAAAATAAAAACTTCCACTTTTTTTGCAAACTTGACTGTATATTCCTCATCATGGTGAGAAATAATTATTCTATAGAACAACTGGCATGTTTGCCTAAGGAATGCTACTTCAACCCATCGTCTAGTTTTGAAGATTTGTTCGTTACTGTTAATCAAACTCTCTAGACAAATTTAACTCTTTTAAGGTCGCACTTTGTTTTGGTAGCTTTTTATTGGCTTACGTACAGTTTTTATCTTTTTGATATCTCTGTTGATTTTCCCTATAGGTAGTCGATTGATTGGTGGTTAAGACTTTTCCAGACTTCATTTGCATGCAGGTTATTTTTCTCAAATTATTTCTGAGAGCATCTTTAACAGGAGTAGACTGTGCAGGTGATAATATGTTTATAATCGCTGCTTGTATATGTTTAAAAGGAGAACCTATATTTGATTCATCTATCTCTGCTGAACTAAAGAATGCCGCAAGTTTATCAATGGTTGTCTTTGAAGTTGATGCTAAAGGTTCATGGATCGTTCTTGTTAAAGTTGACTACATTCATGCCATTTATATATTTTAGCATTCGCCAGTTAATGACATCCTTGTTTGGTGGAAATATGTCACTTCATAATATACATTAATAAAATAAATACATAAATATATTAATAAAGCACTAATGCAATACACTAGTAAATAAATACCCAAAAATGATCCAAAAGTTAAGAAATGTCACAACTTTCTTCTCTTTTGTTAAGCTTAACACTAGTATAACTATTTTACTGCAGATGGTTTTTTTTGCTCTAAAATATTAATTTTTCATTATTCTGTAACAAAAATGTAGGAAATTTATCATGAATATGTGTTTTATGCAATATGATATAAAATTTTTCTAAAACTTGCCCAGAGTTTCCCCCAGGATTAAAAAAGAGCAAGGTGCTGTTACCAGAAAAAGGGCACTTCTGAGAAAAAAAGGGCACATTTTTTTATGTTTGAATAACATTTAAGCTTGGGATTTTTATGATGAAAATAAGAGCATTGCAAAAAAATGTAAACACTTTTGTCTCGTATACCTCCAAGTCTAATAGACAAAAATGTAAATATATTTTCTTGTTTTGTAGGAAATAGAGTCAAAATTGTGAGTATATGAAATTAATTTCAATTTTTTAATATTTTGAACTTGTTTTTTGAAAAACTTAAAAAAGTATCTGTCCGAGCAAGTTTTTTTTTTTTTTTTCATTTTGCTTATTTTCACTCGGAATATCTTCGAAACCATAAGAGACAGATATAAATAGTAAGGGATAAAAATATGAAGTAGGAAATTTAGTTGCTAAATCTATATTTATGTTTTAAAAATGTGCTAATAGTTTTTAAATAATCATTTTGTCGAGTTGAAGAAGAGTGAAAATTGCCTCTTTTTCAAGTTTGTAATGCTATCTCAAAAACTAAACCGGTAAAAAGTTATGCAAGAATATAGCTCTTGAAATCTTTACAAGTGTATATAATTGGATTTTGCAGGGGTCCCATTTCAGCGCAAACCCGCAAGATTCTCGCGAAATCCACATAAAATCTCGCGTAAAAATTTAGGCTGCACGAGAATTTCTCTCTCTCCAGTTTCGGCCTAAAATTATTTTTTCCTTCAAATTGGATACCTACCGAGAAATCTGATGCCTGATGATAGAGATGCAGATTCACGGTGGCCAGGTCGCCATTAGCGACTAAAATTATTGTAGTAAGTCGCCATTTCTGGCGACTGAAATTTCTCCAGAATCCTTCAGTGCCACGGCGCCCGCAGCCGGTAGATCGGGCTGATTGCTTCGTGACCACAAATCGCGATCAGTCGCCTCGTTGTTGCGAATCGCGGGCCGATTGCCGTGGACCACAATTCCGTAACTATGTGTGAATCGCAGTCAATCGTGATTAGGGCACACTAAAAGGTACTACGTGTTTCTAATTAGCGAGATATTTTATAGAAAACTATAAGTGTCTTCCCCGCTTGCGCGTGTCGCAAATTCGATCAAATAAAATTTTGTTTTTTTTTACAGGATTCTTTCACGGATTTTAATTATGTTCTTTCTGAGTACTTCCCTCATTTTTCATGTTTTGCTTGAGAAATTTTCTTCTTTCCGATAACGAAAATCCTTTCCCCCGTACACAGTATGTCTACAGGTTACAAAAATCCTGAAAATATCATGAAATTGGCCATATATGCCCCAAAAATGTCGCAAAATTTGAACAAAGCCACGAATTTTTTATCAGAGACATTCCTTTCTTACATCTAATAATCTGTTTCTCCGCGATTGTAAAAACAGTGCTCGCATACGGCGATTCCCACAGTTTCTGAGGAGAGATGACCAATGAATGTCTTTTTGCCATTTTTACAATATATTTGCATCGACTGAATTTTTTTATAATTATTTCATTTAATATACAAATAATAAAAACCAAACCATTTTTCTACCATATTATTAATAAAATGAAGGGTTATTTTGCATCAGCATCATGAAAATCTGCACTTGTACTCGATTTTCGGCATACCTAGTTTAATTTGAAAAGTATTTCTCGCTTTTCCAATCTATTTGCATCGACTACAGTGTTTGTAATTGTTTCGCGTTTTATACAGAAAAATTATTTTACAAACGTATTATTTATGAAATAAAGGGCTATTTTGAAAACAAAAAGAAGAAAGTCGACACTTTTCAAACAAAATGGCTAAAATCACATGACTGGCTTGAGATTCAACAAAAGTACGATGCAACCCTTATCTTCTGCAAGTTTTGTAAAAAATACAAAAAAAAACAATAATTCATTTTCAAATGGCAAGCCAAAATTATTACCTAATTCTATTTGCCTAGTGAAATAGTTTTTATCGATATTCGCCTTCGGCGATCAAAATTCGTTAAAGTTTTTAATTGCTATTGCTGCATGAAAATTGATCATAAAATGATCTTAAAAATCAAAATATAAAGTAAATACAGTCGGCCCTCGACTTTTGCAGTTTACAGACAAAAAAATCGTAAATTCTCATGTGAGTCATTTTACTTAAAATAACCCATGTAGACGTTTTTATGTCAGCAAATAAAATCATAATGTAAGCATGAGGGAAGTCAGGAATTTGAGTATTTTTGCTAACAAGTGTGTGTGTGTGGAGGGTTATAAAATTAACAAAAATGTGCTTACTTAATACTTGAACGACTCCTAATTAATTTTTAAAAAGAATGTTAAAAGAATGTTAGTTTTAAGAATTAAAATTTAAATGTCGAAGAATATGAGTTATAATTAATGCTTTCTTTTTATTACTTTCTAAAGTAGCATGGTAAAAAAAATGAAATTTTAAGTTTCTCTCCTTATGACAGAAAATCTCTCCCAAAATTTTATGGAAGGAGAGAAATTCTCCCCCTCTTTTCCTGACTTAGTGGGAACCCTGACTATATAGTATAAAATTTTAAAATTGAGTGTTCAGTTTTTCTGAATAAAAATGTGTCAAGATTGAAGCAATTTATGTATATCAGAATTAACTTTCTTATTTGGTGTTCTAAGAAAATGCTTCCCATTTTCATTTGCTAAAGCAAAGTTTTAGTTAGAATAAGTACTGGTTTATATGTTTCTAATTCTTTTCATTTTTCCCTATAAAAGAAGCGACCTCGTGGACAGCATGGCGGCACCACTCATGGACATGGTAACAAAGGGTCAAACCAGAGGTGTTCCTATGCAAGGGCTGGATTTGAAGGCTATAATTTTCCTTTCTATTTAAGAATGCACAGAGAATTATACTATAAAGGAGATCAGTATGTTATACTTGTTTTTGAATTTTTTATATTTTAGCCTTTTTGACAATTTTATATTTTAATTTTTTTCTTAACGACAGAAATTGACAGAAAAGAATATTTTGTACAATATGTAAAACTTTGGCAACTTAGGCAGTTGAGAGTTACAAATTATAATTCTGGAGTATTTAAAAAATAATGTCATTACTTAATAAAACACAGTATAAGGGGGCTTCATGATTCAAGTGAAAATGATTTGTAAGAATAATATATTCTAGTCTATCAAAATTCTATTTGCTCTTTCTTGTATCTCTTTCTTGTAACTGAAACTACTATGAGTTGAATATTTCAATAACTCAAAGGTTTTATACTTTGTTCAAAATTCTTATATTTTTATATACTTAATACCTTAAGCCACATTCCTTTATGTAAAATTTTTCCATAATTTAAGATAACATTAAATATTCCTTAGTACAATTTTCATTTCTACTACTTAATTTTTATAGAAACAAGTTGATGTCATCGTTTACTTACATTTTGCTGAGATTTCTTATAAGAGCTAACATGTGTTCCATAAAGATTTGAGAATAAGAATGAACTCACAGTATTGATAATGAACTCATAGTTTCAGCATATCTTACTGAAACCAAAACTGTTATACCTATTTTAAGATGAAACCATAGCTGAAAAAATTTCAAATATGATGCTCATGACTGTTTTAGTCTTAACAGTTCAGGAAGCTTCTGATGCGATAGATTCTTGGCATCATTTTGCAAAATTGCAGGAATCTGGAAGTTGATATAGCATTTTTTAAGCTGTTTCACATTTGGATGCTTTCATAGTGAAAAAATCCAAAAATCAACAGTAAGCCAAATAATATATTTTTCGACATATTCAAAAGGTACATGTTTACTTTCTTTAAAATATTATATATATACGTCTAAGGTATTTTATTCATTACTAGGTAAGTTGTACCTATAATTTTCACAAACATGAATTTATAAAAAGAAAGAAAATTTCAAAATATGTTAAAGTTCAGATAAGATTAGGGTTTATTGATGACAGTGTAGTATTATGTATAAAAATTGCTATATCAATAGGAAACCATATAGAAATGTTTTTTTTTTTTTTTTTTTTTTTGAGTATCCTGGTATATAATATGCATTCTAACTGGAATTTTCAATGAAGTTTCCCTTAATGAACTTCCCGGCCGTCCAAACAGTTACCTTACACCTTTCTGGTAGGTCGGACGGTCTGGGTAACAACAACAACAACAACAACTTTCCCTTAATGATTTGAGTTATAGAAGTTTCATTGTAGCTGCTTTTAAGTATTGCCTTTTGATAGTTATAAGCCAAAATCAACCCTCCATCGATATGTTTCAGTGTTTAACATATGGGAAAATATTCAGCTTCCAGTGCCTCTTTAATTTTATGTGAATTTTTTCCCACTGACGATCATAGGTAGAGGAAGGTTTGTAGTGGCGGCTCGTGAGCTACATGTAGAGGGGGGTGCTCATCTATGTATTTATGCCTATATATATGTTAGTAATATATATATACATATATATATATATATTATATATATATGTATATATAAAGCATATATATATACATATACGTATTTTGGGCATAGCAACGGGAGTATTAAAAATATAAACGACGGATGTATTAAGTAAAATAACATACCTCTCACCTGCTCGCTTGTTCATAAAAATCCTGGACACATGGAACGTATCTTTCCTAGTGAAAAACATTACATAGCCCTAATTTACATTAAAGTAAAATTGTAGGGGCTAGTTAAACTAAAAGTTATGCCCAGGGAGTTGACTAAAAAATATGCATATTCTGGCGATATGTACTGATGGTTCAGACACTATAGCCGCCTGTAAAATCAATATCGGTGGATTAGGAGGCGAGATAGAAAATTGGGGGTGGGGAGTAACCAAAGTAAGAGTTACGCTCGGGGATTTGCCATATTAAAGTTGCATATCCAGGTGACATGTACAAATGGTAGAAAGACTCACTATAGCGACAAGCCGAACCAAAATCGCCCAATTAGAAGCAGATATGTAAAATTCTGGGGACTAGTTTTGACACAAATATATGTGTATCCAAGTGAAATGTACAAATGTTGCTCAGACTATATAGTCACCAGCAGAATCAAAATCGCTCAATTAGGAATTGAAATGTAAAATTATGGGGACTAGTTAAACTAAAAGTTAAGGCCAGGGGTTGACGCAAAAAACGTATGTATATTATATCCATCAAATATGTATATCAAGTTAATACGTACATGTGGGTCAGAGACTATAGCCACCATCTGAATCAAAATCGCTTTATTAGGGGTCGAGATGGATAAGTGTGTGTGTGTGTGTGTGTGTGTGGGGGGGGGGGGGTTAGCTATTTGAAGTAAAAGTTACGCTCAGAGATTTATCACTATAAAGATGCAGATCCAGGTGACATGTGCTAATGGTGCTGAGACTATAGCTACTAGCAGAACCAAAATCGCTCAATTAGGAACAGCAATGTAAAATTGTGGTGGATAAAAGTTACGCCCAGGGGTTGACACAAGAAAAGTATGTATATTATATCCATCAAATATGTATATCAAGGTGATACAGATGGTGCAGAGACTATAGCCATCAGTAAAATCAAAATTGCTCAATTAAGAGGTGAGATGGGAAATTGGAGGGGGTGCGTAACTGAAGTAAAAGTTAATCTCAGGGATTTCTCACAAAGATGCATATCCAGGTGACATGTACAAATGGTGCAGAGGCTATAGCCACTAGCAGAACCAAAATCTCTCAGTTAGGAAACGAGATGTAAAATTGAGGGCGCTAAGCTAAAAGTTACGTCCAGGGGGTTGGCACAAAATATATATTCAGGTGACACGCACAGATGGTGCAGAGACTATAACCATGATTAGAATCAAACTCGCTGAATTAGAAGCCGAGATAAGAAATTTGGGGGCTACCTCAATTTAAATATAAGCCTAGGGTCAATATTATAAGTCTAGAGCCTATTTGGGGGCTACCAGTATAGTCGCCAGCGGTCAGATAAAAGGATCATGTTGAAAATTTTATTTTTAAGTTTTTTAACAAATACTTAGAATTTCTTTAATTTTTAGGCATTTTTTAATGTTAAATAGCTGAAAAAGTAAGACAGCTAGGTAAGTCAACTCAAACTAAATGTCCGAAACAACACATTTATGAAAGTGTCACTAAAAATAGCCTATATGTCACAGTGTGCCAAAAATTGGAAACTCCTGACGTTTAAAGAATTATTTTGAAGTCAAATATATTGAAATTCGTCACGAGCAGATCAACCAGACCATATAAATAAATCCCTTCCGGAAGAACAGAACAACAGACAAACTATATCAGAAATGACGAAATGCGAAACAACTTCAATAATTAAGACAGCTGGGTGGGTCAAGCGATCCCTGAAACTGAGTGTCCTAAACAAGACACTTTATTCACGATTGCCAGAAACCCCTAAAATATCATAACCCCCCCCCCTTCCTAACACCACACATGTACACTTAATTCTCTCATTTGTTCAAATGTTTAATTAAACTTCCAAATTTATAACAAAGACGAGAATGAGAACAAACACATTCTTAAAAGTTGAAGCCAAATCAGCGAAACTGAGCCAATTTGAGAAGTTCCTCTTCATGTTTTTCTACTCTTCTGTTTCTTTTTGGCTGGAGGCGCGCTTAGTCCCGCAACACAATCTACTAGTAAATCTGCTGTTTGGTTTTTTTTCACGCCAAATTTCTAATATTGCTTCTATACCATTCTTTCACTCAGGAGATGCCAATGGTAGGGACGCGGCTTTAAAAATATCCCTGTACTTTCCCCTATGTGTTGAAAATTCTGTGCAATACAGCTTTCTTGAGTCGACTTTCTCCAAAGAAAGGTGTGGTGCTGCCATCTAGTGACATTTTTCATAACTTATTTTTAATAATTCTCGATTTAATTGAACCAAAAATTCAGATTTTTTCAATAGAAATTGTAATAAATCTGTATAACTAAAAAAATAATTTGGGGTGTTTACTCAATGGTGTCGCGCGTACTCGTGCCCCCCTCCCCCCAATGGCCGCCACTGAAGATTTGTTCTTTTCTTAAAAATAATATAAAATAATTTGGAATATTCTAATATTTATGTAAGATGATAATGTAAAGTATAAACCTTCTTTTCAGCATTTATGCTTGGTCAAAACATCAGGAGAAAAGAAATCCTGAAAACTAAATAACTTGGAGATTTAAATTTTTTTTTCATAGGTTAACATGAAAAAACAGAGACAAATAGCGAAAGGGAAAATGCTTCTGCAATGATTGAACTCCATTCCACTCTAAAAATGATCTTGGTCAAATTTGTTTGATGCTGTGATCTTTCTGGCTGTTTACTATCAGCCATTCTCAAAGGTGGACTGGGCCATTGCTCAATTGTTGCATAGCTGTAGAATTAGATATACCACATATGTATGCTGTACACAGGCACTTTCCAAATACAGTCGAACCTCTCATTTACGGTCACTTTCCGGACAGAAAAACTTGTTCGTAAACGAGGGGTGACCGTAAAAGAGGGGATCGTTCTAAATTAGATCAAATATTACACTTTAATCGTTTTAAATTCCTCATATTGAAACATACCTATTTTTGAGAACATAAAACAATGTTAAGGTAACGAACAAACCTGTAGCCGAAATTTGATTTCGGGGGGTGGGGTTGGGGGAGGTTGAACATTGTTTTTGATACAATTCCTGATTGGATTTTTACCTTGCACCTTTTCAGTGTTAAATTTTTCTTTCATCGGGGGGTTAAATCCCACCTCCCCAGCTGCGATTTTGGTAACGAACGTGCACATTTGTTTCATAAAAACAATTAAATTCACAGCATGTAAGTTCATATGCAAAAAACGTACAGTAGTATACATTGAATTTATTTACCTTCTGGGAAAGAGCTGATCAAATGATGTTTGGTGGGTTTTAGCCACCAGTCTTTCTCCTTCGAAGTGTATTTTAAGTTGTGAGATTAAATTTTATGCCTTTCCATCATTATGCTTGCAGGAGAATGTCTTTAGTCTGTCTAACACTTTAAAAACTTCAGAGTAATTTCTTATCCTGGCTCCTTGCTCTTCACACTCGACTTCTTCTTCCTCTTCAGATGATTCTGTTGCAAATTCCCTGACGATATCGGATATTTCTCTGTTGTTTTCTTCTATCATCACATCTGCATCCATAGGAGCATATTCTTCAGACGACATGCCCACGAATCCGGCCTTTTCCATCAAGCTCTGTAAACTTTTAGATTCTTCATCTGAATCAGTCGGAAGTGTTGCAAACTCCCTAAAACCAGCTTTTTGATAACAGTTAAAAATCGTCTCTTCTTTTACACTATTCCATGTGGATTTTATTCATCCACCTGCATCCAAAACGTTGATCGACTTAGATAGTTCTGTGGCTGATTTAGCTTCTTCCATTTTGCAGATCAAATGCTTTAAAAGTGGCAGCTTGCGGTATTGAACTTTAAAAGATTTGATTACACCGAGATCCAGTGGTTGACACTTTGATGTCGTGTTAGGGGGAAGGAAAATTACCTTTATGTTTTTCAGGGGAACGTCTGTTGGATGGGACGCGGCAGTATCCATAAACAGCAGGACTTTTCTTTTTTCCTTCACAAAGTTCTTGTCTAAGTTTATCAAATATTTCAACATAATATCAGAAGTCATCCATGCTTTCCTATTAGAGTGCCATTCGACGGGTAAGACACGTATATCCAGTCCCTTAAGCATTGAGGCTTTGCTGCTTTTCCAATCACCAAAGGAGTCAACTTTTCACCTTGCATGTTTGCTCCTAGCAGTATTGTCAATCGCTCTTTAGAAATTTTTCCTCCATTGCAACGTCTTTTTTTTAAGCAAAGCGTTTTATCAGGAGGAGCTCGATAGAACAGTCCAGTTTCATCGATGTTATAGATATCCCTTGCTGAATATCCTTCAATAATTTTTGGTATTTTTTCAACTCAATCTTCACACACACCGTTGTCGACATCAGCAGATTCGCCGACCAGTTTCCTGAATGTGATTTCATGTCGAACGCGAAATCGATCCAGCCAACCATTCGAGGCTTTGAAGTCTGTGAATCCTAACTCTTCTGCGACTTCTCTCGCTTTCTCTTGGAGAATTGGCCCTGAAATAGGGAGATTTTTGTTTCTTGCAGAAACAAACCAATCGTAAGCAACTGTATCTACAGCAAGTCCAGGTGTTTTAGAAAATTTATTTTTTATTTCTTGATTTCCGTTTTTAAACCATTGGTTTCGCCAATATTCTTTCTTTTTCAAAATACAGCATATTTGGGTTCTTCCTACATTAAATTTAGTCGCGAGGGTACGAACTTCCACTTTGTTTTTCATTATACTCAATAACATTAATTTTATCTTTCAGAGACAGAGCACGACCATTACTAATGCTGGCCATTTCGAAAGAAGGGTGACTATACATACACGTATGAACTCTATACCTTACACCTTTCTGGTAGGTCGGACGGTCTGGGTTTCAACAACAACAACGTATGAACTCTATGACCTCAACGCCGATGTGACTTCGAATTCTCAAAAAGCAATGTTAATTTAACAACCATGCGCACTCCACGTCCGTGCTCTTTGTCGAGTTTTTCCCTTGAAGTGGATCTCACTCCTTTTTGACTGAGGGAGGGGGGAGTTCCCGTTACTCCTTATATCCGTTTTGAATTGCTTGCTCTTAAATGTCCTTAGAGAATGATCATTGTTGTTGGTGCAGGTGTTTTTCTTACTCAGGCGAGTTGCAATTTTTTCTGGGAATCTATCTTTGGTATAGAAAATTCAAATTTTGATTGTGTTCGTACAGAGGTTTTAGTCTAATGGAATGAATCATTAAAACAGTGTCCGCGTCCGTATCTGAGGGTGACCACTAATCAGGGGTTCAAAGTGCATATTGTGAACGAGTTTCCTGCCGGGGAATTTATAACTGACAGTAAAAACGGGGTGGCCATATCTCAGGGGTGACCGTTTAGAGGGGTTTGACTGTATTAGCGAATTTTGAAGATATTTTGTAGACAAAATACGAATCTAGCTCTATATGGCCAGTGCATATACAACAAATTATAACTAAAATGTCTCCTAAAAAATGGGATAGATTACAATTAAACTTTTTTTCTAACAATAAAGCTGCGTCTTAGGAATATTTTGATATGTTTTATCCTCCAACAGAGAAGTATAACATAACAAAAATTAAAAAAACATTTTCATTCTGTTATTAATGACTACCTAAAACTCATAAATAGTTCAAACTATGCATATACTTTTTCATCTATTTATTAAACATAATTGGGAGTATGTTTATGGCTAAAAGTATTATAAATTTTATAATATATTTATAAATGCTTTGTAGTTTGCTTAGAAGTGTAATATAATTCAAAATTATACTTTTATGCAAATCATCTCTTGAAATACATAATCAATTTCCATGAAACATTTGAAGAAATATTTCAGTGTATATAATTGTTTTTTATTTACAAATATTAGAAGAATAATAGGAATTAAAATATTTGCTTATATCTGTCTGTTATGACTACTTATAACTTGATAATGATTCAACTGATTTACTGGTGTTTTAATTTAGAACAGGTTCATGTGTAATTTAGATGGTATCATGCTGCTCTTATTAGATTGAAAGAAAGTACTTAAAAAATATTGGAATATAAAAAAAATAAAAATAGAAAATAGCTTAAAAAATTGAAACTCTAATTGAAATAATTTTGAAATTTCTAAAATAGCTGATTATATAATGGATCAAAATATAAGATAAACAGGAAATGAACAAAGAAAACAAAGTTTAAAAATAAAAATCGTAAGTCCTGGATCTATTTTTAAATTTGAAAGAGTATTACAAAGTGCAATTTTAATATGCTTCCACCAAACTTAAACATAATCAATCCAGTTTTGTAAGAAACCCATAATTGGGGTGTTTGGGATGTAAAAACGGAACCCCCTATTATATGAAAAGATGAAGATTTTGTTTCTTAACATTTTCCTTACGGCTGTGCAACAGTTGTACCACTGAAAATCTCTTCTAGAACGGCTCTGGTTCAACTGCTGTACCAGTCTTTTTCACCCCCATTTTTCTGGGAAAGGAGGAGAGCACCTATTGTACCTAGTTGTGTGCCTTGAAGAATGCCTGCAGCCCTTCCATCAAATTTCTCCTGACTGAAGGGGGAACAAGTTACGAATAAAAGACAAGGTCATTGAAGGTGCTTATTTAGAGGGGTGGAATTTTCAGTTATTTTGCCGTTCTGGAGTTGAAGAAATGGATTCTTGGAGCCGTAACATAAAGGTTAATACTTGCAGATAATTAGATGCATACAATAATAAATAAATTTTAAATACATGCCTACAGTAAATAGTTATGTTTCAGTATGTGGCATTATATATATGTACACTTTATACATCTCAATAAGCAACAGAAAAGGCTAAATTCTTGGTAAAAATATTTGGCTTGAAAATATTTTTCGGTTGGAAACTTTTGGGATTTACTGGCCAGTGACCCAAAATTCTTAATCTGAAGCTTTAACCTGTTCACGGCTAGAGAATTAAGGAAGAAGCTTTTCCACGAGACCCCACGTAGCGAGAATCCTCTGCTACTCCAGGCCCAGGCACTTTTTGATCATAAGCCTAATATGGTGAAAAAATCATATTAAATAAACAATGTTGTAAAATGCATCTACCTTTATCACAAAAATACTGCATTTGATGGACTTGACTCCACCATTGTTTTATAATGTGAGTTATGAAAACATGTTTTTTTTTCACTATTACTTGTATAATATCATTACTGAAATACGGATTAAAGAATTAATTTCCTTTAATGAGGTTGTGAACTGCTTATAATATTTAGTCCGGAGTACAGAAAACTGAATAGATTGTAGATCTTCGACATTTGAACTCTAATTATCTGTACAATATTATCACACAAATTGGTATCTTTTAAATAAATTTTCTCACTAAAGCACAACCAACTATTTCACTTATATCAGTATGACATTCATTCATCAATTGTAAAATCTTGCTTTTGAAAAAATATTTCACTCTTTTCGCCCTGATTATTACAATTCTTCTGACTAAATTCTTACTACCTCATATCCACTTCCCTGAATACCAGTGATAAGAATTCCAAGCTCTAATCCTATTCTAATCATACCACTCACGACCCTCTTTGTTAAATTAAGCACAGAATAACTGCTATGGAAAAACCATCCTTTTAAATCTTTCAGTTGACATGCCTTTTAAATCAGAAATACCTCAACAGCTTTCACATGTGTTTATTTCCGGCCACACATTAAGCTGCTATATGCCTTAGGGTTAGTCGTGTGGTCTGGGTCTTCAACATGTGTTTATTTATACTATCAACTTAGTCAGCATCCTAATGAAAAACTGAAACTGAAATATGTAAATCAATGTTCCAAGTAACTAGCTTTGCAAAAATTGTGGGATTATAGCTTCATCTAGAGTTATTTATAAAATTTTGATCAAAATGTTCCAGCGTCCTGTTGCTTATATATGCATCAATGGGCCATAGTGTCTGCCTCATATTCATGACACATACACAACAGTGGGTCGAGTAAGAAGAATGCTCTCCATAGCATATATGCAATGCTATGAAACAACATTGCATATGCTGGTCTTCAACAGGTTAATATTCATGTCGATTTATAGAATTTGCATGTGCACAGAGATTGATTTAGGTTAGTGTATAACTTATATGCAAATTTATGTTAACTCTTTGCATATTTTATAAATTATGTTTTAACTATTGGGAGTCAGTGTATATTATTCTAAATTTGCTTTTGTAATACATGTGTATATATCTTAACATCAATGACACTTGTTTCAGTTAGTTACAGCCTGTCTCAAAAGTAATATTTCATAAAATTAGTATTCCAGTAACATTACTGGTAGAAAATAAATAAATTACATAGTATATATGGAGTAGGATTCAAAAGTTCCCAGACTGAGTCTATAACTTAAAAGATATTATCACTTAAAATGCTGAAACACATCGTCCTGCGATATAAGACCCTTGCGCAACAACACACTTTTGCCTTCGCTTGTAAAGGTCATCGAAACACTTCTGGAATCCATTTTTAGCCATGTCCTTTAATTCAGCTTACAATGCACTTTTAACTTCATCTGCGGATTGAAATCGACGACCCTGCAAGCGACTTGCCAGTTCAGGAAATTGGCTGAAGTTGCAGGGGGCGAGATCAGGGGAGTAAGGAAGATGTGGCAAAACAGTTGTTTGCGTTTTCGCAGGAAAGTCGGCAACGAGGAGGGATCGGTGTGCAGGAGCGTTGTCATGCAAAAGCACCCATGACTGCTCAGCCCACAGTTTTAGTCTCTTCTTTCGGATCGACTCGCACAAATAGCGCAGGATGTCTACATGGAGTTCCTTGTTTATAGTGCGTCCCTCAGCGATAAATTCCAGATGTACAATGCCCTGGATATCGAAAAACACCTCTAGCATGACCTTCCCTTTAGAGTGATCTTGGCAGAATTTCTGCTTGGAGATTGTGGTGATTTCCACGTTGCCGATGCTCTCTTGGATTGCGGGTCGTATAAAAAACACCATTTCTCATCTCCAGTAACAATTCTGCCAAGTAGGGAAGTATCTTTGCCAACAGCCAAAATTAAGTCTCCCGCCATTTCCATTCGAATTGCCTTTTGGTCTTTGGTTAACATGCGGGGAATGATGTGTTGACACACCCTATTCCAGATGTACAATGCCCTGAATATCGAAGAACACCTCTAGCATGACCTTCCCTTTAGAGCGATCTTGGCAGAATTTCTGCTTGGAGATTGTGGTGATTTCCACGTTGCCGATGCTCTCTTGGATTGCGGCTCATGAAAAAAAACACCATTTCTCGTCTCCAGTAACAATTCTGCCAAGTAGGGAAGTATCTTTGTCAACAGCCAAAATTAAGTCTCCCGCCATTTCCATTCGAATTGCGTTTTGGTCTTCGGTTAACATGCAGGGAATGATGTGTTGACACACCCTATGCATGTTAAGATCTTTAGTCAGTATCCGTTGACATGTGGTCTTGGATATTCCAACTGATTCTTCTTTTTCCACTATTGTTTGCTGCCTGTTCCCACGTACCGTTGCAGAAGAAACCTGTTTTCAGCGGTGCGGGAAGTCTGCGGACAGCCAATGCTTTCGTCGTCTTTGACACTTTCACTGCCTTCTCTGAAATATCGATGCCACTCAAAAGCTTGCGTTCGCGATAATGTATCACTGCCGTACACATTTTCCAACATTTCGTAAACCTCCGTAGCACTCTTTCCCAAGCGAACACAAAATTTGATATTCATTCTTTGCTCAACAAATGCTGTTTCTTTAGTCGCCGGTTACTAAGTGCACCCGTCTACAAAATATGACGCCGTGGCGAGCCACCGACCACATCATTTGGGCCAAACGCCTTTTAGAAGAGGGGGAGAACGTAGTAACACAGAAACATTCTTGTAGTCGCTCTTCTGCAAATATTTTTTAAGTTATAGACTCAGTCTGTGAACTTTTGAATCTTACCTCGTATTTCAAAAGTAAATATTTGAATCAAAATTTTGTCTCAAAGTTTTAATTACTTTCTCTGTTTCAATCTGTCACATAAAAATTAGCCTTTAATACTAATCCATATATTGGTTTATGGATATTATTTTTTATCATATGGAATACAATATTTTTCAGTGAATTTATTATGTTTTTGCCAGATTTTGGGTTTCACTTTATTTTGTATTAGGCTTTCTCAGTATGCCTGAGTTTATCAACAGATTAATATTGTCTTCCATCTGTATAAACTTTATGGCTGAATATTCTTCACAGGTGGGGTTAATTAATGGCTGAACAATCTAGCACAGTAGTATTCTTTTTGCTAAACTATGCTTTAACGCAATGATTCTCAAGCTTTTTGAATTTGTGGAACATAATTTTGTCATGTGGGACATTAGAGTACACCTTTACAGTAGGTAGTAACACTGTGCTAGAGGCATTATCTCTACCCAGGGTCACATTCACCCTTTCGGAGGCCTCTAGGTAAAAGTAAATTTTAGGGTCCCCATAAAACTTGTAAAGAGTAATAAAAATCTGATGTGGGCAGCACATTACTGTCCCTGCAGACTTATTTATATCCACATTCTTTTTATTTTAATTAAATTTAATTCACTTTTAATTCAATTTTCATTTTCATTTGGACTTATTTTCAAAGGTGGCTTAGAGAAAATATGAAATAAACTTAAACATATCAAGAACGGCTAGTCCTAGTGTAATGGGGTTGGTCTTATTACTTTCTTCATTAAAAATTGCGTATAAAACAAGCATTTAATGGATATATTTGAGCATACATAGTTTTTTATTTTAGATTTTGACGATTTTTGCTCCCCAATTTGCAAAAAAAGGCAGATTATTTTTTTCCGAATCGTATCGAAATCTAATCAGCACTAGAGTGACCCACAAGTGACTTATCTACCGAATTTTGTGAAATCCGGTCCATTAGTTTTTCAACTAGAGTGAATACAGGTTTTTGTAGGCCATTCCACCAAAAAAAAGGCGGATTCTTTTATCCTGAATCATACCCAAAACTGATTAGCAACAGATTAACCCACAAGTGACTTACCTACCAAATTTTTTGAAATTCGGTCAATTAGTTTTTTAGTTAGAGTGGATACAAAAACTGCACAGACAGACAGACACACACACAGACGTCATGCTAAAAATAGTTTTCCGTATTCTAGAGAGAGGTCTCGAAATGCGTAGATCATTCAAAAACTCGAGTTGCGATTTTCGTCATGATTCCAATACTTTCCCTATACATTACAATGTATTGCAGGGAAAGTAAAGAGGTACATTGAGCATGGAAGATGGGACCTATTAGAGCTTTGTTGGTCCCCAGTCTTACTTTGCCTATGGTCAAAAATGGCTCTTCCCCTACAAAGGTTGATTAAGCAAATAATAGCTTGAGAAATCAATGTTTCGAATGTTCCCAAACTCTATTACTGACTCAATAGTTTTAATCATTCTAGCTTGTATTATTCACATTTTACTTGTTTCTCACGTATTAATAAATAACGTTGCTAAAAATATTTAATACCTATTTTATATTTCCTCTTATTTTTCAATTTTAATGAAAAAATTTTTAATTTATTTTTTTCTCAGTACAGCCACACAATTTTGCTATTTTTATTTTTCATGGTACTACCATGCAAAATTTCATGGCACACCCTTTGAGAATCACTGCTTTAGTGCATGCTGAAACATTGCCTCACTGCTAAATTCAGTTTGGGCTTCAATTGACATCAAATGGGTTTCAAGTGTTTTTTGATAGTCTGTGGAAGTTTGGCAACCATTGAGAAATGGCAAATTTCTTTTTGCCCTTATATCCAAAACCACCCCTTACTATCACAGTGCAATTGACTTGTAGCTGATTGAAAAATATACATGGCTCTTTTTGCAGATCATGTCAGTAATAGTCCCAACTATCTGAACCATCCAAATTTCATTTCTTTTCATCGTTTAAGACTATATGGATAATCATTCATCTTTAAATGACACATGAGTTCAGGCTCATACTAATCATATGATTTTATGCCAAGGTTTTAACTATGATTTTCAAGCCATTCTTCTGTGTACATTAGTTTTACAATTTATAATGTGTCTGTTAATAAATATTATTCTTAAACACTAAAAGTACAGATTTTTTTTATTTGTTGTACCATCATTTTTTGCACAGATGCTATTCTCAAAATCTTTCTGTCATTAAGCTTACTTGTGGTTCACAGTCTCTATATGAAATTTTTGCCTTGTACACAGATAACACGGAAACCATTTGCAATTATCTTATAAAATTCATATTTTGGTTGGTTAATATGACTTGATATATCAACTACTGTGTTGCCTTTAGATTTTAAATTCTCATATTTTGGTTACTTCTTCACTTTTAAACAGTGCAGCTTTCCATATGTTGTAAACATAAAAAACAAAGCTTCTTCATTGACTAACAAAAGCACAGCGACCAGCAGGTAATTTGCATACAAGAAAGATCAATCATGCTTAAAGCATTGATTATGAAACACTTTCCAACTTCAATGCAATTTTATTTAAACATCTCTAAAATGCAATATATTCCTCGGTAATATTTTTAAAATTATCATAATACTACAATAATTTATTATATTTGAAAATTTCATCAAAAACAACTGACATACATTCAAATGACGTCAGAAAATATAACACGCCTGGCTCTCTCTATAAAAGCAGCATTTCATTCATAATATTTTCTCATTCATTTCATTCATCACATTACTAAACTAATTTATTTTATTTAAAAACTTAAGAGCATGGAGCTACAAGTAATTAAACTCTATGCTTGAAACTTCATAAAAAAAATCGTC
This sequence comes from Amaurobius ferox, assembly GCA_951213105.1. Lineage (NCBI taxonomy): Eukaryota > Metazoa > Arthropoda > Arachnida > Araneae > Amaurobiidae > Amaurobius > Amaurobius ferox. Next base: position 87,551,261 of record OX578147.1, on the reverse strand, counting down.
CTTCTCTCTGTAAAATCAATGAATATTTCACTCATATCAGCTATGCGAACTCCATGAGTTAAATAATTTTGCGTTAAAGAAATACAGCAATTCTTATACAACTCATCCTACATATTTTGCTGTTTACATTTTATATACGTGAAAAATAGGCTTCTTTGTAGAAATAATCAAATTTGGATGATCATTTAAACTCAAATATATTGTAATTGCGTTGTTTCAGTATGTAGATGCACAGAATTTAAGCAAAAATAAGTGGTTTTAGGACGGATACAACATTCAATATGAATTAAAAAGAACTTTAGAAATCACGATTTTGAGATAAGATGGATGCCATATTTCATTTTGAAGTGGGTCACGTGATCCTTTCATATCATGGTCACGTGATCGCTTCATATAAAAGGTGTAATTATTATTTTAATTTTTATTTTAAAAACTACTGAATATATTTTGCTGAAATTTTTTTTATGTATTTTATGGAATAATTTAAATATTACCTAAAATTTTCGAAGCAATTTGTGAATTTTAAATCCGCTTAAAAAATGTTTGAAAAATTAGGTCCCATAGGGTTCAATGTATTTCATTTTTTCAACCCGGGTTCAATCCAAAACTAATTGGGTCATACTATTCATTTATATTCCCATAGGTCCTACAGACTGTCTAAACAACAAACTAAAATTTAATTTTGATTAAATCCTTTTTACGGCAGTTATCGTGCTAACGGACAGACAGACAGACAGACAGAATGAACAAAGTCATAAAAACTTTTCATCTTTGTTGTAAAGTGTTAAAAACACATTAAAAGATTAAACATGCCTAAACTTTTGAGACAGCTTCTTTTAGTAATTCTTAAAATTAACATTCCTAATTTAATAATACTTTTTAACACTTTACAACAAAGTTGAAAAGTGTTTGTGACTTTGTTCATTCTGTCTGTCTGCCTGTATGTCTGTCTGTCTGTCCGTTAGCACGATAACTGCCGTAAAAATGACTTAATCAAAATGAAATTTTAGTATGTTGTTTAGACAGTCTGTAGGACCTATGGGAATATAAATGAATAATATCACCCAATTAGTTTTGGATTGAACCCGGGTTGAAAAAATGAAATACATTGAGCCCTATGGGAACTAATTTTTCAAACATTTTTTAAGCGGATTTAAAATTCACAGATTGCTTCGAGAATTTTAGGTAATATTCAAATTGTTCCATAAAATATATAAAAAAAAATTCAGCGAAATATATTCAGTAGTTTTTTAAATAAAAATTAAAATAATATTTACACCTCTTATATGAAACGATCACGTGACCATGATATGAAACGATCACATGACCCACTTCAAAATGATATATGACATTCATCTTGTTTCAAAATCGTGATTTTTTTAAGTTCTTTTTAATTCATATTGAGTGTTGTATCCGTCCTAAAACTACTTAATTTTTGCTTAAATTCTGTGCATCTACATGCTGAAACAACGCAATGACAATATATTTGAGTTTAAATGCTCATCTAAATTTGATTATTTCTACAATTAAGCCTATTTTTCACCTATGTAAAATGTAAACAGCAAAATATGTAGAATGAGTTGTATTAGAATTCCTGTATTTTTTTAACACAAAATAATTTAGTCCATGGAGTCTGCATGGCTGATATGAATGAAATATTAATTGATTTTATAAAGAGAAGCACAATTTTTTTCGATGAAGTTTTAAGCATAGAGTTTAATTATTTGTAGCTCCATGGTCTTAAATAAAATGTTTAAATAAAATAAATTATAGTATTGTGATGAATGAAATGAATGGGAGAAAGTTATGAATGAAATCCTGTTTTTATAGAGAGATCCAGGCGTGTTATTTTTTCTATGACGTCATTTGAATTAATTTCAGTTGTTTTCGATGAAGTTTTCAAATATAATAAATTATCGTAGTATTATGATAATTCTAAAACTATTGCCGAGGAATGTATAACATTTTAGAGATGTTTAAACCAGGCAATTTATATTTCAATGCCGTCATTTGAATGAAGTTCATTTTTTTCGATGAAGGTTTAAGTTTTCAAATATAATAAATTAATGCAGTATTGTGATAAGTTTCAAAATATTACCGAGGAATGTATTGCATTTTAGACTTGTTTAAATAAAATTGCATTGAAGTTGGAAAGTGTTTCATAATCAATGCTTTAAGCATGATTGATCTTTCTTGTTATTTAGCATCTTTTTACACTAAATCCAGCACAGAAAATCTGAGTTATTGTTAAACACTCAACTTTTATGTAAATTTCTTATTACTTGAGTTTTATTGTAGTTGATTAAACATTGAAGATGGACTTAATATTTTACACTTGGTGGACAATTATTTCCCATATTAATTTATTTTCTTTAACTTTAGTATACTGTAATGTATTAATATTGACCTTTACCATATTTAGCTATTTAGTTTGTAAATAGCTATCCCTAAAAGCCTAGATCTGTTAGGCTTTTATGGGGAAAAGCCAGGGACTTTTATAATACTATTTGGGTGGAAATCTTGTATTTGTCAAAATCTATAATTTAATCTTTATGTATAATTTGTATCCAAGGAATGAAGTTTACTCATATTAATTCAAATAATTAACAAAATAGGGACTGTTAGTTTGCAGGTAGAGTGTTGATTGTAATATATTCCTGGTTCTTAGAATTTTATCTTTTCAAATTGTTCTTTTCTATTTATTAGGTATTATACATTCTATTTACTTAAAAATATTCTGTAAATGCAGTGCTCATTACTTAGGAAAATACTTTTCTTCCAGCTGCTTGTGGCGTTTCATTTTCCCCATGTTAACGTATTGAAAATAGTCCCCAACATTTATGTAATTAATTTTCAGAAATATCTCTTGCTGTGTTGCGAAGCTTCAATGTTGAAAATAGGAAGGTTTGTGCTTTTTTAAAACATTGATACAATAATTAGAAGTATTTATAATACTTTTGTAAAATAGACACATTTCTTTTAGATAAATATAAAAAATACTCTTAACTATTTTACCAATTTAAAAAAATATATTTCTCTTTTTGCATTTATTCTTAACAAAGAACAGAAAGAATAAATCCTAAAAAATAAACAAGCTAGAGGTTAGGGACTGTGCTCCATAGGTTAACAATGGAAAATTGGAACATGTGGCTGGAATGGAATGAGAAATCCTTTAAATATTTAAAATTTCTTGCTATAGCTTAAGAAGACAATACCCCCCTTTAAGTCTGGGACAGTTGCAACTGATGATTGATACTGGTCGTGTAGATGCAAGCGAGCCTATTGACCTCAACACTTTGTGTAATACAAAATTACTTCGTATAGATCCTTTTGAAAGACATTTTGGTGTTCATCTAACTGACGAGGTAATGATAGTATGAAGATTTTTTTAGAAAGAAAGTAATGTTATGCTTTTAAAATGTTATAAAAATGTTATTATTTGGATAATCAAAAGTGTAATGCTGTGGTGCTCTATTCTTTCCTTATATTGTGCTTTCTAGTATGTTGTTTTCAAAAAAATTTTGCTTGCATCTTGGAAGATTTCTGACAAAATTCTGCATTGTATTTTAACTCATTGTAATTACTCTAGGATTTGCAACCTCTTATGGGGAAAGGACCATTTTTGATCCAAAATGCAATAGTAGTACATTGAAAGAGCCACTGTGAATAACTATTACCACTTTCATTCTCAAATACAAGCATTATAATATGAAATCTATCTTAAGACAGAATGGCATAGAATTAAAAGTTTCTGTCCTAAGTTCTAATGTCTTCAGTAGTCTACTGTCTGAGTCTTCAATAGTTTGCTATGCAAGCCTCTTTAAGACATTTCAGCTATTGCAAGTTAAGAAGTTTATAAGTCAATGTGCTAGTCACCATAAGTGCCCATTTATTTCTAACTAGCCACCCGTTTTGATCAAGTGCTTTTATATTTCTTATTGTTTTCATAAATTTTAGTTTTGTGTTGTGCATTTGTTGTTATGTATAATGTATATATTATTTTTATGCACGTAGGGTGCAGATGAATTTACTGCAAAAGTTAATATTGAAGTACAACATGCTAAAGAAACAGTGATTGCTGCAGTCGAGAGAAATGGAGGTGTTATAACAAATGGATACTATGATATTGAGAGTATTATTGCTCTCATTAATCCTCAAAAGCATTTTTATAAAGGTATTTTTTTTTATAATTTTGAGTGAAAACTATATTGAATTTTCATATTTCTCATATTATAATGCACTGGTAAGAGTTTATTTAAGGAGAACCAAGATATTAGGGATGTGAACAAACCAAAAAAGAGCCGATACCAAATAACCGATATTGTTAGATTACCAAAGAATCAATATGATCCGATACCGATTGTTATTATAATGTATAACAAATTTATAATGGCTGTGAAATTAAATATAAAACTTATTTCAGCCATAATTTATAATTAGCCATCTTCGTAGATATTAAAAACTACAAAATTTATGATTCACATATTAATAAATTTTTTATATATTCTTCTGAAAATTATAGTAAAAGAATGATCATGGAAAGATAAATAATTGACATTATTCTGAACAGAATGAAAAAATTGTTCTATAGGGGATAGGAAAAAATTGTATAAAATGCAAATTAATGTATTGTAATCATGGATAAAAGAGAATAGAAACACAAATAAAACGTACCTTAATTAAAATTTTTCTATCTATTATACTTCTAAGGAGACGCATTTGTGCATTGCTAGTTATATCCATGCTGGTGAATTGTGGTAAACTTCATTTAATAATTTTTCACTTTCGATAGAACGTGCTTGTAGCGGGAAACATTTCTGTCTAATTTTCAGAAATTATTGCTTGCTGCCATGGTTGCATAATGGTTCAATGAAAAATTGCTCAGGAGGTAGAAAAGGGGGAAAAGAAAGTCTATGTACGTCAACTGATGAAAAAATCAAGAGCGAACCCGTTGTGAGTATGACTGCTGATAGGTAGTGGCAAAAGGATGTTTTATATGTGTACCCGGGAGGCTTGGAGCCCTAAGCTGCATAAACAGTTTATGAAAAATTTCAATAAAATAGGGGTTAATGGAGAGCACAATTACAGCGTAAGGACTCGAAAATTGTGTCAGCGCTGAAAGCAAGCCTGTGTCTTCAATCCAATCCCACTAAAAAGTTGTAATTTATGCAATAAACTAAACGTACTCAGCTAATGCAAAGTGGATTTTTCAGGAAAAGATGTAATTAAATAAGTAAAAAAAAATTTATAGGATAACAAGGCTGAATATTGAACTCTATTTTAACTTTTGTATAACAGTGGTTATTCATATCTGATGCAGTAGTGAAATTTAATCAAATATGAATCAGATATGAAGAATAAAATTGATCCCCCTCCCCTAACCCTCTTATGTATTAATTTTGGATTTTTGGAATTTCCTGGACAATTACACCTCTTGAGTCATCTCTGTATGAAATTGCAAGTTTCTGCCTCTTCTAGAAGTGGGTAAACATCTCCGGACATACATGAAAAATGGCCCTTGCATATACTTTTACAAGTCACATTCTGTCTTTTTACATACTAAAGGAAGATATTTGTGTGTATGCAGTCTGTAACGGGAAATCTAAGCATCATATGGTCATGAAATTTGATACACATGTACTGCAGGATGCGGGAAGTTGCACCTTAGCATTTTTTTTTTCTAAATTTGAGTTAGTTATTTCATGTTTCAAAAACTTATGATAAGGGTCCAAAAGTGGCCCGATTCGCAAAATGTCACCCAATCTGGCAACTTAACTAGAAACGCAAAGTACCTACAATTTCTATACTATATCTGACTAAGAATGTTTGTTTTGTTTAAGTTCCTTGTGGCCAACTCATTCAGTTTTAAAAAGGAATTTCATTTATGTATCAAGAGTGAAAGATCTCTATACCATTCTAAAGATAAACAAATACCAGAAGGGTCTCAAGGTCTCAAGGTGGGATTATTTGGAGTGCCTAGCAAAGCTAGTAAGCTTGCTTTAACCTCCGATCTTAAGAAATGGAAAGAGAATAAAAAGGGATTTTAAGTAAGAAAGAGATCCAAGTGATCTTAGCGGTGCACATGATTCCGAATTGAGACAAGTCCCAATTGGGTTTCTGTGTCGCATAATTTGGAATAAGGAGCAATACCTCCAGAAAGAAAAGGGAGAAATTTGGTAAAACGGGGTGAGTTCCGTGGAACTCGGTCTTGAGACGATGAGTGCGTACAAGTGCAGCAGGGGGGCGGGACAAGGGGAGGGCCAACAGGGAGGGAGATCCAAGCCAAACCAATCAGAAATGACCTCACAGTTCTAGCGGGAGAAAAACAGGACCTGCAAGCAGGACCCAAAAAACCCTGACAACGGACTTTAATTAAGGTATTTTGGCTAAGTCGCAGATACTGTCATACAGTATAGAAATCCTATCAATGGTTATTTTAGTTTCCCTAAGTTTGGGAAGGGCGGCTTTAAGGGCTCGCTGGAGAAAGTCTCTCTGATAGCCGTTCCTTTCGAAACTTACTATCAGGTCGATCATTTCCAGCCAGTCGTGTTTTGAAGAGTCTTCACCTTCACTAGGTGGCTTGCTAGCGTCGAAGTTTACAATTTTCTCTATAGGATTTAATTTGGAAGGCAGGGCAGGAAATTCGTTGCTTTGGTTGCAATACCAGAAGGGTGGGACCATTGACTATAAACATTTGAACGTAGTGCCAGATGACCAATTTTAGAGTTTTCCTTTCATGCAGATGCACAAGATCCCACAGATGATCACTGGCATCTAGTGTCTACCTTTTTGGCTAGTGAGGCATTCTGTATTTTATCATCTTTCTGCACATCATTCTGTTTCAGGACAAAAGGCAGTTAAAAAAAAACATTTCCTCAATGAAGTATTAAAAAAAAGGGGGGGGGGGGGATCTGTTGTTTTATTTGTTTTCAAATATTGGTTTATTGTTGTTATCGGGGAAATATTGATAATTGGTATCGGATACTTATACACCTCTACAAGATATGATAAACATTAAAAAAATAGGTATTTTGTTTAGTAGCTCAATGGAATAACTTCTGATCATCGCAATAATATATAATTTATGTAACTTTCATCTCATGAAAAATAAAAGTTTTAAGCTTATAGGTGTAAGTGAAAAGTGACAAGTCCACTCTAAAAGCCATTCAAAGAGTGTTTTCTCAAAAGGTGGTTTTTTCTCCCTGCTTTGAAACACTTTATGTATATTCTTTAGCATCTACATTTATAAAATTTTGCAAGAGCATGAGCATAAAATTTATGATTGAGCATCTAGTGAACCTAAATTTTTCTACTTATACATGTTTTGAAAAATATGCCTATGTAATAGTTTCGAAATTCGCATGCACTTTTTTAAAAATACCAATCAATTTAAGTAGAAAAATTTAGGTTCACAAGATGTACAATTGTAAATTCTATGTTCTTGCAAAATTTAATGAATGTAGATGCTATTGAATTTACAAGTGTGCCAAAGCAAGAAAAAACACATTTTGAAAAATGATTTTTAAATGGCCCTTAAAATGGACAGGGTGCTTGTTTACATCTTAATGTTTAAAATTTGTACTTATCATGCAGTGAAAGGTACATGCATTATATATTTTTGTTATCAGCAGAGCTTATTTTATTTCATATCTTGATTCCCTTAAAGACTAATCGACTAACTGAGTTATTGAAAACTACATTCACTTAAATTATGAGATCGAGACTTTTACATGAGGTCTAGCAAAGGTTGGGTAGCCACCAAATTAAATAAATTATGCTTTGATCTGAGCTATTTTATCATAATAAATGTAAAACAATTTGCTGAAAGAAGGAACATTTTGTTTGAAGAATGAATAGAGTATAAATTTAATTTAATATATTTAATTTAGTACTAGAGTGCTTGTGGTCTTTAAAAGTTCTTTGAAACAGTTTAATTCCTAATTTTGATTTTATAGGACCGTAAAACTGCCTACATTTGTACCAAGGTGCTTAAAAAGTGCTCAAATTTTTTACACATACAGTACAACCTCGAAAATCCGGACATCCAAAATCTGGAAACCTCCAAAATCTGGACGTTTTCCAAACTTTTGTCTCGCCCCCACCCCCCTACCCCTGGACTGATGAAGTTTCAATCTTAACAGCAATTTTATGATTTTTTAGTTTATAAACAATATGAAGGTCTAATTTTTTATATTTTTTTGCTGATCTGTGAACCTTTGTTATAAGAGAAAGTTTGTAATTAAAAAGAATAATCGTGATAATAAGAATTTATGCATTAATATTTTGAATTTAATAATTAAAATCTAAAACAATAGTTGTATTACAAATTTTTTTTCACTAAAATTTGAGTTTTTCCCAGTATTTCCCACATATGGGAAAAATTAGGAATTTACCGGGACTAGGGAAAACGTTGCCAACCTGAAACTTTTGTCTCATGCTGCCATAGAAAATATGAAATTTCATTCGAAAAACTTTTCACTTGAATTTAAAAAAATTCTATCTAATTTTAGATTTTTCAATAACAAAGCGGGATATAATGTTTCATGAAAATCCATCAGGATTTAGAGCAGCTATTGTATATACTAGCAATCGACAACAGATGGGCATTACTAAATGGACATTAAAATAGTCAAAATGTGTTCAGCAGGTCCTAAAACATGTGTTGTCATTAAAATATCGAAATAGAAAATATTTGTGTAAATAATACTTTCTCTATTCTATAATATGAGAAAGTAAAAATATGGAGGCATTTTACCAGCGATTTGAGGTGTGTGTGTGTGTGTGTGTGTGGGGGGGGGGGGTGACAGAAAATATACCTATTGATAATCATGTACAAACAGTCGATCATGCAATTAAAGATCTTGAACAAAGAAACTTTGTAACCAAACAGGAAATAATGCCCATCTACCTACAGGATAAAAGAAGATATGCTTTCCCACAAACAAAAATTAATGAAACAACAAACATTAGTTCAAATGTTTAAACAAAATGATAAAATATAAATTTTCTTTATTTCTTGTATATTTTTTCTTAAAATTTCTTTTGTTTCATTTCTTTTGTATCAAATATTATTTTTTAAACGGTTAACTCAGGGCTTGACAAATTTCTCCACAATCTAGGAGCCAGGTCAAAAAATTCCAGCTTTTAATTTTACAGTATTTTACATTTTGATAAGCATTTGTTATAAAGAACTTATAATAAATAGTGAGTACACTGGTATAATTACACATAGTGGTTAACACATATAATTACACATAATGGTTAGTTGGTCTGTGGGCAACAGGTTTTGTTAATTTGGAATACAATTGGTTGTGGGTATTATTTATGAATTATTAGTATTTTGTTGGGTGGCTTTCAGTTTGCCCTAGGGCCACTTTTTCCCTGGTTAGTAATTAGTATTATCTTTTCATTGAGGGCATTGATGGTCGGAGGAGAAACAGGTTTTGTTAATTTGGATTTTGGTGATGGTTTTTGTGTTATTATAAATATTTGTTATAAGTGTCCTACAGTTTCCCCTTGGGCCTTTTATTCCCTCGGTATGGTTGGGGTTCCAAATGTTTTTTCCGGAGGTGATATAGGAATTGTTTTTGTTGGTGTACTATATAGATGTTTTTAATAATGTATATAGGCATTTATTGTTGGAGTTAAGGCGACTGCTGTTTGTATTACTGTTTGTTTTACTGTTTCCCATTTGTATTACTTGTTTATATTGTTCTTTGTTGTAGTGTTGGCAAGTGGTAATGATTCGATTTTATGATTATGGTTTAGTTTGACCTTTGATACTGGCAGAGAGGCCGGTTACAGGAGGTTAATTTTATTTGGTGGAATTCATCTTATTGAAATTATGCTTTTGGTTTTCTTTAAAGGAGGAATTGTAATGAACTGATATTTGATTTTGTAACTTGTCTAGGTAGATCCTTGTTGTATCAGGTTCCTGTGAACTTTTGTTGATTTGGCACATTGTTTATATTTTATTTTGTTGGGGTTGCTGGCACAGATGTTTTCTGCCTTAAGGGAGATGATTATGTTTGTTATATATTGGTTTATTTTGGAATGAATTTGCCGTAGCGGCTCTGATGGTTTTGGTATTGGAGATCAGCCATTTTATTTTACTTTTGATTTATTTTTCTGTGGTTGAGGTGTTTTGTTACATGGCTTAATTTTGGATTTATTTTGTACAGCCTTGATATTAATGAAATCTATTACCTGCCAGTTGGGACAGATGTGCCTGTAATAATAGTTATTGGTGTAGATATATGTTATTATTTGTGTTTGGATTACTACCTTATTGTCCTGCAGGTTTGTTGCAAATGTACCTGTTTGCCTTGTAACCGCCTTGGCTGGCAACTTTTGTGTTTAAAAATAAATTTTTGGGGGTGCTGGTGTGTTGCCGTTCTTGGTGGCGTGTCCTGCCTAGCTGATTCTCCTGTGGGCGGGTCTCTGGTTTGCTGGTTGGGGGTTTTGGTCGTCTCCATCGGTGCTTCTCTTCGGGACTGGTGGCGTTTAACCTTGCTCGGCTGGGTGTGGGTCTGCTGTCCCCTTCGTATCCCAGTCAGTGCGCATTCTGTGTGGTGGAGTCGCTGGTTTCTTCTGTCTGGTGATTTCGGGTGCCCCGATGACTTGTTTTGTTCTGGGGGGTCAATTTTTCTTCCCGACCGGGGATACATGCCCTATACACTCTTGGGTCAGGGCCCTCAGTCTGGGTTTGCACTTGTACATAGTGGTTAACAGGGCACTATAGCTCAGTGATTAGTGCGCGGGAATTGCACTCTATAGGCGCCTTCGTTACTAAAACTGCCACTGTATTCACGTGGAGTATGATCACATTAAACATGTGGGTCCGTAAGTCCTTCTGAGAGGTTGGTAGTAGGGGAAGGAGGGTACGGTCCCTGTGGATGCCTCCCCTACTGGGTTCCGGTCTAAATTGGGTGGCTCTTCCCGGCCTTCCAAATAGTTACCTTACACCTTTCTGGTAGGTCGGACAGTCTGGGTCTCAACAACAGCAACATAGTGATTAGCACTAATCCTTAAAATATTTTAAAATTAATAAGGAAAGCAATATATATATATATAGTGATCTCTCACTTATGCACGGACGCAGGGGACAGCGAGAAAAACGTGCATATGTGAGAGACGCGCATAAGCGAAAAACCACAAAACGGAGCTTAAAAGTGAAACATCAATACATTGCACTACATTATAATGTTAATTAATACTATGTATGTACTATTGAAAAATGTGAATTAGTTTTAAAATGCAATGAATTTATTTTTTAATGAATTACTATTTTTTAAGAACACAAAGAAAATGGAGATGCTTACATACTCAAATTTTATTTTACTCTTATTACTACTTTCTCACAAAATCGTTTACAATCGAGGATTGTTTTTATTTTCATGAAGAGTCTTCAAGTTCATGAAGACATGAAAAAGTTCCTTCACTTCCGGAATTGAACTGAAAATAGTCACACAAAGTTTCTAATGCTTCTAACGCTACTGTGTGAGTTGGAGGAACTTTTGCCGCATCTTCTTCATCATCGTCTTCCACCTCTTCATTTTTGTCACCACCATTTATTTCAGCTGCAATGTCTTCAATTTCCCACAGTTGAGCTGTGATTAAATTTTCATCTACATCTATGAATTCATTGAAAGTACACATAACGAATCCACCAGATACATGCCAGTATGCCAATCTTCTTCGTTTATGTCATTTTCACAATTTTCACTTCCATTTTCTGGCTTTTCACATTCATTTTCTGCTGGAAACGAAAATCCTGCTTTCTTAAAGCTGCTTTTAATACACTTAACAGAGATGTTTCTCCATGATGAGCACAACATATGAATTGCATCAAGGACGGTAACATGCTTCAATTCGTCTTTCATTGCACATTTTGTTTCTAAAGTAGCCAGAAGTCGACGGATTAAAGTTGTTCTGTAGTTCACTTTCACACAACGAATGACACTCAGATCCAAAGGTTGAATGTTGCTCGTGCAATTCGCAGGAAAAAACACAACTTTCCTGTTGTTGAAAGTTGGAAGATCTTGTGGGGGTGAGCAGGACATTGATCCATGAATAAGAGAACTTTCCGTTTTTCTTTTTACATTTTCCTGTCGAATTTATGAAGGAAATCCAAGAAAATATGCAATGTCATCCACTCCATTTTGTTGCTAGTGTAGTCGCAAGGAAGCTTCTTCACGTTCTTAAAACAGCGAAGTTTGTTTGAATTGCCAATGACCAATGGCGGGAATTTTTTTGAACCATCGGCACATTGCAACACAGCAAGACAGATAGTATTTGTTTACTTTTTTCCTACCATGGCATGGTTCCCCCTTGAATGCCAAGGTTCTGTCGGGCATCATTTTATAAAAAAGACCAGTTTCGTCACAATTGTAGATGTTTTTCGGTTCATATCCATTTACTAAAGTAGCCAAGTCTTCTTTCCATTGTTCTACAGTTCCTTCATTGACACACACACTTTCCCCAGAAAGGACACGAGTTGCCAAGCTATGCCTATTTTTGAATTTTTCAATCCATCCATGTGATGCAGAAAAGTTTTCCATTTCAAAACTCTTTGATAACTGTAGGGCCTTCACCCTTAGAAGCTCAACGTTAACAGGAATGTTCGAGGTATGAGCTTCTTTAAACCATAGCACCAAAACTTTCTCAAATTCTTCGTACTTTCCGCCTTGAATTCTGCTTCTTTTCTTCGACTGAATTCTACATTTTCGATGAGCTACTATTATCGCCTCCCGATTTTTTAAATCCCTCTCAATGTCGATTCTGGGACATTAAAATGCTCCGCTAAAGCTTTTTTCGAGGTATAAGGATTTTTTTTAAATTTTTTAATTTTCTTTTCGCCATTTTAAAATGCCCCGTGGCAGAATCGGGACGACACGGCAACAATGTCGCAGAACGGCAAAGGTTTCCTGCAGAAAGATTTTCCATTTTGGAAACAAATTATATTTTTGGGAGAATTAACATATTCACGCAAAAGCTCCGAGATCGTTCCGCAGAACTAGTTTCATTTTCTGCAGATGATGAATCACTTTCAAACATTCTGAATCCAGATAATAGGGAAAGAGGGAAGTTGACCTTTCACCAGTAGGGCAGTTCAGGGTCAAACAGAAAACGCTCTGCCCCTCTGTATCTGGCTTTCGGAGATCACCCGTCTTCTCTTCCTCGCCGGGTTAAAATTCGGCGAGGATGACCAATTTTTGAAAGTTGCCGTTCTCTCGGACGGCCTTGAGATTAGATTCCGTAAAAAAATAAAAATAAATAAATAACAAATTGTTGTCATCGTAAAATTATGACGAAAGCTACCATTTCCCGTGCCATGAATGAAAATTGGAATGTCGTCACCTGCAAATCCCCCCCCCCCCATAAACTTAGCTAGTGTGCATTATCAATGCCTTCTTTCTAGGCGAGCCATCAGATCCGCATTGTAACCACAGGCGCTAGTTATTTTTTCTCCCCTCATCCTCCACCCAGTGAATCCGATGACCGAACGAAAATGCGATAGCGCGTTCACGATCGAAGTGACATGTTCTGTTCTCCTTTTCGAGGTCTACATGTGCCAAAATTTTGGATTTTAGCAAGACCGACAATACCAATGCTTAAACCCGGACCACGCCCGAAGAAATTTATAAATGTAGAATGAACTTGGCCTGAAGATAACTGTGTCTCAGCAGACCCGAAATGATTTGTTTTCAAATATGTTAAAAACAAATTTGTCAAAATTTTGTACGGAGAATTTAGTTTGCTTTCTTAAACATTTATCTTTACATAGCTGAAATAAAAGCAATAAGTTCATGTATTCAATTTAAATCAATTTTAAAAATTTTAAAAATAAATATGTTTGGCCCGGTCGTAATGGACGTTTAAAAAAAAAAAAATTAAAAGATTCGGCCTGAAACAATAGAAAACTCAAGCCCAGCCCGGACCTAAGCCCAAATCCCCTTTTAACTCTTTAAAACCCAAACTATAAAATTTCCATTTGCTGTAATAGACAGGAGTAAGTAACAAGTTTGAATTTTTGGAATGGATTCTTCTAGTTTCAGCCAGAAGTGTTTTATTTTCTTCCCCACTTTGGTTTCAACTTTAAAACTAAAAAGGTTAAAATTCATTCATGGCATTTGTTCCAGTTGTTTGACAACTGAAGTTAAGGTATGAAACATCTATTCAGTCTGAAGATTTTAATCTTGATTGACTACATTCCCTAGAAATTAAGAGTGCCAATGAGGTTTAAACTGCTTAGAGACAAGAGGATTTATATGATTATTTATTTACCACGCCTTCAAGTTACCAAACATTGGAAAAAGGAGAGATTCCTTACATATCTTACCCCTCTGCCCCCACCCATAGATCAGAATTCTGCCGGTCCGGTCCTTTATTGGAGACTCCGCGTCGGCGAGTTTGATTGCGGCGGTTAAGCGCTGTGGGGGTCATGTATGAAAATATGTAGTTATCGCACTTCATCGTGAGGCAGTTGGTTTTAATTTATTATTGTTGTGCGATGTATTTAAGTATATATATTAATGAATATAAAGTGAAAAAATAATTCTTAGGAGGACGGGTAAAAATTTTCGAGGATGAGTAAAACATTTCACTAGCCATCCTCGCGGATGGGCTAGATTTTTCTGATTTCCTGAAGCCTGCTCTGTATGGTACGTTCACTTCTCTCCCTTCACTGAGATTCTATTTTTAGAAATGGAATAATGTGCTGCCTACGGATTAACTTGCATGTACGCACATGCTATATCTGATCTGTAACTATGATTTGAAAGGTTCTCGCTGAAAGAGTTTCTTTTGAGCATACCTTGTCACTTGATGCTTATGCATTACCACTTGCAGAAAGAAGCAGGCAGATTTATTTTGTTTCAAATATTTTTTATATGGAAGTGCCAAGTATTTTCAAAGATATTATCTCAGTTAATGATGTTTAGTCATGGCATCTAATGAGAAAGTTATTTGTAGTTTATGTGAAACTACAGTTATAAAAAAAACCTTAAAAACTCATTACAATCGACGTCATCCAGGTAAAGTGATAAATTGGAAGTGATAAATTGGAATCTTGACGTCTGGGGAAGACATCAAGAAAAGTTCAAAATTCCGATTTGTTTCTATGGCAGTATATGCCATTTATTCAGTCTATGATTTCTTCTTTAAAAATTTTGAAACAATACTTGGAAGAGTTATCAATCTGTTTTACTAATGACACCATCACAAATTTTGTAGCTCTTCTGAAAAGACTTCCTGGTCATTTATTTTCCAGTTTGAAGAAATCCATAGAAATGTTTGATATTAGTCAGGATATGACTAGTACATTTCTTGGCATGCCTTTACCAGAAAAGCCAGTTAGCTCAAAAACCCTGAGACTGCACAATTCAATCAACAAAACTGCATTGTTGAAAAATAATATGATTTAGCTAAGTACACTGCATCACTTAATAAGCAAGCAGATTCATATTTCTCTGAAAATGAATGTAAGAGTAAAGTGACTGCTTTTGGAGTTGCAAAACATTTAAACTTTTATTTAATAATGATTTCTTATTGTTTCCACAAACTACTGCAAATATACACCAAGCTGACACTGTAAAAGGTTTAAATGAAGTCAGTTTCAATGCATTGTTAGATGAAATCCCTTTTATTACAAAAGAAAAAGATGCAAAATGTACTGTTTGGTTCGAATTTGCCATTTTTAATGAATGATTGTATTCAAAATTATACAACTATATTTGTAATAGTAATATCTGTTCACAAAAGTTGCTTTACAAAACAGCTTTCCATGAGCTAAGTAGTAAAATACCATCATTCATAAAATTCTCTGCTTCAGCACTTACTGTGCCAATTTCTGAAGCAATATGCGAGACATGGGGTTCTGTCATTGACCAGGTGAATAAGCAGAGATTGAGATCTGCAGATGGAAATGAAGATGATATAGGAACAAATGATAAGAGAACTTTTATTAAAATAAATGAATCACCTTCTGGTTATAAAAATACTAGGAAGTGTTTAAAAGCAGCATTAAATCTAATGTATGGAACAAATTATTCTCTGCATTTTACAAACATTCATAGAAGCAAAAAGCTAGGAAAAATTGTTACCTCTAAAGTTATAAACAGAGTGAATAATGAAGCTGAATGTTTGCCTTGCTTCAAATGATTAATGGCACAGTTTGCTAGTACAAAATAAACGCAGTGCATTATCTTTCATCATATTTAAGATAAATATTGTGTTATAATGGTTTTTGTGTGTATATGTGTTTTAGTTAAACACTAAATAAAGCTGAATTTGTTAAACTAAATATTTTACTTTATTTATGAATTACTCTTAGATGTATCCATTTGTAAATTCTTACTTCACGGAACATTCTTGCAGTAAGATTTTGGTATTAATGATGTTTGTCGCAGAAAGCATAATAATTTTCTGCCACAGGGTTAAAACGTAATCATCTAACCAAAACTTCAAAGATTGTTCTTTCGTTAGCGATCAATGCCAAGTGGTACGTACCGTACTAACCTCTCTAATTGGCTGCGACTTTTACTGACGTCAATCACAAGAACCCCCCACGTACACCCCTGTGTATAAGGTAGAGGAATGTGTTCCTATAACCTGAATAATAGGGGAAGGGCCAGGGGATGCATTCTTAGAAGCAGAACAAAAAGGGTAAAATTCTTGTGATAAGCAACACCTGGCTACTTGAGGAACCTACTTTTTGAACTGAGAAATTTTTTTTTTGCAACGTACATAAGTGAGAGGTGCATTTTTAGTGCGGCGCATAAATGAATAAGAGTTATCATTGTTTTCCTATATTCTTGGCTGGGACCACAGAAAAAACGTGCATAAAAGAGAGCGTGTATAAGTGAGGGATATTCCAGTAGAGTCTCGATCGTAACACTGTCGGCACAGTTTTTTTTCCCCCCTGTTATTATAGGTGGGCGTATTGTATATGTAAAAATATTCTTTGGTTTTCAAGAATTCTTTGTGAGTTCCGGTGTAATTGTAATCAGTTTGCATCTTAAATTCCAGACAATGCTGAGTACATTTTCTAGACCATTCCAGCGATTTCAAATGCAAATCTCTGATAAAAACTACACTAGAACTCACAGCTAATTCACTAAAATCAAATAACGATTTAATAATCTGCTTATAACAAAAATAAAATAAAACAACTGTAGTGTCGGTGCACACACAGCCATGCCACGAATGCTTATTTTAAATCGCTGGTACATTTTATAGTTGATAATAATAATCTTATAATATGAAATCGTTTTTCATTGCTCCGAGTTAAAAGTTCGTATAATTAACATTAATTCCATCATTTCTGTCCGATGTACATAGAACAAAGAAACTCGTTAAACGTGACTGCTTTGTTGTTTTTTCCGTTTTATCTGGCGAATTATGTTTAAATTTAAAATCACCAAATAAATAAACAAAGCACAAATTTATAATTTATAATATTATTTAAGATATTACGATTGGAAAATAAACCCACTTCAAAATATGCAAACTGGCGATGGTTGTGGCCCTGTTGCGATTGTGAAAAATTATCCCCTACATACTTTCTTCCGTACTTGGTGCTTCAGGCTCTTCCGTACATAGATCTTTGGGCACTTATGATATGACTCACTCATGGCACTGGCGAGTGGCCAGTCTGAATAAATAAATACGCGCAAGAGAAATAAAATTAATTGAAAAAGAAAGAAAATGGAAAACTGCAATAGAACTCTCAGCGGCTGTCCCTACGATTTTCAGGTTTCCATGAGGGCTTCATGGTAATGCATTGCTGGAAGCCAGGATATGAGAATGCTACTGCATGCGTTTTATGATATCCCTGTGGGAGTTTGCCTTCGATGTTTGGCCATCCGAACGTTTTGGCTATCGATTGTTTACTAACAAATATTATCATTGCATTAAAAATAATAACAAAAAACATGGAAAACAATCTAAGTAAATTCTAGTCAAATTTTCTGTCTGACAATTTTTTAAAATTTATTTTAAATTCTAGTTCCTTTGTTGTTAATTTTTAGATTTTTAGTCCAAAATTTCTAGTCACCACATCTAATTTTTTAGGCACCCTGGCCCCCCGGATTTGTCGAGCCCTGGGTTAACTTGACTTTTTGTCATTATTTTTAATAAACATAATGTTTTATACTGTATTTAGTTGATATTAAGTTTCAATTTTATTCAGACTCTATAATCCGTTAAATTCTAAAATCCAAAATTGGCAAAGTCCGAATTTTTGAGGTTGTATTGTACATGCAGATAAAATGATATACAAATATAGAAAATTTCGAGTTATTTTTAATATTTTTTTCTCACTGTCATGTATTCATGGTAAATATCAGTTAAATCTAAAGTTATTTTTTGAAATTAGCGTTAAAATAGTACCACACAGTACCTGAAATTTTGATGAAGACAACAAGGAAAACCTGGAAAACTCAGGGAATTTCATTTTGAAGCACGTACTCGGAACAGAACATAAGTAGCTTTTAAAATAAAATTTATTTTATTGGTAAATTCTTCAAAGCAAATCTTTTTCAGTTAATTGTTCAGCACTGTTCCCACAAGCCTTAAAAAGTTATAATAAGGCCTGAATTTTCAGTTTTATGCGTTTAAAAGGTCTGATTTTTTGCATAAAAGCTTTAAAATAGCCTGAATTTTCATTCTGTCCATTCACATTAGCTGCAGCTGTTCTCTATTGCCCAATATCCGATTTCTTTCCTCTTATTGTGTAACATATTTAACTATAACATTTATTTTAATTGAAAATTTTCCAAAAAATTTTTTGTAACAGATTTGTAAGCTCCATCTATCAATGTAAAAATATTGAAAAATCAATTTTATTAAACTTTGAAAGCAGGGTTGGCATGTTTTTGATGACAGGTTATCAAAAATGTCAAAACCTAACCCTCAATGGCTATAATAAACCACCTTGTATTAGTTAAAGTAATAAACTGAACAACAATAACTCATCACTAAACAATCTCAGAAATTCAAAACTGATTGCTTATTAGTTTTGATAGCATATGAAGCCTAAGAAACCTTATTCCTTGTTTTTTACTTTAGTGCTAGGACAAACACAAGCCGTGTTGCATGGTGGAAAGGGATTTTGAGATGTGGGTATTCTCAGAGCAATATAGCATCTAAATTAGCAGAACTAGAGATAATGTTTCTATCTCAAGCTACCAGTTATTAAAAGAATGTTTTCTAATTTTGAAATTATTCGTTCTAAACTATGGAGTTGATTAGGCATTGAAAAAAGCTCAAATCTTTTAATGTGCTATACCGAATGCTGCGTGGATGAACTAAACCAGAATACTAAAAACAAATTGGGCAATCTTTTAAGAATATATGATACAGAAATTTTAAGCCTTTCCCAATAATATGCCCTTTTCTTTCATAATTATTATTCTAAATTCCTATTTCGCTTCCAACACATATTTCAACTACATTAAATTCTGTCCCACACCACTAAGGATCTATTATCCGGACTGCTTTGGACTTCAGGCAGTCTGGATAAGGGTTTTTTACGTAATTCGGAACACCTTTTCTAAAACTTACTTTAATGGTCTAAAATGTTATAGAAAATTATAATTCATTTTAAAAACATGTATTAAATAAAGCTTTTTTACAATCCAAATGAAAGGATACACTTGTTTAACTAAAATGCAAATTACATGTAATTATAGTATCAAATTTAGTGATTAAGAAAATTTTTGAAAGAAAAGAATGTCTGAAAAAAGTTGATTATTCAGGGTAGTTATTAGAAGTATTTTTTTTTTTTTTAACATTTCAACTAAAGTGGGCCCTCATCATATTCATCTAATATTTTGGCAGAAGCAATTTTGTTCATATGTTGCAAAATATTTTAAAGTACTTTTAATAAAATTAAGATGAGAAGGATGTTCATTTTTAATTGAAATGAGAGTTTCAACTATGGGTGCAAATATATCAAATTATAATTTATGCTCTTCAAATGTATTTCCAATAAGCCTTATAATTCTAAATGCCTGAATAAATAGAAAAATTTTAATTTCGTTATCCAAAACATATATCTCATTTTCACCAACAATATGTTTAAAAGATAATATCCCAGCATAAAAAGCACAAAAAATATAGAAATATTAGTGGATGGAAGCAAATTGAAAAAATGGAAAATATTTAAAAATAAAACGAAATATACCGGCGATCGTGTTTAAATAAAAAAATTTCGCGATATTGCTAAACTGTCTTCTATAAATTACTAATTAATAAATGTAACACGTTAAAACCCCATAAATATACTGCAATGGAACTTTTTGCTAGGGTCAATTTTCGGTCCAAAATAGTCATTTTCATCCAAATAATAGGATTTAATTGAAAATGATTTTGATCTTGGAATTCCATCAATGTTTTTTAAAATATTGTGTATATTTCCCCGGAGATGAAAAAAAGAAACGGATTTTTCCGAGAAAATGACAAGTTTATTGCTTAGGTTAAGTATTTAAAGGGATCAACCAGAAGGCCCTGAATGACATTTTATAGCTGCTATACTTTTCTCTGCATTTCGGCAAAAGTTAACTCTCATTAATCGGGAATTCCTTACTTAAACATACTTTCTATCATCTCGTAAATGTGCTGATGACTCCCTTTTTTTTTCATCTTTTCCAATAAATGTTTATTAAATTGTGCAAAATAATGTGAATTCTGTGCGGCACATTGCGTTTGAAGAGCTTAAGATTTCTTTAGTGATATCGGGATATTTCTATCGAAAAAGTTGGAATACTTTTACCGAAAATCAAAGTCCTGGAACAAAGTGCAGAAAAAAAAATGTAACGAATTCGGAAAAATCGAAACCTTTGGGCCTAGTGTGCTCTGCCCTATACACCCAGAAAAAAATTAAACACCATTAAAAAAGCACCTTGCCGTGACTTGTCCGGAACTAAGGCTCCTATAAGGCTATACAGGAGACTTATCCGAAACTAGTGAAGAATGGAATGATGCATCTCGCCGTCAATGTGACGGTCTCGCCCGTGCCGGATTGTCACCTCCGAGAGCTACTATCGGGAGTGACAGCCGGATGCAGCCGCTTAGGAAATTTTCGGGAAAAATGGTGCTACTTTGGATGTTTTCCGGAAAAGAGGAGTTGTGGAACTTCTCGGAAGAAACACGATCCACAGAATATTTTCATTCGCTATCGTGAGAATTTCTCGCGTTCGTTTTCGAAATTTAAGAAGAATCAGCGGCGACGAGTGCACGCAGCATTTTTTTCTGTTCGGGAATTTTGAATTTCGTGTGCGGTTTGCACGTCCTACTTTAAACCCTCTAAAATAGTAGGTAGTGATATTGCTAATTAAAGCAAAAAAGCATTTGGCGGGATTTTAAACAAAAAATCACTATTTGGTGCAATGTTTGGCAAATAATCGCTTGTTGGCGCAGAATTTGGCATTATTTTGTTGTATTCCGGTTTTGGGAGAGTCCGGATATTGGAACGCTAGATAAGAGGTCGCGTTCTGTATTAACAAAGTCTGCCAGCACTTCTTCTTTTCCTGGACCATACCATATATGGTCACTAATCTTAACTTCTATGAAAACTTTCTCATATGAAACTGCTTCACCATCATTTTTAAAGCCTAAAACATAAAGACAGCATGTGTCCCATGCCTCATATCCCTCCCCCTCTGATATAAATGTAATTTGTACTTATGTGTGAACCAACACAGACTGCACTGAGATTTGGTGAGGGCTGGTCGAAGATTAAGAGTCATCTAGCATATGTAACTATATCTATTTCTAGTGTCATCTAATAAAGTAGATTTTTGATAACGTAATACGTCTCTTCCCTTTCCTATTTCCACCAATATTGCATATATATTTTAGGAGACCTTACTTTCAAATCTTGTTTTTTGCATTAAATTTAAAATATTTTTTTGTATATTAATTCAAATGGTAACTGGTCTTTATTTTCCTTCTATTTTGTTATATTTTTAAATATCCAAAAATATTTTTGAAAATACTATTTATTTGTGTTGCAATTATAATATTTGCATTAATAATCATATTGTGTGGATATTGATAAAAGTTTAGATTTTCCCCAATTTTTAAAACAAATATATTTTGCATACATCTTCTTTTAGTAGTTTTTTATGGTTTTCGGCAGTCTTGACTGTTAAATTCAGGTTTAAATCAAGAACTAATTTTGATGTCAAATTGCTAACCCTGTGAAAGTGATCTCCCCTTCCCCCCCTTAAATGAATTAAAATTAATAAAACTGATACATCTTGATTTTAAACAAGGTTTGTAGCAGACACACATTTTGTCCAAACCTGATACAAGTAGCTGTAAAAATTTTAAATATTGCCTGAAAAAGGCTTGCATTTTAAATCTACTTAAAGAATGGGAATCATGTTCAATACCTAAAGGTTTTACTTTGCTTATAAAGAGATATGAAATTATTTTTACATGAAAAAGTTTTATTAATATAACCTATCACATACGATAATTTATGTTTTGTTTTCATATATGAGTTATTATTTCTTTCAAGTTGTGTGGACTGACTGTATCATTATAACATATTTAACTGAGGCAAAATCTGAAAATTATTTTCCTTTCGTATTTGATAGGTAACCCTATACCTCATCGTAAGTTGCCTCCCGAAGATGCCGTTGCATTTTACACTGATCCCAAGACTCGTGGTTATTTAGCTGATCCTGAAAAAATTGCTAGTGAAAGATTTGCCCTATCCCAGAAATATTGTTACAAGTTTATTGACATTTCCGAAGATCCTATGGTAAGTTGTGCATTTCTTTCTAACTTTTGACTGCTCTAACTTTAGACTGTGTATAAAGCATAGTATAGTTGAAACTCCATTTGATGAACATCTACAAGGTAGGATTAAAAAGTTCGGAGACTGTGCGGATATCTCCAACCCTAATTGGAGGAGAGGGGAACTATTTTACCGTGGCTTAGAGGCAATGTGACACGATATGTGAAAAGGAAGAAGCTTGTGTTTTTCTAGACAATGCGTGTCAGTGAACTGTAGTCATTCGTGTTTGTCGAAAGTGGAAATGGCGTTTGAAGAACAACATGCGAATATCAAATTTTGCCAGCGTTTGGGGAATTTGCTGGCAGAATTTGATATTCGCATGTTGTTCTTTCTTCAGACGCCATTTTTCATTTTCGATGAACACGAACGACTACAGTTCACTGACACACATTGTCTGGAAAAACACAAGCTTCTTCCTTTTCACATCTCGTGTCACATGTGCCTCTAAGCCTTGGTAAAATAGTTTCCCTCTCCTCTAATTAGGGTTGGAGATATCAGCACAGTCTCCGAACTTTTTGATCTTACCTTGTATTAAGTGAATTTTTTGTAGGATGATGAACTATTTAAAGAATTTCTTTATAAATGATATCTAAATAGTAAAGACTTTTTTATTTAACAAAACTTTTATCTAAACACTTTTACATGACTATTTGTATATTTAAAGCACCAGCTGTTTTTTTTTTAATTCATTTTGAAAGATTTATCAACAGGGGTGAGGAATCCCACAAGTCACCGACAAGTCCAGTATTTCATTTGATAAATCAGATCTTATTTGCGTCATCAAAATTTTGAAATTTTAATCTAAAAATCTGTAAGCATGGTCCTGAATATACAAAATAATGGTGACTTCCTAGTGGCTTGAAGCACATGGCAGACTGAAAATTCTGGCTTTAATTTTAGAATCAGTTGTGAGTGGTTGTTGTGAGCCGAAAATTGGTTTACATGATCACGGCCGTACCGTGCTGAAAACACCGGTTCTCGTTAGATCACCGAAGTCAAGCAGCATCGGGCGCGGTTAGTACTTGGTGGGTGACCACCTCGGAACACCGCGTGCTGTTGGCCATCTCGGGTGCGGTATCCCCGTGGTTTGCGCGCTAGATTTGCACGCTACCACGAATGCCGCCGTGTTCATGCGGAGTACGATCACGTTAAACATGTGGGTCCGTAAGTCCTTCCGAGAGGTTGGTGGTAGGGGAAGGAGGGTACGGTCCCTGTGGATGCCTCCCCCCACTGGGTTCCGGTCTAAATTGTGTGGCACTTCCCGGCCGTCCATACTGTTACCTTACACCTTTCTGGTAGGTCGGATGGTCTGGGTCTCAACAACAACCAACTGGACTAGTGTATTGTTTGCCATATATGGGAAGGGCCCTCTGCTCCACTCACACAGAATGCAAAGATTTTCCCAAATTGGACCAAGGAGTTTTGCCATGTTTAAGATAGTCCCATACTTAAACAAATATTTTGGAAGATGAAAATATCCAACTTTTTATTGGCTATTGCCTCACGACTTTGTATACAGAGAGAAATGAAATGAAAAGTAAAAGAAAAACTCTTTTTTTCTTCTACGTTTGTGCATGATTCTATCGTTGTAAACCTAGAGTGACAGCAGACAGCCATAGACAATTTTCTTTTCCAGAGAATGCAAGACTTGGTCCATCCAGTTTCAAATCGATTGGCCATAGAGACACGGACAGATTTTGGAATTTCATATATGCTTAAACATAACTAACTACTGTAAGCAATGAACAGGATATTAACTACATGAGCAACGGGTAATACATATCTGACTAGTTTTTAACACTGTACAACAAAGTTGAAAAGTGTTTATGACTTTGTTCATTCTGCTTGTCTGTCTGTCTGTCTGTCCATTAGCACAATAACTGCCCTAAAAATGACTTTATCAAATCGAAATTTTAGTATGTTGTTCAAATGGTTTGTGGGATCTATGGGAATATAAATGAATACTATCACCCAATAAGTTTTGGATTGAACCCGGGTTGAGAAAATGAAACCCGGTCAATGTGAATGAATCACATTGACCTCTATGGGACGTAATTTTTCAAACATTTTTTAAGCAGATTTAAAATTCACAAATTGTTTCAAAAGTTTTAGGAAATATTCAAATTATCCCATAAAATATAAAAAAAAAATCAGCAAAATATATTCAGTAGTTTTTTAAATAAAAATTAAAATAATAATTACACCTCTTATATGAAACGATCACGTGACCATGAAATGAAAAGATCACATGACCCACTTCAAAATAAAATATGGCATCCATCTTGTGTCAAAATTGTGATTTTTAAAGTTCTTTTTAATTCATATTTAGTGTTGTATCAGTCCTGAAACCGTTTTATTTTTGCTTAAATTCTGTGCATCTGCATACTGAAACAATGCAATTACAATATATTTGAGTTTAAATGATCATCAAACTTTGATTATTTCTACAAAGAAGCCTAATTTTCATTTATGGAAAATGTAAACACCAAAATATGTAGAATGAGTTGTATAAGAATTGCTGCTTTTCTTTAACGCAAAATTATTTAGCTCATGGATTCTGCAATATAGCTGATATGAATGAAATATTCATTGATTTTACAGAGAGAAGGTCGATTTTTTCAATAACGTTTTAAGCATAGAGTTAAGTTACTTGTACCTCCATGGTCTCAAGTTTTTAAATAAAATAAATTATTATAGTATTGTGATGAATGAAAGGAATGGAAAAATGTTTATGAATGAAATGCTGCTTTTATAGAGAGCCAGGCATGTTATATTTCGATGACGTCATTTGAATAAATTTCATTTGTTTTCAATGAAGTTTTCAAATATAATAAATTATTGTAGTATTATGATAATTTTAAAAATATTACCGAGGAATGTATCACATTTTAGAGATGTTTAAACCAGGCAATTTATATTTTAATGCGTCATTTGAATAAAGTTCATTTTTTTCGATGAAGTTAAGTTTTGAAATATAATAAATTAATGTAGTATTGCGATAATTTTAAAAATATTACCGAGGAATGTATCGCATTTTAGAGATGTTTAAATAAAATTGCATTGCAGTTGGAAAGTGTTTCACAATCAATGCTTTATGCATGATTGATGTTTCTTGTTAAATTAATATAGGTGAATTTTTTAAGAGTATTTTTAATTTACTGTCTGCTCCTTGATTGTTTCCATAAGGTGCAGGGGTTTAAAGCCTATTGTAAGACAAATAAGACTAATAGTTTCCAACCCTATCTTTTTTATTAATAAATTAATGGTGTTGGTTCAGGGTCATATCCATGATATCCATTTTCTAGATTTTTCTAAAAGGAGGATAATTTTCCTTGGGGCAAAAGTTGTTTCTGCTACAAGATGTATAACAAATCCCACTGTAGCAAACCCCTGATATTGCAATCTCACAGATATAAGTGACCTTTATTCTGTTTTTAACTGGTCTTCTGTACAATTAATGTTATCATTTATAATGAGCTACCAACTACATGCAGTTCGAAAATGTTTGTAAAACTCCACTATTGAACAATTTTCGTTTTGTATTCCAAGAATGTGAAGAGTCCCATAGATTGGAATTTCTTTACCTTTTGTTCAACTTTCAAGGTCATCTGACACTTGTTTTACTGTCATTGATTTTTTCTCTTCTTCTCAAACACCTGTTTATAGAATAAGCACATTATGGACAGAAATGTTGGCATCAAGAATGCATCGTCCAATATTGAAGACAAATTAAAGTTTATCACCAACAAATTTTTATTTTCCTAAATGTTGGAATTAAAGTAATTGACTCATTTTTGATTGCCGTTAATAAAGTAGATTAAATTTATCTCCAGTCCCAATCATTCCAGAAAAGAATTATGGGTTGTTCTTGAACTAGGGGAATAACAATAATGCTAAGAGTTATGTAGATACTATCACTGTATTGTTATTTATTCTTTATTTGAATTCAGTTTTAAAACTATTTGTTTATTATTTGATATTATGTTTTGCTGTAAATATACATCTTGTAAACATATAATGTGAACATTCTTAACTATTTATGAAAATTTTAGCTGACCATGTGTTTTTAATAGAAATATAGGATATAGTGAAACCTCAGTTTTAACAGACCTTACAAATAATTCTGTGAGGATTCACTATATCATTGTTTGACTGCATTAATATTTTTGAATTTATGCTGTAATTATTCTAATGGAAATTTTTTGTCATATTTTTAATTTTATTACAGTTTGAGATGTTAACCAGAAGGAAGGACCCTAGACAAGTTTTCTTTGGTTTAGAACCAGGATGGCTAGTTAATTTAGCTGATAAAACGATTCTTAGACCAACAGATGAAGTCTTGGAAGCATATTATAAAACCTGATTGTTGTTTGAATTTACTGTGTCTGAAACTACATTTGAATAAATGTATATAGTAACTTTTAATGATGTCTAGTTTTTCAAAAACCTAGTTTAGCTCACTGTTCTCATGCTCCTTATAAAAGTCTAATTTCGGAAAGCAATTTTTTGGGTTATTTTTATATTAAATGCTTAGAATCTCTTTAATTTTCTAGCTAATTACAACTTGATATATAGTGCATGCATACTATATCAAGAAATATTGTTAGGAAAATGTAATAATACCTATATTATTACATTTTATATAATATATTATTATACCTATATTATTACATTTTTATATAATTAAAAATATACCTCTCTTTTACACTATGTATTGCAATATAATTTGCAGCACATATAACTTGAACTTCATTTGAGAGTCTGAAGAAAGGCCTAAAATTGATCTTCCATTTATTTGTAGTTCATTTCAATTTTGATTTGGCAGTTTTAAAAGCAGGATATTTCAGCATGTTAGTGTTTTAAGAAAAGGAAATGATGGGGAATTTTTAAAACATTTACAACACATATCAAATTGCCAAATTTTTAATCTTTGAAGGATTAAACCGTATTCTGTGTCCTTATACTGAAATTTGTATACCGATAAAGAACTTATACTAGAAAAAGCTGGGCTTTGAATGGACTTGTATGTACGGGTATGCAAGCTGTGAAATACAAATTTAAACTATAAGTCATTAAATAAATTATGAAATTTGAAGTATAAAAAAAATTTCACTAGTAAGTTTACAGAATTTAAATTGTAAAGTTAAACAATTTAAATAAGGTAAACAATGTAATCAAATTAACACATTTAAATCATTAAAGCATATTTCCATATATTAGTGTTTTATTATGTATCATGTAGGTGAAGGGTAACCTTAATTCCATGGCATGTAATTTGTTACATTCTTCTAGCAACCATGTAAAATGAGATAAGGTTGTGAAGCTTAATATTGGACTCATTTTTAACTTTTCTACAACAATGTTTTTTACATGCTATTTATTGGAAACATAGTGAGTATGCACAGTTTAAAAATGGCCATTTTGCCTTATTACAGTTCATTTTGAAATGATTTCAGAATTATAATTCTGAAAATTTGTGTGCAATTTCACGTATGTATGCAAAATTTGATTTTTTTATTGTAGTTTTCGAGTAAAAAGGATAACAAAATTCAAACAAATATTAATTTTGCTTTATCAAAAATGGAAAATGGACATCACTTTAGTTGTCCATA
The DNA here is from genome assembly GCA_951213105.1 of Amaurobius ferox. NCBI lineage: Eukaryota > Metazoa > Arthropoda > Arachnida > Araneae > Amaurobiidae > Amaurobius > Amaurobius ferox. The sequence goes on along the minus strand of OX578147.1, from coordinate 87,522,842 downwards.
AATAAAAAGTAATTGATTTTTCGTAGAAAGAATGAAAAGAAATCCTGTAGTTTTAAATGATGTCCTGTACATTTTTATTAACACTTTACAACAAAGTTGAAAAGTGTTTATGACTTTGTTCATTCATTCTGTTTGTCTGTCTGTCTGTCTGTCTGTCCGTTAGCACGATAACTGCCGTAAAAATGACTTAATCAAAATGAAATTGTAGTATGTTGTTCAGACGGTCTGTAGGACCTATGGGAGTATAAATGAATAATATCACCCAATTAGTTTTGGATTGAACCTGGGTTGAAAAAATGAAATACATTTAGCTCTATGGGACCTACTTTTTCAAACATTTTTTAAGCGGATTTAAAATTCACAAATTGCTTCGAAAATTTTAGGTAATATTCAAATTGTTCCATAAAATATATAAAAAAAAATTCAGCTAAATATATTCAGTAGTTTTTTAAATAAAAATTAAAATAATAATTACACCTCTTATATGAAACGATCACGTGACCATGAAATGAAAAGATCACATGACCCACTTCAAAATGATATATGGCATCCATCTTGTTTCAAAATCGTGATTTTTTAAGTTCTTTTTAATTCATATTGAGTGTCGTATCCGTCCTAAAACTACTTTATTTTTGCTTAAATTCTGTGCATCTACATACTGAAACAACGTAAATACAATATATTTGAATTTAAATGATTATCCAAATTTGATTATTTCTACAACGAAGCTTATTTTTCACTTATGTAAAATGTAAACAGCAAAATATGTAGAATGAGTTGTATTAGAGTTGCTGTATTTCTTTAACACAAAAAAATTTAGCCCATGGAGTCTGCACGGCTGATATGAATGAAATATTAATTGATTTTATAAAGAGAAGGATGATTTTTTTCGATGAAGTTTTAAGCATAGAGTTTAATTACTTGTAGCTCCATGGTCTTAATTTTTAAATAAAATAAATTATTATAGTATTGTGATAAATGAAATGAATGGGAGAAAGTTATGAATGAAATGCTGTTTTTATAGAGAGATCCAGGCGTGTCATTTTTTCTATGACGTCATTTAAATTAATTTCAGTTGTTTTCGATGAAGTTTTTAAATATAATAAATTATCGTAGTATTATGATAGTTTTAAAAATATTACCGTGGAATGTATAGCATTTTAGAGATATTTAAACCAGGCAATTTATATTTCAATGCCGTCATTTGAATGAAGTTCATTTTTTTCAATGAAGGTTTAAGTTTTCAAATATAATAAATTAGTGTAGTATTGTGATAAGTTTTAAAATATTACCGAGGAATGTATTGCATTTTAGACTTTTTAAAATAAAATTGCATTGAAGTTGGAAAGTGTTTCATAATCAATGCTTTAAGCATGATTGATCTTTCTTGTTTATTTTTATTTTATTTTTACTTCTGGTGTAAGTAAATGTTATGCAAGAAAAATCAATTTCAATGGAGTGTTTTAAAGCATTTCATGTTTGCTCTTTACAAAAAATACTTCAGTGTACCAGAAGGTATATTTTTATGATAACCAGATTAATTTTTGATGTGTTTTTATTTTGTTACACCAAATTATCTAAGGTTAGAAAATGTAGATGATCTTTAATTTTTTGTTTAACTTGAAACAAACATTTCATCAAATATCTGAATTTCATTAAAATGTTACAAATTGTTAATATGTGGAGAACAGTTTATCGTGGTCTTGTTGGACTAGTTTAATTTGATTTATTATGTAAAAGTATAATTTGTTTTATTTTAATCCTTCAATTTTTGGGCAACAGTATAAAAAATGATATTTTTTTTTCAGTTTATACCAAAATTAAAAGTAGTATAGATGGCACTTAAGATAACTGACTACTCAAATAAAATCACTTTGCACAGAGGATAAAGAAAATTAATAAATTAAATTATGCTTGAATTAAGATAAAAATACAAAGCATCATGCTGCTATTTGAAGGATAGCTTGGATTCTTATTTTGTCAGTTCCAGAAAATTCAACAAATCGGATATCCAAACATCAAAATATAACATGTTGATATTTTGAAGACCTGATTACTCAAAATCTGATGACATTACAATTACAAATGACCTGATGATGTTACAATTACAAAATATTTGTTTGCAGCCATTTTTCACTACAATGATTTAAACTATCAAGTTTTGTGATCATTGAGTCATAAATAACTCATTTTATGCTTGATTACGTCAAATTTTGGCCTATGCTGCCTATGTTAAGAAAATATAAAATTTCAAATAGATTTAAAAGTTTTTGCTTAAATTAATTTTTTTATCTAATTCTAGATTTTTTGGTAGCATAGCCAAATATAAAGTTTCGGTAAAATCCATTCATATTTGGGACAGTTATTATGTCAAGAAATCATCCACAGACAGACAGATGGACATCTCTCCAAAAATAGTCAAAACATGTTCAGGAGGTCTTAAAACATATATTGGCTTCAAAATCAAAAAATTTCATGAATAAAACTTTATATAATATTCTATAGTTTGAGAAAGTAAAAATCAGCATCCTTCTTTAGGCTATAAAGGCAAAGCAATCACACTAACAAAATAAGTTGGTGCTTGTCTAGTTTCAAAAACCATATAATCTATATATCTAGCTGCCAAGTGTCCATTTGTTTGTCTGTCTGTCCGTCTGTTACACTATTTTAAGCGCTTCCCGAATAGATAGAGCCTTGCAATTTGGTACACGGATCGATCGTATCCTAAAACCCCTTGGAAAAATCGTATTTCCCGAAAATATTTTGAAGAGAGTGTGTTCCATACCAAAACGTGTGAAATGTTAAGAAAAGCATGCTTTGCAATAAGATAGAGACTTCATATTTGGTGTATGGGTAAATCGATCGAAAGGAAGAAAGTGTGCAATTTCAGATTTCCAGTATTTTCTACTTAGGGGGGTGCTGCACACCAAAATGGTTCAATTTACTGAATAAATGATAAACGGTTCCAATAAAATTTGATAGAGGCTTGAAATTTGGTATATGGTCTAATCATTTGATGAAAACACCCAAGACGAATAGAATTTTTAAAAAATGTTCGTTTAAGGGGGTGCTCCAGAGAAAAACAATAAAATGTTCGAAAGGTGAATTGATAAAAAAACATTCTTTGGTATGAGATAGAGATTTCAAATTTGGTGTACGGGTAGATAATTTAGAAGGAAGAAAGTGTACAATTTCAGTTTTCCAATATTTTCTACTTTACGGGGTGCTGCATACCAAAATGTTCGATTTTCGGAATAAAGGAGAAACGTCCCTTTTGAAACGTCATAGAGGCTTGATATTTGGTATATGGGTGAATCATCTGATAGAAAACCCAAGAAGATGGAGTTTTTCAAAAATGTATATTTTAGGGGGTGGGTACTCCACACAAAAACATTCGAAAGGTGAAATGATAAAAAAAGTATGCTTCGCAGTGAGATAGAGACTTCAAATTTGGTGTACGGGTAAATAGTTGGAAAGGAAGAAAGTGTGTAATTTCAGTTTTCCAACATTTGCCATTGTAGGGGGTGCCGCTCACTAAAATATTCGATTTGACAAACCAATGAAAAACTCCTTCTTTGCAATGTGATAGAGGCTTGATATTTATTGTATGGGCTGATCATATGATAAAAAAACCTAAGCTGAATACGGGTTTTCAAAATCGTTCATTTAAGGAGGTGCTACATAGAAAAATCTTCGAAAGGTGAAGTGATAGGAAAACATGCTTCGCGATGGGATAGAGACTTCAAATTTGGTGTACGGGTAGATAATTTGAAAAGAAGAAAGTGTGCAATTTCAGATTTCCAATATTTGTCACTTTAGGGGGTGCTGCAAAGCAATATGTTCGATTTTCCGAATAAAGGAGATGCGATTTTTTTAAATCTGATAGGAGCTTGATATTTGGTATATGGGCCAATCATCTGATAAAAAACCCAATACGAGTTTTTTAAAAATGTTCATTTATGGGTATGCTCCACAGAAAAACATTTGAGGGGAAAATGATAAAATAGTATGCTTCAGGATGAGATAGAGACTTTATTTGGTGTACGGGTATAGAGTTCGAAAGGAAGAAGTGGGCAATTTAAGTTCTCCAATATTTTCTTCTTTAGGGGGTTCTGCACACAAAAACATTTGATTTGCCGAATAAATGTGAAACGCAAATTATTTAAAAATTTGCATTTTCCAGAGCTTGCTTATTATGAGACCGTTGATTTTCAATGGGTATTTGGCTAGTACTGTTTCTAATTTGCTTTAGGTTGTGCTTTTAATGAAGATGATCTTTTGGGGCAATCTACCATTGATACTGATGAAAAGTTTCTAGTCAACAAACACAAAACGTTATTTCTATTAAACTGATTGATGCCTTTTATCCAAGTTTGTTCTATTTTTTGTCCTGAAAATGGTGGTGAGACTGAGCGGGACTAGTCGACTACAGAAATTCCTTATACATCCTTGATAGCAGCCTGCATCTGCAAATCAGCTGACTATAATTAAGGATGTTGTAAGCCCTCTTTATAAGGTCAGAAATATTGTGCATTAATTAAGAGAGTATATACAACAGCATAGGTAATAGGCAAAGAACAAATGATGAGGGAGAGTGGTATTAACTAAGAATGATATACAGGTCATTAAAATTGAAACTATGGCAATGTAAATTCAATTTCAATTACTAATGCATTGGTCTTTGTGGTTACAACTTTCTTTTATCATTTGGTCTTTGCTTATTATTTATGCAGTTGTGTTTATTCTTAATTAATATACACTGTTTTTGACTTGAGGAAGGGGGTTATATGTTTTAAGGCACTTGAAGTAATTATGGTCACCTATAATTTACAATGCCTGTTTCTACCAAAGAAATGCAGGAATTTGTATTCTCACATGTGGCAATTTATCTCATGGTAAAATCAACTATTGCTAGCCGATTAGGTCTTTTAGAGCTGAAAGAATGTAAGTTGGATTGTGTTGATTATACAGTAGCCCCTCATATCGCGCTTGCTGGAAGACTTGGCAAAATGCTTGATATATCCGAATGTGCGATATATCGGGTGATATGATAAAAATTATACTTTTATGAACATATGTAATAAAAATTTAGGAGCGAAAGTACAATAATAAAAGAGATAATAATAAAACCCTCATTCACTCCTGTCCCACCACCTACTCATGTTGTAACACTCCAGTCTTGGGAAAGCAAAAGAATGTAAACGAAAAATCAGAAAAAAAATAAATAAAATGGGAGACATAGAAGTGCGATATATCCGAATGCGCGATATATTGAGGCGCGATATAATGATGGATTACTGTATTGGTGTTTCACGAAGAGTATTTGAAAGGAAAGAAGGAAAAATCAAAGGTTGGTCATAGAAGTAAAGTGAAATTTGAAAAATAGTCAGCAAACACAGAAGAATTCAGCTATGACAGTTGCATCCCCAGAACTAATAATTTCATTAAAATGCAAAATTTAATTTTGTATATAGATTTTAATCAAAATAATTTAAGCTACTAAAATTTGTGATTTTAATTAGGACTGAAGAGATTTAAACGGTACTTTTTGATGAAAAATTCGTTGAAATATTGATCATAGTGTGAATATCTAAATTCCACTTAAAGTCCGCTTAAAGTACATATGAGGGACATCTACAAATCTGTTCAAAACAGGAAAACTGCCAATTGAAATTTGCTACCATTTAATTTTGAATAATTGCCTTTTTGCTGGTTTTTTTCAATCGAACGAAAAATACCCAATAAGAATAATTATGATATCTTGGCAAACTTTTATCAAAAGGTACCGAGTATACATTTATTTAGGCCTAATTAAATGCATTTCAAATTTTACTAATTGACATTTTTTATTAGGGCATATAAAAAATGAAAGTTTGCACTTTTATAAAATTAGCAGTTTTAAGGGATGCAACTATTATAGCTAATTTCTCTTCTGTTTGCTGATTATTTTTCATATTTCACTTTACTTCTACAGCCAACCTTTGATTTTTTTTATTCTTTTCAGATGCCCTTTGTAAAATATTTGGTATAATTAGAATGTGAGATATTCAAAATATTCCTTTTTATGATTAACTGTACATAACTATTAGAAGTCCATTTTATTCAAGGATTTGCTTTAGAAAAACACATTGAGAATAATTTGGGTTAAACTTTTAAGTAAAAATCATTGTATACAATATGTAAAAGATTACTGTATATTTCCATTATATTTGAAAATCGAAACATCTTTGTCAACATCATCAGCAAAACTAGAAGAAAAAAGTGGAATTTAATTTAACACTCCACTGTTACTGACTGAAAATAAAGATTTCGAAATGTACACCAAAAAAATTTCAGAATTCTTATTTTAAAGAAGTTTTGTATTCCCTGGTTATCTTATCTCTTACCCCTTGCTAAGTATAGCAGAAACTGGGAAATCTGTCCAAGGGTTGTGAAGTGCACAGATTAATACATACAGATGTTTCACTGCTACCCCAGTGCCCTCAACCGCCAACCAAAGTTAAATAAAATATCAAGATTGGCACTCTTGGCAATGGTCTGTGCAGTTTTCGCCAAGACGTTCTGCTAATATAACCCTATTTGGCACTAAACGAAACACTTGAATAACTTTATTCTATCATCGATCGCATGTTTATATGTGTAAAACATTTCTCTTCTATTTCGTACTTTATAATCAATTATTTTATCTTTTATGGATTACTAAAAGAAGAGGGATTACGTTTACAAGGTATGTAATTTATTTTTATTTAAATAAAAAGATTATTTGCTTTGCATCCCATATTTCATCCTATGCGCGTGTTCATCATAAGAAAATGGTGCAGTATTATCAAGAAGCAGTGGCATTATTAGTTAAAAAACCTTTTCCGCATTTATATAAAATGTATAAAAATTGATATTGATATTGAAATTCGATACCTTTGATAATGCATTTATGTAAATTTGTTATTTATTATAAGAATATAAGTGCATTAAAAAAAAAATTATATTAACAGCATCTCAGAATAAATTAAGGACTCAGCAATTTAATAACACGCTAGTATACTTTTTAGGCTGAAAATATTATATAATATTTCAGTCTTTTGGGTATGTTAGCTTGTAATTTTTGGTGTATAATGATTTACAGTGATGTAATACATCAATTTTTTATTCAATTTATGATTACATGAATTAAATATATATCTATGTTTATTTATTTAAATTTACATATATTATAGAAAAAGGATTTTTAAATGCTTATCATGTTTATAGTTTAAAAATATTATAAAAGTACAGTTCTGTAATTTTTTTTTTTTTTTGGCTGCATTAACATAAAATCGCCAATTGAGCGACAGTCGCCAAATCTAGCAGTCGAGCTCTTTTTACGTCATAGCTGCGATGGTTGGCTCCTCAAACGTTAGTGTCTATGCGAAATCCTATGTTAACAATGTTGCCATAGGTTCCTATGGGAGTGAACCTTCTGAATATGGTATTCTGTGGTGAAGTGCTTTCTTACTTGCATCACTCAGTTATAGTGCAGAAGTCTCTTAACTGTATGTTTTGTATGTCATCCAAGTTCCTATAACCCTACATTCCTGTATGGTATGATGACACGCTATCATGTGTAGAACAGTTTAGTACGGATAGACATTGATTCTTCTGATATCTTTGTTGCTAATACATATCAAAATCATTTCAGAAACATTAAAAAAGGAAATGTATCTAAACTTTGTTTTGGATAAATCTTATTTTATTATATAAAAAAAAAAAAAATTGTCTCAATAAGTAATTGAATCACCAATCTCTAGCTGGTCAGATAATGTTATATTCATTGAGCCCCTTAAATTCTATCTTTCCTTCTATATTATCATAAATTCATAAGAGTCAGATTAGAGTGTAACTTCTGATTTGATCAACTCATGTCTGTGCTTTATTCATAGAAGATATTCTGTTCTGCTTGATTCTCTACAAATTGATATATATATATATATATATATATATATATATATATATATATATATATATATATATATATATAAATAAATATGTATAAATGAAAGTTACAAAATTCCAGAAATCACACGAATAAGGCGCTATGCTGCACTACATTATGGATTTTAATATCATACCAGAAAAGTATAAAAATGAAAGAAAGCAATATATCAAAGAATGGTCGGGGGGGGGGGTTGTGACCCCCACTCCCCGGTTAAGCCAGCTTTGCGTCTAGACAACACTCCCGGTAGCCGATATATTGCACAAAGATGAATACCGAAGTATCAAAATTTTAAAAGGATTCTAAAAAGGATTAAAAAAAACGGATTTTAAAAGGGTTACAGAACATGAAAGTGTGGAGTACCCATAAGACACGTATTTTAAAACTGTACTATATGTCTACTCTCACAAAACTAAAGGCAATTAGAATCCAAACATATAGATTTTAATGATCAAAGCAGATACCATACCACTTCCCGGTGCTGGATTCGTCATGGTGGATAGTGCATTTGGGAAGTGGTATGGTATCTGCTTTGATCTATAAAATCTATATGTTTGGATTCTAATTGCCTTTAGTTTTGTGAGAGTAGACATATAGTACAGTTTTAAAATACGTGTCTTATGGGTACTCCACACTTTCATGTTCTGTAACCCTTTTAAAATCCTTTTTTTTGGAATCCTTTTAAAATTTTGATACTTCGGTATTCATCTTTGTGCAATATATCGGCTACCGGAAGTGTTGTCTAGACGCAAAGCTGGCTTAACCGGGGAGTGGGGGTCACAACTCCCCCCGGCCATTCTTTGATATATTGCTTTCTTTCATTTTTATACTTTTCTGGTATGATATATATATATATATATATATATATATATATATATATATATACACACACACATACATACAGGGTGTCCACTGCTATTGGTGCCCAATAGCTATTTCCTCAACCGTTAGTCACATATATTTCCAACTGCAAAAATGTTTTGAATTTTAAAATCTATTATCTTAGAAACAGTTTAAATCAATAAATACATTTCTGAAAGAAATATGAAATATAAAGTTTTATACAGTTCCCTGGTCCTACCAGTTATATTTAGGAAATCATCCTTATACAATTTCATGCAAAAAAAAAAAAATCTTCCTTTTACGATCAAAATTCACCGCGTTATGAAGCATTAAACTTAACTTATATAGCATTAAACGCGACTTAAGTCATAAAGTTTATGAAGCATTAAACTTTATGACTTAAGTCGCTTTTCCACGCATAAAAATGTCCCGTTTTAGGCAACCAACCAATCAGGGACTGTATTGACCATTTCTCAGCACAAAAAGTGCTCCAACTTTAAACAGCTATAAGTCGGTCAATTTTGGTCATAAAAGAATGATTTCTTTTTTATTTTGCATAAAATTGTATGAGGATGACTTTCCTAAATATAATTGGTAGGACCGGAGATTGTATAAAAATTTACATTTCGTATTTCTTTCAGAAATGTATTTATTGATTTAAACTGTCTCTATGGTAATAGATTTTAAAATTTAAAACATTTTTGCAATTAGAAGTGTATCTCTGTGACTAACACACGGACACCCTGTATATTAGAGTGTTCCTTATTTTACAAGTTGAAGTTATCTTATAACAGGACCGGTTCCTTTATATAAATAAATTATTCCTGTAAAATTCAAACTTAATCTATAAAAATCAACACGTGCCCCACTCGGCTCCAAGATACCGTAAAAACCGAATACATACGGGCTACCATGAGCCAATCCCAGGGCGAGCTCTATTTCTTGCTTTTACGCGTAGCAGAACATAGCACAGATGCTAACTCTGAGAACACTGTGGGAGTTCAGTTATTGTTCAGTCTTTGACCTCAATTGACCTGTGTTCCAAGCTTTAAACAGAAAACAATAATTATTTAGTTTAGTTATCATCGAAAACAATAATTGTTTAGTTTAATTGTCCAGATATTACTGGAAAAACGAATATCGAGGCTCCTATGAACAATGCTCATTTCTTAAAAAAAAAAGTAGCTTACAAAAAGGATTGCAAATCATTTGCAGAAATAGCAATTACAAAGTTTATTTACCATTTATGGTATTTAGGAGAAGAATATGTAGCTCTAACAATGTTTGATGAAAGAATAAGTTTCGAAGGTAGAAAGAATCTAGCTCAAAAAATGCTAGTTGAAAAGAAGACAAGAAAGATCAATCATGCTTAAAGCATTGATTATGAAACACTTTCCAACTTCAATGCAATTTTATTTAAACATGTCTAAAATGCAATACATTCCACGGTAATATTTTAAAACTTATCACAATACTACATTAATTTATTATATTTGAAAACTTAAACCTTCATTGAAAAAAATGAACTTCATTCAAATGACGGCATTGAAATATAAATTGCCTGGTTTAAATATCTCTAAAATGCGATACATTCCACGGTAATATTTTAAAAACTATCATAATACTACTATAATTTATTATATTTGAAAACTTCATCGAAAACAACTGAAATTAATTCAAATGACGTCATAGAAAAAATAACACGCCTGGATCTCTCTATAAAAACAGCATTTCATTCATAACTTTCTCCCATTCATTTCATTCATCACAATACTATAATAATTTATTTTATTTACAAATTAAGACCATGGAGCTACAAGTAATTAAACTCTATGCTTAAAACTTCATCGAAAAAAATCGTCCTTCTCTTTATAAAATCAATTAATATTTCATTCATATCAGCCATGCAGACTCCATGGGCTAAATTATTCTGTGTTAAAGAAATACAGCAATTCTAATACAACTCATTCTACATATTTTGCTGTTTGCATTTTACATAAGTGAAATATAGGCTTCGTTGTAGAAATAATCAAATTTGGATAATCATTTAAACTCAAATATATTGTATTTGCGTTGTTTCAGTATGTAGATGCACATAATTTAAGCAAAAATAAAGTAGTTTTGGGACGGATACAGCAATCAATATGAATTAAAAAAAACTTAAAAAATCACGATTTTGAAACAAGATGGATGCCATATATCATTTTGAAGTGGGTCATGTGATCTTTTCATTTCATGGTTACGTGATCGTTTCATATAAGAGGTGTAATTATTATTTTAATTTTTATTTAAAAAACTACTGAATATATTTCGCTGAACTTTTTTTATATATTTTATGGAACAATTTGAATATTACTTAAAATTTTCGAAGCAATTTGTGAATTTTAAATCCGCTTAAAAAATGTTTGATAAATTAGGTCCCATAGGGTTCAATGTATTTCATTTTTTCAACCCGGGTTCAATCCAAAACTAATTGGGTGATATTATTCATTTATATTCCCATAGGTCCTACAGACCGTCTGAACAACATACTAAAATTTCATTTTGATTAAGTCATTTTTACGACAGTTATCGTGCTAACGGACAGACAGACAGAATGAACAAAGTTATAAACACTTTTCAACTTTGTTGTAAAGTGTTAAAAATGAATTCAAGATTTTAGAAAAAACTTCAAATGAAAATATATGATTTAGAATATTTTCTTAATAAAGATCTTCCTCTACGAAGAATCATGAGTAAATCTACAAACTTTTTTGAGACGTTCCAGATTCCTAAGAATTTTTTGCAACTGAATCCTGTACACTGGCAAAATGAAGAAAGTTATTTAAAAGGAAGGAAAATTGCTAAATCAATAAAAGTTGTTAATGATACAGCTGAAAGGGGAGAAAAGTTAATTGAAGAATGTAACTCTAAGTTACGATTCTCAAAAGCAATTTATTTTACAGACGGTGCAAGACTTTCGCAAGAAATATCCAACACACAATCGGGAGACGTTAAGGATCCTATACAATTGAGATATCGTTTTATTGGTTCCATTCCGTTATTGTTTATAACTTGCAGAACTTTTAAGTTATATAAAGGCTTTAAATCTTCAATTTTTACTTTCCTTATATACATAATGTATAAGGAAAGTATTGTGACGGGGTCGAAAATTCGAATTCGAGTTTTCGACGGGAGAGCACGTTTCAAGCATCCCTGATCACGAATCAAACATTTTTGAAGTGATGTCTGTGTGTGTGTGTGTGTGTGTCAGTGAGTCTGTGGAGACGATAACTGACGAACGAATGGACCGATTCGAACCAAATTTGGTACAAAAATCACAATTCGTACACACTGGAAGCCTATTGTTTTTATACGTAATCGAATGTTCAGAACCCCCCTAAATTTTCGAATGAAATTTTGAAAAAATCGTCAAAAAATCAAAACCGCTAATAAAGTTACGCAAATAGACATTTCTTATGTAATTTTTCATTAGAAAACGATTGGCATAAATTTTAGAGCCTAACATGAACCGTTCTCGAGATATTGTACATTTTTCAAAAAATTTATGAAAAAGTCACATAAAAAAAAATTCCTATTGAGAAACATGTTCACTTTTCATATGTAATACCATGCGATAAATTGAGTGACATCATTCTCGTGGATCTAGCTCGTTCCATTCATCAAAAAATATGCTTTGAATAATACTTTTGTATTTGAACGCCAATAGTCATTTATCTGCTGTAAGAATAACTTTTTTCTTAGTGCATAACGCTTGGCGAGATTTTGGCGACGAATTTGGCGGAATGTCGCCAACTTGGCGACTTTTTTTAAATGTTGCCAAATTAATGAAAATCTCGCCAAATGGATAAAAATGATGCTAAATCAATGAAAATGACGACTAATTGTCGAAAATTCAATATCTTGGAAAGAATATTAGTATCTACTATAAGAAAAACCTATTTTTTTACTGTAAAAGTAGTAAATTCATTACATTATATAAGGAAAGTCATGTGTTGCCCACATCAGATTTTTTTGTTAGTAATTGCCATCGTAAGCCAACTTTATTTAAGCTATCGTGCGCTTACCAGAGTTTTACTGTTACTACAGAGCTAGCCATTTCATCCGTACTTCGTGTGTTTTCAATGGATAATGGTCACTATATGTGACGCCTACACTCTTAAAAAAAAAGTTCCGAATATCAAAAACCCTTCTGAATATGTTTGATCTCGAAGCTGAGACAAATCGAATGAGACCCAAACCGAGATTCGAGCTAACAGTGAACGTGTTCGATATAATTAAGCAAAGTGGGGGATTTATTTTATTCCTTTACACTGTCCCCCTCATTTGAAATTTTGATTAGATTTTTTATTTCGTTTCGAAACTAGGACGGATCGGATGATACTAAGACCAAGATTACAGCTATAGTGCTAACGCTTGATAACTTTAGTACATGACCCACTCAATCAATCAGCTCAGTGCATATTGTATAGATGACCTGAGTTTCATCTATATACGTTGTATGAAGTAGGTATAAAGCAAATATAAAGCAGGATTTCACCCAAATGTAATTTCGTATCGCACAAGTGAACAAACAAACTCTATTATGAACATATAAATTGTAGAGGTGGAAGAGTCCTCGGCTGTAAAATTATTGAAATTTGGTAAATCAGAAGATGGCTATTTTAGCAATTGTATTAATATTTTATAAAATATCATTAATTACTTTCCTTATATACATAGTATAATGTATAAGGAAAGTATTGAGACGGAGTCGAAAATTCGAGTTTCGCTGATATATTTTAAATTATCACAGTACTACAATAATTTATTGTATTTGAAAATTCCAAACTTCATCGAAAAAAAAAAACTTTATTCAAATGATATCATTGAAATATACATCGTTTGGCTCTCTATGTAAAAGCAGTAAATAATTCATTCATACACTATTCCATACTCCAGAGTTAAATAATTTTGCGTGAAAAATATTCAGCAATTCTTATACAATTCATCTTACAATCACTCGTTTACATTCTGCATCCATTAAAATTAGGCTTCGTTATGAAACTAATCAAAGTTTGACGATCATTTAAACTAAAAAATATTGTAATTGCATTGGCACAGAATATAGATGCACTGAAAATACGCAAAAATAAAGCGGTTTTAGGACGGATGCAACACAAAATATAAATTTAAAAGAACTTTAAAAATCACGATTTTTGTACTGGGGGGAAAAAAGATGGTTGCCACATTTTATTTTGAGTGAGTCACGTGATCTCTTCATACAATATGGGTATAATTATTATTTTAATTTTTATTTTAAAAATCAGATGTGGGCAACACATGCCTTTCCTTATATAATGCAACGAATTTACTACTTTTACAATAAAAAAAAATCTGATGTGGGCAACACATGACTTTCCTTATATAATGTAATGAATTTATTACTTTTACAGTAAAAAAAATAGGTTTTTCTTATAGTAGATACTAATATTCTTTCCAAGATATTGAATTTTCGTCAATTAGTCGTCATTTTCATTGATTTGGCGTCATTTTTATCCATTTGGCGAGATTTTCGTTAATTTGGCAACATTTCAAAAAGTCGCCAAGTTGGCGACATTCCGCCAAATTCGTCGCCAAAATCTCGCCAAACGTTATGGACGAAGAAATAAGTTATTCTTACAGCAGATAAATGAATATTGGCTTTCAAATACAAAAGTGTTACTTAAAGTATCTCTTTTCATGAGAGGAACGAGCTAGATCCACGAGAATGATGTTACCCAATTTATCGCATGGAATTACATATGAAAAGTGAACATGTGTCTTAATAGGAAATATATTTTTTTTTATTTTATATTACTTTTTGATAATTTTTTTGAAAAATGTCAAATATCTCGAGAACGGTTCATGTTAGCGTTCTAAAATTTATGTCAATCGTTTTCTAATGAAAAATTACATAAGAAATGTCTATTCGCGTAACTTTATTAGCGGTTTTGATTTTTTGACGATTTTTTCAAAATTTCGTTCGAAAATTTAGGGGGTTTCTGAACATTCGATTGCGTATACAAACAATAGGCTTCCAGTGTTTACAGATTGTGATTTTTGTACCAAATTTTGTTAGAATCGGTCCATTCGTTCGTCAGTTATCGTCTCCACAGACTCACTGACACACACACACACACATACTTTCACACACACACACACACACACACACACACACACACATACACACACACAGACATCACTTCAAAAATGTTTGATTCGCGATCAGGGATGCTTGAAACGTGCTTTCCCGTCGAAAACTCGATTTCGAATTTTCGACCCCGTCACAATACTTTCCTTATACATTATGTATATAAGGAAAGTAATAGGTTTTTCTTATAGTAGATACTTATATTCTTTCTAAGATATTGAATGTTCGTTAATTAGTCGTCATTTTCATTGATTTAGCGTCATTTTTATCCATTTGGCAAGATTTTCGTTAATTTGGCAGCATTTAAAAAGTCGCCAAGTTGGCGACATTCCGTCAAATTCGTCGTCAAAATCTTGCCAAGCGTTATAAACAGAGAAATAAGTTATTTTTATAGTAGATAAATGACTATTGGTGTTCAAATACAAAATTATTACTCAAAGTATCTTTTCTCATGAATGGAACGAGCTGCTAGATCCACGAGAATGATGTCACCCAATTTATCGCATGATATTACATATGAAAAGTGAACATGTTTCTGAACAGTTAATATATTTTTTTAATGTACGTGATTTTTTGGTAAATTTATTTGAAAAATGTGCAATATCTCGAGAACGGCTCATGCTAGCGTTCTAAAGTTTATATCAATCGTTTTCTAAGAAAAAATTACATAAGAAATGTCTATTCATATTACAATATTTTGCAAAAAAAAAAAAAAAAAACGAAGCACCCCTAAAAAATAATCCGATCATCTCGAAATTTCGCATGCAAATTCCTTTATACCAAGTATGGTAATGATTAAATTTGCAAAGCCAATGAGTGTTGACTTCGGTTATAGCGCGCGTTTCTACTGCACAACTAGCATCCTATAAAACAGGTGCAAAATGTGGACTGTTTATCTTTGCTCGTTATTGGCATTGCAGTTCGGTGGAGACACAACTAATAATGCCGTTACGACGTTGCCGAAGACCTTATAAACAATTAGACGAGTTCGAAATGTGGTCGTATAGTCGGGATGCGTGAAGCTGGCTGGTCATATCGAGCAATAGGCCGCCACCTGTACCGAATGGACACTGCTGTGCAAAGGTGCTGGCAGCAATGGTTGCTTCAAGGAACTCATCGGCGGAATGAAAGCTCTGGAAGGCCAAGGTACAAGAATTCGAGACAAGATCGGATGGCTGTGCGACAGGCCCGAACTGGCCCAACGGCATCATTCTCCGCCATCCAACGTGCAACAGCCTCTTCCATACCACCAGTGATACCTTCCACCATCTCACGACGCTTGGTTGAGGTGGGGTTACACTCACGGCGGCCTTTAAGACGTCTGCCCATAACCCCAGAACATCGACAGAGTCGTTAGGAGTGGTGTCGTAGCCGAGCATCATTGCTGCCAACAGCATAGTGTTCAGCGATGGATCACTCTTTAGTCTTTCAGCAGATCACCAACGGGTATGCATGTGGAGGCGCCAGGGTCGGCGGTGTTTTACACTGGCAAACAGCCTTGCCAGTCAAACTGCTGCTCATGCCTCAGGGTGAGTCGAGAGGTTTTCGACAGGCACACAGCCATTACCCCTGATTTGATGGTGTGGGTTGCTATCTTTTACGACGGCAGATCGCCCTTAGTCATCCTGCGTACAACATTAACAGCTTAACGATAAGTTGATGAAATCCTTCGGTCGTTTGCGTTATCCTTCATAGCACGTCATTCTAGGGCCATTTCCCAATAAGATAATGCCACGTCACATACGGATCGTGTATCTATGGATTATCTTTGTGCTGTTGATACTGTTCCTTGGCCAGCACGGTCATCAGACCTTTCGCCAATCGAGCATGTATGGGACATGCTAGGCCGCCAGATTCGGACACCCCGAAATGTAGCAGATCTTGAACAACAATTGAGGAATGCCTGTCAGAATGTATCGCAGGATGATATTAGGAAACTTTATCACTCCTTGCCTAGACGTAAACAAGCATGCATTGCCGCCAAGTTTTTTTTTTTTTTACCAGTTACTGATTTGAAAATTCAATGTGCAATTGCTAACCATTGATGTGTCCTGCGGCCTTGATTTTGTAATAATTTCATTACCTGTGTATGAGTTGTATGCATATGTAGGGTTCTCTCGCTCTCGGAGATGAATTCGCTGCTTTCGACTGTATTGACTCAGTCGAACTATCAATAAAATACCTGTGATCAGGTTGTCAGTGTCATTTCGGGAACACCGACGGCTTAAAGGTAACTGTGCTCTCGGATAACGTAAGTATCGAATCCAGGATTCCGACAAGGTGATAATTATAAAATTGGTAAAATGCAAATAGGAAAAGTTTCCCAAAATCAAGAAGTTCTCAAATCAACAGTTGAATAATTAAAATAAGGTTTTATTTCAAACTCAGTAGAACATAATATTGACGATTACAAAAGCCGGGTAAAATCGGCCTGAGACGACAAGTCGCAGTGCATCGACTTGCTGCATGTACGGATGTTAAGCGTCTCTCTCGATGCGTGCCTTGCATTGAGTATATATTCATGCTAAAATTCTGAGACCACCTAACAACATGAACTTTGAGATTGTTTCTCATGACCCCGTCGTATCGGGACCACACATTCTTGAAGCGTCGAGATCTCTCCCCCGCTCTTGGATGACAAGTGGAATGGCAAAATGGCTAGATTTCGTGGAAATCTGAGGGAAGTTTATGGCTCTGTTTTTCCCAAGCGCTAAGTTGGAGGTCTGGGCACAAGGAGGTAATGACCTCAGGAATCTTCAGAGAAAAAATGGCGAGCATCCAACTCTGAAAAATCCTGAGTTCATTACATGCCCCTCCTAGAGAAAAACTCGGGTGAATCATCCAGCTTTTTCCAACAACTCACAAGAAACTCACGCTGGTCCCTCAGATTCCTCACACACTATTTTCCATCCCATGATCCAGTATTTGTCACTTTGCTTTCACTTTGGTCACTTCGAATTCAAGATCACTCTGTTTATCAGAGATCAACAATTTTTGACGAAACTCCACACAGTTTGTGTATGACGATAGAGTTTTTGGCACACACTATAACCAGTTCGATTACAGTCATGATCTTAGTTCATGGTCAAAATTCTTTAACAGTTTGAGTTCGCGAATCGCTACACACATATATGACAGTTTTCAATATTCACAGTGAGTCTTTGTCGCGTGTCACAACTCAACTGGGTGGCTCATCACCCGTGACTCATTTATCCCGACTGTTCCCCCGGAATCTCATGTTTTTACATCTTTCATTGCAATAATAAACAAAAAAATAAACTCTCGAAATCCCCTTCCAAAAAAACCAAAAGAAAAACAAACTCTCAAGATATGTCATTTCATATCTAACACACAAAAAAACAAGGAACAATCTTTTATATTCAATCTAAAACTCTATCTCTTAATGCTATTAACAATATCGGTTCATACTGTTATATCTGCGCCCCTGCGCTCCATTTCTCTCCATACGACTTAGTTTCCTCGAAACCATCTATATTACACTCCTCCCCTATTCTTATAAAATAACCAAACAATAAAAAAGAAAAACTCCCTTTACTCCTTTAACACAACTCATGCAAAATCTGCACCCTGACATATATACAATAAATACATCCCCTTAATAAATAAACCTTCACCTCACTTCGCGCATCTCTCCTTCTGGTAAACAGAAACTACCGGTCATTTTCCCCTTTCTGTCTCGCCCGCTTCTTCACTTGGCCCATCTGATAATTCCTCCCCCTCAGTTTCGTTTTCGGAACCAACGCAACGAAGTTTGACCTACTCCCTGAACTGCGGCTCTTTACCTCCTTCCCCCGCGTACTTTCGGTCAACGGGTCTATTCTTCGTAATCGTGAAAGCGCGTCTGCGGCTACATGCTTCTTCCCCGAGCAGTGTGATATTACGTAATTCCATTTCTGAAGTGCCAACGCCCATCTCGTCAGACGTGAGCTCTTTGAGGTACTCTTATCCAAGAATTTTAGTGGGCTGTGATCCGTGATAATTTCCACTTTTCCTCCAAAAATCCAACGATCGAATTTGCCTAGTCCAAAAAGAACCGCCCATGCTTCTTTCTCAATCGTCGCCCAGTTCTTTTGGGTTTCGCTGAACTTTTGGCTCGCGAAAGCTATGGGTCGAAAATTCCCTTCCGAATCTCTTTGGGTCAGACAGCTCCCGCACGCGAATTCGGATGCATCGCAATGTAACTGGAATGGCGCGTCGAATTCCGGCGTAGCCAATGACGTCGTTGTACATAAAATTCGCTTCAGCTCCTGGAATGCCATTTCCTCCTTCTCCCCCCATTCGACTTTGTTGGACGCCCGTTTCTTAGTCAAATTGGTCAGTGGCGTAGCTATTTCAGCAAAATTCGGGATGTAGGAACGATAGAATCCCATCAGTCCTAGAATCGATCTCACTTCCTTTTTAGTCACTGGGCGCTCTAACTGGCTTATTGCCGATATCTTTTCTTTGTCCGGGGCGTGTTTCCCCCCTCCGATTTGGTGCCCTAAGTACTTTATTTCGCGTGAAGCAAACGTACACTTGTCAACTCTCACCGCGAACCCTAATCTCCCCAACTCTTTAAGTACGGCATCTATGTGTTTGAGGTGCTCCTCCCAACTCCGTGAGAAAATGATGATGTCATCGATATATGCCTGGGCGTACTCCGAATGTTTTTGTAGTACCCTATTCATCTCTCTTTGGAACGTACCGGACGCCCCCGCCAGTCCAAATGGCATCGTTTTCCATTGATATGTCCCGTTATGGGTTGCGAATGCTGTGAGGGGTTTACTACCTTCCTCTAACTTAATCTGCCAGTATCCCCTTAACAAATCTAGACTGGTTAGCCACCGTGCCCCTCCCGCTGTAAAAATCATCTCCTGGATGTCTTTCATAGGAAATGCGGGTATTTTGGATACTGCGTTCAACGCCCTGAAATCGACACATAACCTGATAGTCGCATCTTTCTTCGCCACACACACTATTGGGTGCGCTATCTCCGCCTCCGATGGTTCAATTAATCCAAGGTCCAATAGTTCGCGGACCTGACGCTCCACCTCCTTTCTATAAGCTACTGGGACATTATAGCAATGCGGCCTTTTTCTAACCGCCCCCTGCAGCAACTCTATTTTGTGCGTCCCCACTCTCGCCGGTTGTATGGGTTTAGTGAATAACACTCTGTGGTTCTCCAACGTCCGTCTCAGCTCTCTGCTCCTATCTACGCCCAATTGCTGTATATCTAGCTCTTCCAGGGTTTTCCTGAACTCCCTATTCCTGGTCCTTTGTTCCGGTGTATCCATTACTTCTCCGAAATCTTCCTCAAAAATCACATTTACGGCCTCTGCCCTTAGAACATATTCCCTGATTTTGTTTTGGTGGACGTGTTTCTTACTCCCATTCGCCATTTCAACAATAAAAGAATGAGGGTTCCTTCTTTCCAGTACCCTAGCCGGACCTTGCCATCTCGCGTACAATTTGTTATTGGAGTCGGGCACCAACACAATCACCTGGTCACCTGGTTTGAAAACCTTTGAGGAGGACCTCAGATTGTGGTAGTGAGCCATCCGACTTTGCTGTACCTTTGCGGTCAAACCTGCTTGCTCTGCCGCCATTTCCAATCTCTTCCCCATATCTTGTAAATAGGTTGACAGTGGACGCACGTCGCACTGCACCCCCCCTGTTTTCCCTGTCCAGGTCGTCTTTAGAATTGACAGTGGACCTTGAGGTGTCCTACCATATAATAACTGAAAAGGTGAAATTCCCGTTGTGACATTTGGCACTTCCCGATACGCCCATAAGACGTAGGGAATCTGTAAATGCCAACTCCTTCCCTGGTCTCTAATAACATGATGGAGCATGGACTTCAGAGTCCGATTCCATCTTTCTACCAAACCGTTAGAACTCGGATGAGCAGGCGTCGAAAATCTTGGGCTTGACCCCAATCGCCTCTCAAATTCTTTGGTCAAGTCAGACGCAAAATTCGTCGCGTTATCTGACGCAATTACATTGGGTATACCAGTTCTCGCGAAAATGTGTAACAGTGCTTCGCACGTTGCTTTCGCTGACAAAGTCGTCATCGGAATTGCTTCCGCCCACCTGGTGTGCTGATCCACCATGCACAATATATATTTGTGTCCCTTTGAACTTGGTGGCTCGACCGGCCCTATGACATCAATGTTCACAATTTGAAATGGACAATCTGGCCTCGCCATTGGCGTTATGGGACATCTCTCCCGGGTCCTAACTGGCCTCCTCAACTGACATGGCTCGCATGCCTCGCAAAATTTCTTTACGTCCCTCTTGATGCCTTCCCAGAAAAACGAGTATCTTATCCGCTCCACTGTTTTTCTAATTCCCATGTGACCTCCAAAAACTGAACTATGGGCCATCCTCAGAATTTCCTCCCTTCTGCACACCGGTACTACCAACTGGTCTATGTTCTCTCCCAATACCTTCTCTCGATGGAATAAATATTCGTTGTTTACGAAATAACCACCCTTTCCTTCCCTGGCTTTTTCCCAGCCACCTTCTAATTCAACGCATCTACTCTGCTCCCTCGCGAACTGTTGTGAGTGGGGTTCTCTGCTCCCCCCTTTCGACCCACCTTCCACAGCTGACTGCTCTTCGGATACCAAAACTACATCCCCCTCATGACTCAGCTCCGCTTCTGCTTCTCCCTTAACTGACTCTACGGGCTTCTTTTCTTCCGCCTTACCGGATCCTGCCTCTATTTCTCCCGGGGTTCCTTCCAACAGTCTTTTTACCTGCGGAGGTAACAGTATCTGTTCAGCCAAATCTTGGGCGACCGCGCATAATATCTCCTGGTGAGGTACGTTACATTTCTCCCCCTTTGCCATACCTAGCGGGACCTTTAACAATGGGCATTCCACGGCCGGTCCAAATATCCCTTTTAAATAAATGGCCGCCTCTCCACTATCCGACTTCTTGGATATTAGATCACTACTAACCACGGTAATCTCCGCCCCTGAATCCACTAGCGCCCACGCTAGCTTTCCGTCCACGCTCACTGGCACTCTCTCCAACTCACAGCGAGTCTGCATCTCCTGCTTCCTCCTGTTCCCAGATCCTATGGCATCCACCCTGGCTATGACTCTCTGGTCCCCCATTCGTGGTGCGTTCCGCGGATCTCCTGCGCGTTTGTCTGTCTGACCGTTCGCCCCTTTCCGTCTCAATTGAGGACAATTCCATTTAATATGGCTCCTCGACCCACATTCATAACATTGGCCGCTTTGGCCCCCACGTTCGGGTCCTTTCCAAACTTGACGTGCCTTTCCGCTCTCCGTCCGAGAGTGGTCACGTCCTTCCTTTTTCGGCATATTGGACCTTTCTGTCCCCTGCCCAGACGTCGCATAGGACTTTCCCCTGGCCGCAAAATACATGTCGCACTCTTTTGCCAGTTCCCTTGGCCTAAACCAGCCTTCTCCCTGTCTAATGCCTATGTGTGCGTACGTCTCCACGTCCAAGCCCTGGGTTATTTTATCCGTAATTATTAAGTGATTTAGTGTTTCTAAATCCTTAGCCCCTTTTAGACTGCAATAGTACTCCCACATGGACGTAATTCGCGTCGCGAACTGCACGAAGCTCTCGTCAGTACGACGGCTCGCCTTCCTGAATTTTTCCAGGCATATCTGTGGCGATGGTTGAAAATTTTCCAACACCACTCCCTTTACTACAGTGTACTCTCCATATTGTTCTGCCGATATTTGTGTTAATAAATCCGCTGCTCTTTCCCCCAACAAGTTTAATAGGATAGTTGCCCTAAATTCTAATGGTACATTTTCCGATGCGAACGCTCTTTCCAAACTCGTGAAGAAATATGCCCATTGGTCTGCCCGTGTCGGTACTTTTACTGTTAATAATCTGATTATGCGGACCGTTTCTTCGATTGTTCT
The DNA here is from genome assembly GCA_951213105.1 of Amaurobius ferox. Lineage (NCBI taxonomy): Eukaryota > Metazoa > Arthropoda > Arachnida > Araneae > Amaurobiidae > Amaurobius > Amaurobius ferox. The sequence continues at coordinate 87,499,951 of OX578147.1, read as the reverse complement.
AAACCTCATGGGTGCTCCTGTCTCCACACTGATCGTTGGACTCTCCGTATTGATGCGCTCCTGTGCCCTTAACCTTTCTATTTCTATCCTTTCCTGTGATTCTAATTTTTCCCTTTCCAAATTTAAGTTTGCCTCGAATTGTTCCCGTTCCAGTTTTAATTTTGCTTCCGATTGTTCCCGTTCCACTCTCTCAGCCACAATAGCTGTTAGCATCCCCTCTACTACCTCTTCCTCATAATCTGGACTTTCCAAAATCAACCTCCTTAGTTCCATGATTTTTAAATTTAGTGGAACAGTTTCTACCAGTTCCGTCGCTAACCTAACCAAATCTGCTTTTCTAGCCTTTGCCAAAAATGCCATATTGAGATATAATCTAATTATCTTAATTTTCTTAAAAAAAAATTATGATTTATCTTATTTCTTTACCTCAGTCTCTTAATGAGTCTGTATTTCTCTTAAATTACCTCCAAAAACAAAATTGACTTATTTGATAACATATATACACTCCTAACCTTTAAATATACAGAATACAGTTTCTAAACATTAAATATGATATACAATAATTCTTTTCCTCTCATTTAAAATTACATCCTAACGTTATCAATTAAAAATTTCCGAGCTTTGGCTAAGCAATTTTCCTATGTCTTTTGTGCTCGGTCAAAAGATCTCCTAACTCCCCTTAATTATCTAACACGAGATCCCGAAATTTTACAATAAGGAACAATCAAAACAAAAGAATCACTCACCCCTCCTTCAAGGGACTGCCGCATATGGTTGTTCTTTTTGGTGTCAGATTCCTTCTCCCTGCTCTGAATTTGCTGAGGGCTCCACTCAAGGCTTGCGGGACTTCGCTTTGGGCAGGAAAAAATCAGTCACTCTTTTCCACGGGTGCTCCGATCCTCTGTTACTGTCCGGTCGATGACCTCTGGTATCTCTTGGGTGTCGGGTCGGGCTATTCGATGTGGTTTCCTCTGCATCAAACCAGCTGTCTCCTTCTCCGGAATCCCGTCGCTTGCCACCACCGAAATGTAGGGTTCTCTCGCTCTCGGAGATGAATTCGCTGCTTTCGACTGTATTGACTCAGTCGAACTATCAATAAAATACCTGTGATCAGGTTGTCAGTGTCATTTCGGGAACACCGACGGCTTAAAGGTAACTGTGCTCTCGGATAACGTAAGTATCGAATCCAGGATTCCGACAAGGTGATAATTATAAAATTGGTAAAATGCAAATAGGAAAAGTTTCCCAAAATCAAGAAGTTCTCAAATCAACAGTTGAATAATTAAAATAAGGTTTTATTTCAAACTCAGTAGAACATAATATTGACGATTACAAAAGCCGGGTAAAATCGGCCTGAGACGACAAGTCGCAGTGCATCGACTTGCTGCATGTACGGATGTTAAGCGTCTCTCTCGATGCGTGCCTTGCATTGAGTATATATTCATGCTAAAATTCTGAGACCACCTAACAACATGAACTTTGAGATTGTTTCTCATGACCCCGTCGTATCGGGACCACACATTCTTGAAGCGTCGAGATCTCTCCCCCGCTCTTGGATGACAAGTGGAATGGCAAAATGGCTAGATTTCGTGGAAATCTGAGGGAAGTTTATGGCTCTGTTTTTCCCAAGCGCTAAGTTGGAGGTCTGGGCACAAGGAGGTAATGACCTCAGGAATCTTCAGAGAAAAAATGGCGAGCATCCAACTCTGAAAAATCCTGAGTTCATTACAGCATATTTAATTTCAATAAAAACTATAACTTTCATCATGGTGCTTCGCTTTTTTTTTTTTTTACAAAAGTTTGCATGTGTGCAATTATTATTTTAATTTTTATTTAAAAAACTACCGAACATATTTTACTGAAATGGATTTTATAAATTTTATGGAATAATTTGAATATTTCTTAACAGTTTCGATGCAATTTGTGAATTTGAACTTAAAAAATCTGATGTGGGAAACACATGACTTTCCTTATATAATGCAATGAATTTACTACTTTACTGTTAAAAAAATGTTATTCTTATAGTAGATACTTATATTCTTTCCAAGATATTGATTTTCCTCAATTAGTCGTCATTTTTATCAATTTGACGAGATTTTTGTTAATTTGGCAAAATTAAAAATGTCGCCAAATTGGTGACATTCCGGCAAATTCGTCACCAAAATCTTGCCAAGCGTTATGGACTGAGAAATAAGTTATTCTTACAGCAGATAAATGACTATTGACGTTCAAATACAAAAGTATTACTCAAAGTATCTTTTTTCATGAATGGAACGAGCTAGATCCACGAGAATAATGTCACTAAATTTATCGCATGGTATTACATATGAAAAGTGAATATGTTTCTCAATAGGAAATATATTTTTTTTTATTTTATATGACTTTTTGATAATTTTTTTGAAAAATGTGCAATATCTCGAGAACGGTTCATGTTAGCATTCTAAAATTTATGTCAATCGTTTTCTAATGAAATATTTACATAAGAAATGTCTATTTGCTTAAATTTATTAGCGGTTTTTATTTTTTGACGATATTTTTCAAAATTTCACTCAAAAATTTAGGGGGGGGGGGGGGGGTTCTGAACATTCGATTGCGTATAAAAACAATAGACTTCCAGTGTTTACGGATTGTGATTTTTGTACCAAATTTCGTTCAAATCGGTCCATTCGTTCATCAGTTATCGTCTCCACAGACTCACTGACACACACACACAGAGACATCACTTCAAAAATGTTTGATTAGTGATCAGGGATGCTTGAAACGGGCTCTCCCGTCGAAAACTGGAATTCGAATTTTCGACCCCGTCACAATACTTTCCTTATACATTATGTATATAAGGAAAGTAAAAATGATTGAAAAATTAGGTCCCATAGAGTTCAATGTATTTCATTTATTCAATCCGGATTCAATCCAAAACTAATTGGGCTATATTATTCATTCACATTCCCATATGTTCCACAGACTGTTTCAACAGTATACTAAAATTTCATTTTGATAAAGCCATTTTTTTACTTTCCCTGCAATACATGTATAGGGAAAGTATTGGAATCGTGCCGAAAATCACAACTGGAGTTTTCGACGGATCTACACGTTTCGAGACCTCTAGAATACGAAAAAACCATTTTTAGCGTGACGTCTGTGTGTGTGTCTGTCTGTCTGTCTGTGTGTCTGTCTGTCTGTCTGTCTGTGTGTCTGTCTGTGCAGATTTTGTATCCACTCTAACTAAAAAACTAATGGTCCGAATTTCACAAAATTTTGTAGGTAAGTCACTTGTGGGCGGGGCTAATGCTGATTAGTTTTGGGTACGATTCGGAATAAAAGAACCCGCCTTTTTTGTGAAATGGCCCGCAAAAGCTTGTATCCACTCTAACAGAAAAACTAATGGACCGAATTTCACAAAATTTGGTGGATAAGTCGCTTGTAGGCCAATCTGGTGCTGATTAGATTTTGGTACGATTCGGAAAAAAATAACCTGCCTTTTTTTGCAAAATGGCCCGCAAAAATCGTCAAAATCTAAACCAAAGAACTGGGTATGCTCAAATATATCCATTAAATGCTGATTTAATACGTAATTTTTAACGACGAAAAGAATAAGACCAACTCCATTACACTAGGACTAGCCGTTCTCGAGATATTTCAGTTTTTCGTACTTTCCCTACGCCACCTTTGAAAATCAGCCCGGTTACCGAATGAGAATGAAAATTGAATTAAAAGTGAAATAAATTTAATTAAAATAAAGAGAACGTTAATATAAGTCTGCAGGGAAAGTCATGTGCTGCCCACATCAGATTTTTACTTTCCCTGCAATACATGGTAATGTATAGGGAAAGTATTGGAATCGTGCCGAAAATCACAACTCGAGTTTTCGACGGATCTACACGTTTCGAGACCTCTAGAATACGAAAAAACCATTTTTAGCGTGACGTCTATGTGTGTGTCTGTCTGTGTGTCTGTGTGTCTGTGTGTCTGTCTGTGCAGATTTTGGTATCCACTCTAACTAAAAAACTAATGGACCGAATTTCACAAAATTTTGTAGGTAAGTCACTTGTGGGCGGGGCTGGTGCTGATTAGTTTTGGGTACGATTCGGAATAAAAGAACCCGCCTTTTTTTGTGAAATGGCCCGCAAAATCTTGTATCCACTGTAGCTGAAAAACTAATGGACCGAATTTCACAAAATTCGGTAGATGAGTCACGTATAGGTCACCCTGGTGCTGATTAGATTTTGGTACGATTCAGAAAAAAATAACCTGCCTTTTTTTGCAGAATGGCCCGCAAAAATCGTCCAAATCTAAACTAGAGAACTACGTATGCTCAAATATATCCATTAAATGCTTGTTTAATACGTAATTTTTAGCGAAGAAAAGAATAAGACCAACCCCATTACAGTAGGACTAGCCGTTCTCGAGATATTTTAGTTTTTCGTATTTTCTCTACGCCACCTTTGAAAATAAGTCCGGTTACCGAATGAGAACGAAAATTGAATTAAAAGTGAAATAAATTTAATTAAAATAAAGAGAACATGGATATAAGTCTGCAGGGAAAGTCATGTGCTGCCCACATCAGATTTTTATGACTGTTATGCAAACGGACATACAAACAGGCAGAATGAGCAAAGTCATAAAAACTTTTCAACTAGCCAACGGCTCTACCGTGCTGAAAACTTAGATCACCGAAGTTAAGCAGCATCGGGCGTGGTTAGTATTTGGGTGGGTGATTACCTGGGAACACCGTGTGCTGTTGGCAAAATAAAGCGACTCGGTGATTAAGCGGTCAAGGCAAGCGTTTCCTAGTGATCGCTCGGTTGCCGGATTGTGGGTTCGAGTCCCACTTCAGACATGGCTGTTTGTGTTGTTGGGTGCAATGTGTTCCCACCCCCACTGGTGCTCTGGGGCAACGTCATATGACGGCTAAGAGGTTCACGGTTCTGGCCGATGTATAGGCGAAGATGAAAGAGTCAATGCCTGGCCATTGGGGGGGGGGGGAAAGAAAAAAAACAACACTTTTCAACTATGTTGAAGTGTTAAAAAGTATTAACTATTGTGAAATATGTTCACTTTTCATATGAAATGATAAATTTTGTAACACCATTCTTGTGGTTCTAGTTCTTCATTCTATTCAAGAGAAAGATACTTTGGGTATTAGTTTTGTATCTTGAAGCCTAGCAATTCGCCAATCTTCTTTTTTCTACTACAATAATAACTTATTTCTCCGTCTGTAAGCTCAACGAAGTTTTGGCATCTGATTTGACGGAATATCTCCCAACTTGGCGATTTTCTTTTAAAATGTTACCACATTGACCAAAATGTCGTCAAATTGATTAAATAACGCTAAATCAATGGAAGTGACGACTAATTCAAGAAAATTCAATATCTTGGAAATAATATAGGAATCTACTATGAAAATAACCTATTTCTCGGTCCTTAATGCTTGACGAAAAATTTACCGAGATATTGACAACTTTTAAATATTACAAAAATGTCATGAAAGTGATAGAACTATCGCCAAATTGATGAAAAAAAAATTACGTTAATGGTAGGTAATGTTTTAAAAATTTTGAATTTCATCATACAACGAGAAATGCTCTTCTCTCCGTTTGTCTGTAACGCATGGCGATACATTTAGCGAACTTTGTTAATAATCTACCGAAATATTGCCAACTTTGCAATATTTCGCCCCAGATTGACAAAAATTTCGTCAAAATTAATGAAAATGATGCCAGATTGATGAATTAATTATTAAAATACTTTGATATGTGGTCTATATTAATTATTGAGGATGTTATCAATATTGATAATTGTCAATTTGAGTTTCGTGAAACATAAGTTAATGGGGTACTTCGAAATAGTGTTAGATGTTGTCCTCCGGAAAATCGTACAATGTACAATTCAAGGTTAAAAACATTGTGTCGGGGATCTTATACATCATTTTTTCATTCTGAAAGAAGTAAATTCATATAAGTCACGTGCTGCCAACATCAAATTTTACTATGTATGTAAGAAAAGTAAAAGTAAAATGTAACATTTTCAATTTTCTGTTAAAAATTTGAACTATATATTACGTCTGATTTTATTCTCTTTATACAGGGTGATTAAAAAAAAGATGGTCCAAACTTTATGAGGTGGTAGTACACCTCAAACCAAGCATCTTTCGTCGTAATTTGGCGCTTACTCGTTGGTAAGCGGCCGAGTCTGATTGTTATTTTCTGATTGAAGAAGAAAACCATGTATACAAATTTCATCTGGGGAAAAGAAACACAAATTTTCGTAACACCGAATGCACGGCCTTATCAGTTTTCAACAGTTATTCGCTGCTCCAACTTTTGAGACGATGGAGGAATTTACCAATAGAGAAGAAGCCGATCTACATTTCATCTATGGAGCTGCAAATAGGAATGGCAGAGAGGTACAACGACTATACATACGGGTAACGTTTCCCCCATAGGCCGTTGCTCAATCAGAACTATCTGGACGTCATTTTTCCGGGCCCATGTATTGGGCGAGGTGGTTCCATAGCTTGGCCCCCACGATAGTCCTATCTGTCGTGTCTTGACGTCTTTTTGTGGGGATATCTCAAGAGTCTTGCCTATGACACTCCCCTTGAATCTGAAGACGAACTCGTGGCCCGAATTTCGGCCGCTGCTGCCGAAGTGTGCGACATGCCTGGTCTGTTCGAGAGAGTTTGCCAATCCGAGAGTTTGCCAATGAGACGTGCATTCAGGTTGGCGGTCATTAAATGTAATTTTATAACTTCGAAGTTTTTCTTGTGTTTTCGCCTCACCTCATCGGTTTCACCATTAAGAGCCCACTAGCGCCTTTACGTTTTATTTTCGACCCGGTAAACTATAACAAAAATGCTTGGTTTGGTGTATACTACCACCTCGTAAAGTTTGGATCATCTTTTTCTAAAAACACTGTATATAATTTTAATCAAAAATATAGCATTCAAAAACTTCTTGTTCCTTTTTTGTTTTGTTGTTGTTGTTTACAATAAAAATATAAATAGTTCTTAATTTCAATTTTACTCGTGTGTCGAACGGCCGTAGTAGCGAGTTCTGTCTAACGTTAGTAGCGAGTTCTGTCTTGACCTCACACAAAATGCTTTTTTATGCAATAGCATTCCGTGAATTTTGTACTTTTACCACTTGCACTGTTTTTGATCAGTATCATCATTATGTTTAAATAGAGCAATTAGGATATACAGTAGTGAACTGTCTGGATCCATGGTCAGGTTATTTTCCTCCGAATGCAGAGGCTGTGAGTTGAGTAGAGCGAGTTGAGTCGTTTTGGTTTCTATCCTTCTGGTCAGTATCTTTTCCAAGTTTAAATGGGTTATTTGGGATCTTCAGCATCTGAATTCGCTGGCACAGTTGTTATGCTGTCCGTTTTCTATTTCAGAGGCTGCGGGTTCGAGTTTCTCGCATTGAGTTCAGAGAGGTGAGTAGTTTTGGTTTATATTTTTATTTTGATCAATTATCTTTAAATAGATTAATTATTATATTCGGTACGTGAATTGGCTGTCTCAGTAGTCATGTTGTCTGTTTCCAATTATAGAGGCTGTCGGTTCCAGTCCATCCACTCGTGTTTCGTATTGTGAGTTGAGTCTTTTCGGTCTTTCTTCTAATCAGTCTCTTTTTTAAGCTTAAATGGATTAATTAGGATATATGATGCATGAACTGGCTGACTCAGTGGTCATGTTGTCTGTTTTTAATTCCAGAGGCTCTGGGTTCGAGCCCGTACACTCACATTGAGCATAGCGAGTTGAGTCATTTTGGTCTCTGTGCTTTTTCTGATCAGTCTCTCCTTTCAGTTTAAATATAAAAATTATTGTCTTTGGTATGTAAATTGACTGGCACATTGTTCATGTTGTCTGTTTCCAACTGCAGAGTCTATGGGCTCTAGTACGTCCACTCGCAATGAATAAAACAGTTTGAGTAATTTTTTGTTTCTGTGTCTTTTCCTGATCAAACTATCCTTTAAGTTTAAATAGAATATTTAGGATCTTCGGTTGTGCACTGCCTGGCTCAGTGGTTATGTTGTCTGCTTCCAGTAACTGTGGGTTCGAGTCCTCACATCCAGTATAGCGAGCTGTGTTATTTTGGTTGCTATCCTTTTTTTATTAGCCTCTTCTTTAAGTTTAAAAAGAATAATTAGGATCTTATGAATATGAACTGGCTGGCACAGTTGTAATGCTGTCTATTTTCTATTACAGAGGCTTTGTGTGCTGTGTCTTTCCTGATCGATGTCTCCTTTAAGTTTAAATATATTAATTAGGATCTTTGGCGTCTGAAATGGTTAGCTCAGTGGTCACATTGTTATGGTCCAATCCTAGAGACTGTGACTTCGAGTCCTTTTAGCACCTGTGCTTTTTATGATCAGTCACTTCGTTAAGTTTAAATAGATTAATTAGGATCATCGGTATATGAGCTGCCTGGCTTAGTGGTCATGTTGTCGGTTTCCAGAGGCTGAGGGTTCAAGTCCATTAAGTCGTTTTGGTAATTGTGTTTTTCTGATCAGTCTCTCCATTAAGTTTAAATAGATTAATTAGGACCGTCTGTATATTATCTGGATGGCTTAGTGGTCATGTCAGTGGTTTCTAGTTCCGGGTGCTGTGGGTTCTAGTCCATCTCCTCCCATTCAGTACAACAAGCTGTGTTGTATTGGTTTCTGTCTTTTTTTTTTATCAGCCTCTTCTTTATGTTTAAAATAATTAGGATCTTATGAATATGAACTGGGTGGCACAGTTGTTATGCTGTCTGTTTCTTATTACAGATGCTTAGTATTCTAGTCCTCCCGCTTGCATTAAGTATCCGAGTCTATTCGTTTTGTTTTCTGTGCCTTTCCTGATCGGTGTCTTAAGTTTAAATATATTAATTATGATCATTGCGATGTGAGCCGGCTGGCTCAGTGGTCATGTTGTTTCGATTCAATCTTAGAGGCTGTGGGTTCGAGTCTTTTTACCACCTGTGCTTCTATGATCAGTCACTTCGTTAAGTTTAAATAAATTAATTAGGATCATCGGTATGTGAGCTGCCTGGCTTAATAGTCATTTCGTCTGTTTCCAGAGGATGTGTTCATTAAGTCGTTTCGGTATTTGTGTTTTCTGATCAGTCTCTCCGTTAAATTTAAATAGATTAATTAGGACCTTCGGTATATCAGCTGGCTGGCTTTGTGCTCATGTTGGCTGTTTCTAATTCCAGATGCTGTGGGTTCGAGTCAGTCTCTTCCCATTCAGTACAGCAAGCTATGTTGTTTTGGTTTCTGTCCTTTTTTTTATCAGCCTTTCCTTTAAATTTAAAAAGATTAATTAGGATCTTATGGATATGAACTGGCTGGCACTGTTGTTATGCTGTCTGTTTTCTATTGCAGAGGCTTTGTGTTCCAGTCCTTCAGCTTGCAATGAGTATCTAAGCCCAGCCGTTTTGCTTTCTGTGCCTTTTCTGATCGGTGTCTCCTTTAAGTTTAAATATATTAATTAGGATCTTTAGCCTGTGGACTGGCTGGCTCAGTGGTCATGTTGTTTCAATTCAATTCTAGTGACTGTGGGTTCGAGCCCATTGAGTTTTTTTAGCACCTGTGCCTTTTATGACCAGTCACTCCGTTAAGTTTAAATAAATTAATTAGGATCATCCGTACGTGAGTTGGTTGGCTTAGTGGTCATGTTATCTGCTTCCAGTTCCCGAGGGTGTGAGTTCGAGTCCATTCATTTTTCTTTAAATTTTAACTTCCGGAAATGACATACCGGAGGTGACGTATAGGAAATGACGTACAGGAAATGACATACCGGAAGTTACGTACCGGAAATGACGTCGCTCGCTGCTACCTATAAACAAGGAAAAAAGAGATGCATCGTTCTCAGAAATGTACAAAATTTTGGAACTTCGTTAACAGGTATCACGTGGTGCAAAATTAGCCCTGCACGAACTTTGGACGAGGAAGGGTGGCGCGCTCGACACCGAAGCCAGCGGGCCCGAAGAGAAACCCCACCGGCAACGGTAGAGCACACACACCGCTCGTCCTCCATCTCGTGCAGATAATTTAGTAAGAAATATAAGAAAGTTAGGAGGTGGAAAGTTAGGAGGGGAAAGGACTAAGAAAACCGATCTAATAAAGAATTCCAGAACCCCCTCTTTCACCTCATCAAATCTTGCCTGAAATTTCAAACACCAGCTGCTCTCTAATACTACAATTTTACCCTTCAAATCCAGCCTGGAATCGAACCCAGAGCCTATACCCCCGCAACTTGACGCCCCAAGCCTCTCGGCCAAGAGGGCGACGACAGAAGATTCGATTTCGAGGTATTTAAGTTTAACATTATAACATGCCATTTTAAATAATCTGAAAAAACGCTGTGAGGGGGATAGAACCTTCGACAAAAATTTTGTTTCACAATGCCACCGCTGCGCTACGACATTGCAATTTTATTTTACTTTAACTGCATAAAACTTTCAGAGGATTGGCGATTAGAATAAATCTGGATCAGAACCCACCAATTCTATTACTCTAACAGCATTGTTTATTTATTATTTAAAACTGCAATCGAGAAAAATCATTGAGTTTAAAGAGAGGACAGAACTCGCAATCAACACGTTCGCGGCCCAACTCTTTAACCACCATACCGTTTGAATCACGACAAATATGGAAACTAGAAACTATTTAAGTTTTCATTATGAAAGAATAAAAAAAGGAACAGATAGCCCTTGAATACTACATTTTAATTTAGAATTATATAAAGAGGATAAAATCAGATGTTATATTCAATTTTCATTTCACTTGTTATAGTAGAAAATTGCAGAGATTACATCAGACTTTGACCTCTTACGTATAAAATTCTAAATTGAAATGTAGCATTCAAGGACTTCCTGATTCGTTAATTTCTTTTTTTAATGATGACAAATATCTGCACGAGAATTGCTCAATTATATTCTGATTCGAATTAAAACTAACATTTTATCATGTCTGTTTAAATAATCTAAAAAATTGCAGGGGACAGAATACTAGACAAAAACGTTTGCTTCACGTTCTTACGGAAGAACTTTAAAACTACAATCGCAAAAGCACTGTGGTGAGGACAGAACCCGCAATCAAGAGACCTGCGTGATCGTTGTCAAACTCTTTAACCGCTAGACCGTACGAACCGCGTGAAAGATTGAAATTTAGAACTATTTAAGTTTTCTTTATGAAATAATAAAAAAAAACTATTGCCAAGAAGTCCTTGAAAGCCATATTTTAATTTAGAATTAGATGAAGAGGATAAAATCAGATGTTATATTCAATTTTCATTTCACTTGTTATAGTAGAAAATTGCAGAGATTACATCAGACTTTGACCTCTTACGTATAAAATTCTAAATTGAAATGCAGCATTCAAGGACTTCCTGATTCGTTAATTTCTTTTTTTAATGATGACACATATCTGCACGAGAATTGCTCAATTATCTTCTGATTCGAATAAAAACTAACATTTTATCATGTCTGTTTAAATGATCTAAAAAATTGCAGGGGACAGAACACTAGACAAAAACGTTTGCTTCACGTTCTTATGGAAGAACTTTAAAACTACAATCGCAAAAGCACTGTGGTGAGGACAGAACCCGCAATCAAGAGACCTGCGTGCTCGTTGCCAAACTCTTTAACCGCTAGACCGTACGAACCACGTGAAAGATTGAAATTTAGAACTATTTAAGTTTTCTTTATGAAATAATAAAAAAAAAAACTATTGCCAAGAAGTCCTTGAAAGCCATATTTTAATTTAGAATTAGATAAAGCGGATAAAATCAGATGTTATATTCAATTTTCATTTCACTTGTTATAGTAGAAAATTGCAGAGATTACATCAGACTTTGACCTCTTACGTATAAAATTCTAAATTGAAATGTAGCATTCAAGGACTTCCTGATTCGTTAATTTCTTTTTTAATGATGACAAATATCTGCACGAGAATTGCTCAATTATCTTCTGATTCGAATTAAAACTAACATTTTATCATGTCTGTTTAAATAATCTAAAAAATTGCAGGGGACAGAACACTAGACAAAAACGTTTGCTTCACGTTCTTATGGAAGAACTTTAAAACTACAATCGCAAAAGCATTGTGGTGAGGGCAGAACCCGCAATCAAGAGACCTGTGTGCTCGTTGTCAAACTCTTTAACCGCTAGACCGTACGAACCGCGTGAAAGATTGAAATTTAGAACTATTTAAGTTTTCTTTATGAAATAATAAAAAAAAACTATTGCCAAGAAGTCCTTGAAAGCCATATTTTAATTTAGAATTAGATAAAAAGGATAAAATCAGATGTTATATTCAATTTTCATTTCACTTGTTATAGTAGAAAATTGCAGAGATTACATCAGACTTTGACCTCTTACGTATAAAATTCTAAATTGAAATGTAGCATTCAAGGACTTCCTGATTCGTTAATTTCTTTTTTTAATGATGACACATATCTGCACGAGAATTGCTCAATTATCTTCTGATTCGAATTAAAACTAACATTTTATCATGTCTGTTTAAATAATCTAAAAAATTGCAGGGGACAGAACATTAGACAAAAACATTTGCTTCACGTTCTTACGGAAGAACTTTAAAACTACAATCGCAAAAGCACTGTGGTGAGGACAGAACCCGCAATCAAGAGACCTGCGTGCTCGTTGTCAAACTCTTTAACCGCTAGACCGTACGAACCGCGTGGAAGATTGAAATGTAGAACTATTTAAGTTTTCTTTATGAAATAATAAAAAAAAACTATTGCCAAGAAGTCCTTGAAAGCCATATTTTAATTTAGAATTAGATAAAGAGGATAAAATCAGATGTTATATTCAATTTTCATTTCACTTGTTATAGTAGAAAATTGCAGAGATTACATCAGACTTTGACCTCTTACGTATAAAATTCTAAATTGAAATGTAACATTCAAGGACTTCCTGATTCGTTAATTTCTTTTTTTAATGATGACAAATATCTGCACGAGAATTGCTCAATTATCTTCTGATTCGAATTAAAACTAACATTTTATCATGTCTGTTTAAATAATCTAAAAAATTGCAGGGGACAGAACACTAGACAAAAACGTTTGCTTCACGTTCTTACGGAAGAACTTTAAAACTACAATCGCAAAAGCATTGTGGTGAGGACAGAACCCGCAATCAAGAGACCTGCGTGTCGTTGTCCAACTCTTTAACCGCTAGACCGTACGAAACGCGTGAAAGATTGAAATTTAGAACTACTTAAGTTTTCTTTATGAAATAATAAAAAAAAACTATTGCCAAGAAGTCCTTGAAAGCCATATTTTAATTTAGAATTAGATAAAGAGGATAAAATCAGATGTTATATTCAATTTTCATTTCACTTGTTATAGTAGAAAATTGCAGAGATTACATCAGACTTTGACCTCTTACGTATAAAATTCTAAATTGAAATGTAGCATTCAAGGACTTCCTGATTCGTTAATTTCTTTTTTTAATGATGACAAATATCTGCACGAGAATTGCTCAATTATCTTCTGATTCGAATTAAAACTAACATTTTATCATGTCTGTTTAAATAATCTAAAAAATTGCAGGGGACAGAACACTAGACAAAAACGTTTGCTTCACGTTCTTACGGAAGAACTTTAAAACTACAATCGCAAAAGCATTGTGGTGAGGACAGAACCCGCAATCAAGAGACCTGCGTGTCGTTGTCAAACACTTTAACCGCTAGACCGTACGAACCGCGTGAAAGATTGAAATTTAGAACTATTTAAGTTTTCTTTATGAAATAATAAAAAAAAACTATTGCCAAGAAGTCCTTGAAAGCCATATTTTAATTTAGAATTAGATGAAGAGGATAAAATCAGATGTTATATTCAATTTTCATTTCACTTGTTATAGTAGAAAATTGCAGAGATTACATCAGACTTTGACCTCTTACGTATAAAATTCTAAATTGAAATGCAGCATTCAAGGACTTCCTGATTCGTTAATTTATTTTTTTAATGATGACACATATCTGCACGAGAATTGCTCAATTATCTTCTGATTCGAAATAAAACTAACATTTTATCATGTCTGTTTAAATGATCTAAAAAATTGCAGGGGACAGAACACTAGACAAAAACGTTTGCTTCACGTTCTTATGGAAGAACTTTAAAATTACAATCGCAAAAGCACTGTGGTGAGGACAGAACCCGCAATCAAGAGACCTGCGTGCTCGTTGTCAAACTCTTTAACCGCTAGACCGTACGAACCGCGTGAAAGATTGAAATTTAGAACTATTTAAGTTTTCTTTATGAAATAATAAAAAAAAAACTATTGCCAAGCAGTCCTTGAAAGCCATATTTTAATTTAGAATTAGATAAAAAGGATAAAATCAGATGTTATATTCAATTTTCATTTCACTTGTTATAGTAGAAAATTGCAGAGATTACATCAGACTTTGACCTCTTACGTAAAAAATTCTAAATTGAAATGTAGCATTCAAGGACTTCCTGATTCGTTAATTTCTTTTTTTAATGATGACACATATCTGCACGAGAATTGCTCAATTATCTTCTGATTTGAATTAAAACTAACATTTTATCATGTCTGTTTAAATAATCTAAAAAATTGCAGGGGACAGAACATTAGACAAAAACATTTGCTTCACGTTCTTACGGAAGAACTTTAAAACTACAATCGCAAAAGCACTGTGGTGAGGACAGAACCCGCAATCAAGAGACCTGCGTGCTCGTTGTCAAACTCTTTAACCGCTAGACCGTACGAACCGCGTGGAAGATTGAAATGTAGAACTATTTAAGTTTTCTTTATCAAATAATAAAAAAAAACTATTGCCAAGAAGTCCTTGAAAGCCATATTTTAATTTAGAATTAGATAAAGAGGATAAAATCAGATGTTATATTCAATTTTCATTTCACTTGTTATAGTAGAAAATTGCAGAGATTACATCAGACTTTGACCTCTTACGTATAAAATTCTAAATTGAAATGTAACATTCAAGGACTTCCTGATTCGTTAATTTCTTTTTTTAATGATGACAAATATCTGCACGAGAATTGCTCAATTATCTTCTGATTCGAATTAAAACTAACATTTTATCATGTCTGTTTAAATAATCTAAAAAATTGCAGGGGACAGAACACTAGACAAAAACGTTTGCTTCACGTTCTTACGGAAGAACTTTAAAACTACAATCGCAAAAGCATTGTGGTGAGGACAGAACCCGCAATCAAGAGACCTGCGTGTCGTTGTCCAACTCTTTAACCGCTAGACCGTACGAAACGCGTGAAAGATTGAAATTTAGAACTACTTAAGTTTTCTTTATGAAATAATAAAAAAAAACTATTGCCAAGAAGTCCTTGAAAGCCATATTTTAATTTAGAATTAGATAAAAAGGATAAAATCAGATGTTATATTCAATTTTCATTTCACTTGTTATAGTAGAAAATTGCAGAGATTACATCAGACTTTGACCTCTTACGTATAAAATTCTAAATTGAAATGTAGCATTCAAGGACTTCCTGATTCGTTAATTTCTTTTTTTAATGATGACACATATCTGCACGACAATTGCTCAATTATCTTCTGATTCGAATTAAAACTAACATTTTATCATGTCTGTTTAAATAATCTAAAAAATTGCAGGGGACAGAACATTAGACAAAAACATTTGCTTCACGTTCTTACGGAAGAACTTTAAAACTACAATCGCAAAAGCACTGTGGTGAGGACAGAACCCGCAATCAAGAGACCTGCGTGCTCGTTGTCAAACTCTTTAACCGCTAGACCGTACGAACCGCGTGGAAGATTGAAATTTAGAACTATTTAAGTTTTCTTTATGAAATAATAAAAAAAAACTATTGCCAAGAAGTCCTTGAAAGCCATATTTTAATTTAGAATTAGATGAAGAGGATAAAATCAGATGTTATATTCAATTTTCATTTCACTTGTTATAGTAGAAAATTGCAGAGATTACATCAGACTTTGACCTCTTACGTATAAAATTCTAAATTGAAATGTAACATTCAAGGACTTCCTGATTCGTTAATTTCTTTTTTTAATGATGACAAATATCTGCACGAGAATTGCTCAATTATCTTCTGATTCGAATTAAAACTAACATTTTATCATGTCTGTTTAAATAATCTAAAAAATTGCAGGGGACAGAACACTAGACAAAAACGTTTGCTTCACGTTCTTACGGAAGAACTTTAAAACTACAATCGCAAAAGCATTGTGGTGAGGACAGAACCCGCAATCAAGAGACCTGCGTGTCGTTGTCCAACTCTTTAACCGCTAGACCGTACGAACCGCGCGAAATATTGAAATTTAGAACTATTTAAGTTTTCTTTATGAAATAATAAAAAAAAACTATTGCCAAGAAGTCCTTGAAAGCCATATTTTAATTTAGAATTAGATAAAGAGGATAAAATCAGATGTTATATTCAATTTTCATTTCACTTGTTATAGTAGAAAATTGCAGAGATTATATCAGACTTTGACCTCTTACGTATAAAATTCTAAATTGAAATGTAGCATTCAAGGACTTCCTGATTCGTTAATTTCTTTTTTTAATGATGACAAATATCTGCACGAGAATTGCTCAATTATCTTCTGATTCGAATTAAAACTAACATTTTATCATGTCTGTTTAAATAATCTAAAAAATTGCAGGGGACAGAACACTAGACAAAAACGTTTGCTTCACGTTCTTACGGAAGAACTTTAAAACTACAATCGCAAAAGCATTGTGGTAAGGACAGAACCCGCAATCAAGAGACCTGCGTGTCGTTGTCAAACACTTTAACCGCTAGACCGTAAAGCCGCGTGAAAGATTGAAATTTAGAACTATTTAAGTTTTCTTTATGAAATAATAAAAAAAAACTATTGCCAAGAAGTCCTTGAAAGCCATATTTTAATTTAGAATTAGATGAAGAGGATAAAATCAGATGTTATATTCAATTTTCATTTCACTTGTTATAGTAGAAAATTGCAGAGATTACATCAGACTTTGACCTCTTACGTATAAAATTCTAAATTGAAATGCAGCATTCAAGGACTTCCTGATTCGTTAATTTCTTTTTTTAATGATGACACATATCTGCACGAGAATTGCTCAATTATCTTCTGATTCGAATTAAAACTAACATTTTATCATGTCTGTTTAAAGGATCTAAAAAATTGCAGGGGACAGAACACTAGACAAAAACCTTTGCTTCACGTTCTTATGGAAGAACTTTAAAACTACAATCGCAAAAGCACTGTGGTGAGGACAGAACCCGCAATCAAGAGACCTGCGTGCTCGTTGTCAAACTCTTTAACCGCTAGACCGTACGAACCGCGTGAAAGATTGAAATTTAGAACTATTTAAGTTTTCTTTATGAAATAATAAAAAAAAAAACTATTGCCAAGCAGTCCTTGAAAGCCATATTTTAATTTAGAATTAGATAAAAAGGATAAAATCAGATGTTATATTCAATTTTCATTTCACTTGTTATAGTAGAAAATTGCAGAGATTACATCAGACTTTGACCTCTTACGTATAAAATTCTAAATTGAAATGTAGCATTCAAGGACTTCCTGATTCGTTACTTTCATTTTTTAATGATGACACATATCTGCACGACAATTGCTCAATTATCTTCTGATTCGAATTAAAACTAACATTTTATCATGTCTGTTTAAATAATCTAAAAAATTGCAGGGGACAGAACATTAGACAAAAACATTTGCTTCACGTTCTTACGGAAGAACTTTAAAACTACAATCGCAAAAGCACTGTGGTGAGGACAGAACCCGCAATCAAGAGACCTGCGTGCTCGTTGTCAAACTCTTTAACCGCTAGACCGTACGAACCGCGTGGAAGATTGAAATTTAGAACTATTTAAGTTTTCTTTATGAAATAATAAAAAAAAACTATTGCCAAGAAGTCCTTGAAAGCCATATTTTAATTTAGAATTAGATGAAGAGGATAAAATCAGATGTTATATTCAATTTTCCTTTCACTTGTTACAGTAGAAAATTGCAGAGATTACATCAGACTTTGACCTCTTACGTATAAAATTCTAAATTGAAATGTAACATTCAAGGACTTCCTGATTCGTTAATTTCTTTTTTTAATGATGACAAATATCTGCACGAGAATTGCTCAATTATCTTCTGATTCGAATTAAAACTAACATTTTATCATGTCTGTTTAAATAATCTAAAAAATTGCAGGGGACAGAACACTAGACAAAAACGTTTGTTTCACGTTCTTACGGAAGAACTTTAAAACTACAATCGCAAAAGCACTGTGGTGAGGACAGAACCCGCAATCAAGAGACCTGCGTGTCGTTGTCCAACTCTTTAACCGCTAGACCGTACGAACCGCGTGAAAGATTGAAATTTAGAACAATTTAAGTTTTCTTTATGAAATAATAAAAAAAAACTATTGCCAAGAAGTCCTTGAAAGCCATATTTTAATTTAGAATTAGATGAAGAGGATAAAATCAGATGTTATATTCAATTTTCATTTCACTTGTTATAGTAGAAAATTGCAGAGATTACATCAGACTTTGACCTCTTACGTATAAAATTCTAAATTGAAATGTAGTATTCAAGGACTTCCTGATTCGTTAATTTCTTTTTTTAATGATGACAAATATCTGCACGAGAATTGCTCAATTATCTTCTGATTCGAATTAAAACTAACATTTTATCATGTCTTTTTAAATAATCTAAAAAATTGCAGGGGACAGAACACTAGACAAAAACGTTTGCTTCACGTTCTTACGGAAGAACTTTAAAACTACAATCGCAAAAGCATTGTGGTGAGGACAGAACCCGCAATCAAGAGACCTGCGTGTCGTTGTCAAACTCTTTAACCGCTAGACCGTACGAACCGCGTGAAAGATTGAAATTTAGAACTATTTAAGTTTACTTTATGAAATAATAAAAAAAAACTATTGCCAAGAAGTCCTTGAAAGCCATATTTTAATTTAGAATTAGATAAAGAGGATAAAATCAGATGTTATATTCAATTTTCATTTCACTTGTTATAGTAGAAAATTGCAGAGATTACATCAGACTTTGACCTCTTACGTATAAAATTCTAAATTGAAATGTAGCATTCAAGGACTTCCTGATTCGTTAATTTATTTTTTTAATGATGACAAATATCTGCACGAGAATTGCTCAATTATCTTCTGATTCGATTTAAAACTAACATTTTATCATGTCTGTTTAAATAATCTAAAAAATTGCAGGGGACAGAACAGTAGACAAAAACGTTTGCTTCACGTTCTTACGGAAGAACTTTAAAACTACAATCGCAAAAGCACTGTGGTGAGGACAGAAGCCGCAATCAAGAGACCTGCGTGCTCGTTGCCAAACTCTTTAACCGCTAGACCGTACGAACCGCGTGAAAGATTGAAATTTAGAACTATTTAAGTTTTCTTTATGAAATAATAAAAAAAAACTATTTCCAAGAAGTCTTTGAAAGCTATATTTTAGTTTAGAATTAAATAAAGAGGATAAAATCAGATGTTATATTCAATTTTCATTCATTTCACTTGTTATAGTAGCAAATTGCAGAGATTACATCAGACTTTGACCTCTTACGTATAAAATTCTAAATTGAAATGTAGCATTCAACGACTTCCTGATTCGTTAATTTCTTTTTTTAATGATGGCAAATATCTGCACGAGAATTGCTCAATTATCTTTTGATTCGAACTAAAACTAACATTTTATCATGTCTGTTTAAATAATGTAAAAATTCGCGGCTAAAATAGCAGGGGACGAAATACTAGACAAAAACTTTCGCTTCACGCTGTTAGGGAAAAACTTTAAAACTATAATCGCATAAGCACTGTGGTGAGGACAGAACCCGCAATCAAGAGACCTGCGTGTCGTTGTCCAACTCTTTAACCGCTAGACCGTACGAACCGCGTGAAAGATTGAAATTTAGAACTATTTAAGTTTTCTTTATGAAATAATAAAAAAAAAACTATTTCCAAGAAGCCTTTGAAAGCTATATTTTAGTTTAGAATTAAATAAAGAGGATAAAATCAGATGTTATATTCAATTTTCATTCATTTCACTTGTTATAGTAGCAAATTGCAGAGATTACATCAGACTTTGACCTCTTACGTATAAAATTCTAAATTGAAGTGTAGCATTCAACGACTTCCTGATTCGTTAATTTCTTTTTTTAATGATGGCAAATATCTGCACGAGAATTGCTCAATTATCTTTTGATTCGAACTAAAACTAACATTTTATCATGTCTGTTTAAATAATGTAAAAATTCGCGGCTAAAATAGCAGGGGACGGAATACTAGACAAAAACTTTCGCTTCACGCTGTTAGGGAAAAACTTTAAAACTATAATCGCATAAGCACTGTGGTGAGGACAGAACCAGCAATCAAGAGACCTGCGTGTCGTTGTCCAACTCTTTAACCGCTAGACCGTACGAACCGCGTGAAAGATTGAAATTTAGAACTACTTAAGTTTTCTTTATGAAATAATAAAAAAAAAAACTATTTCCAAGAAGTCTTTGAGAGCTATATTTTAGTTTAGAATTAAATAAAGAGGATAAAATCAGATGTTATATTCAATTTTCATTCATTTCACTTGTTATAGTAGCAAATTGCAGAGATTACATCAGACTTTGACCTCTTACGTATAAAATTCTAAATTGAAATGTAGCATTCAACGACTTCCTGATTCGTTAATTTCTTTTTTTAATGATGGCAAATATCTGCACGAGAATTGCTCAATTATCTTTTGATTCGAACTAAAACTAACATTTTATCATGTCTGTTTAAATAATGTAAAAATTCGCGGCTAAAATAGCAGGGGACGGAATACTAGACAAAAACTTTCGCTTCACGCTGTTAGGGAAAAACTTTAAAACTATAATCGCATAAGCACTGTGGTGAGGACAGAACCAGCAATCAAGAGACCTGCGTGTCGTTGTCCAACTCTTTAACCGCTAGACCGTACGAACCGCGTGAAAGATTGAAATTTAGAACTATTTAAGTTTTCTTTATGAAATAATAAAAAAAAAACTATTTCCAAGAAGTCTTTGAAAGCTATATTTTAGTTTAGAATTAAATAAAGAGGATAAAATCAGATGTTATATTCAATTTTCATTCATTTCACTTGTTATAGTAGCAAATTGCAGAGATTACATCAGACTTTGACCTCTTACGTATAAAATTCTAAATTGAAATGTAGCATTCAACGACTTCCTGATTCGTTAATTTCTTTTTTTAATGATGGCAAATATCTGCACGAGAATTGCTCAATTATCTTTTGATTCGAACTAAAACTAACATTTTATCATGTCTGTTTAAATAATGTAAAAATTCGCGGCTAAAATAGCAGGGGACGGAATACCAGACAAAAACTTTCGCTTCACGCTGTTAGGGAAAAACTTTAAAACTATAATCGCATAAGCACTGTGCCTGTGACAGAACTCGCAATCAAAAGACCTGCGTGTTTGTTCCTTTCCCAAACCTCTCGGCCAAGAGGGCGTCGGCCGGTGCTTCAATTTCAATGTATTTAAATGTAACACTTTAATGTGTTCTTTTAAATAATATGCAAAAATGTGACTAAAATTGCCGTGGACAGACCCTTCCTATCATCGCGATATTTTACCGCTGTGTTACGAATGGCTTTCTAATTTAATTTTATTTTAACTGTATAAGGTTTTCACTGGATTGTCGATTAGAATAAAACAGGGACAGAACTATTACCCTGACAACATTGTTTATTTATAATTTGAAATTGTAATCGAAAAGCACTTCCTTCGATTGGAGGACAGAACTCGTTATCAACAGATCTGCACGTTCGTTGTCCAACTCTTTAACCATTAGACTATTTCGAACACGAAAGAAAGTGAAATTAGGAACTATTTAAGTTTTCATTATGATAGAATAAAAAATCTGATGTGGTCAGCACATGACTTTCCCTGCAAACTTATATCCACGTTCTATTTATTTCTATTAAATGTAATTCACTTTTAATTCAATTTTCGTTCTCATTCGGTAACCGGGCTTATTTTCAAAGGTGGCGTAGGGAAAGTACGAAAAACTAAAATATCTCGAGAACGGCTAGTCCTAGTGTAATGGGGTTGGTCTTATTCTTTTCGTCGTTAAACATTACGTATTAAACGGGCATTTAATGGATATATCTAAGTATACCAAGTTCTTTAGTTTAGATTTTGAAGATTTTTGCGGGCCGTTTTGCAAAAAAAGGCAGGTTATTTTTTTCCGAATCGTACCAAAATCTAATCAGCACCAGAGTGACCTATACGTGAGTCATCTACCGAATTTTGTGAAATTCGGTTCATTAGTTTTTCAGCTAGAGTGGATACAAGCTTTTGCGGGCCATTTCGCAAAAAAAGGCGGGTTCTTTTATTCCGAATCGTACCCAAAACTAATCAGCCCTAGCCCCGCCCACAAGTGACTTACCTACCAAATTTTGTGAAATTCGGTCGATTAGTTTTTTA
Organism: Amaurobius ferox; assembly: GCA_951213105.1. Classification (NCBI taxonomy): domain Eukaryota; kingdom Metazoa; phylum Arthropoda; class Arachnida; order Araneae; family Amaurobiidae; genus Amaurobius; species Amaurobius ferox. The sequence goes on along the minus strand of OX578147.1, from coordinate 87,477,481 downwards.
GTTACAGTGGATACAAAATCTGCACAGACAGACAGACAGACACACAGACAGACACACAGACAGACAGACAGACAGACAGACAGACAGACAGACACACAGACACACGCACAGACGTCACGCTAAAAATGGTTTTTTCGTATTCTAGAGGTCTTGAAACGTGTAGATCCGTCGAAAACTCGAGTTGTGATTTTCGGCATGATTCCAATACTTTCCCTATACATTACCATGTATTGCAGGGAAAGTAAAAGATTTTTGCGGGCCGTTTTGCAAAAAAAGGCAGGTTATTTTTTTCCGAATCGTACCAAAATCTAATCAGCACCAGAGTGACCTATACGTGAGTCATCTACCGAATTTTGTGAAATTCGGTTCATTAGTTTTTCAGCTAGAGTGGATACAAGCTTTTGCGGGCCATTTCGCAAAAAAAGGCGGGTTCTTTTATTCCGAATCGTACCCAAAACTAATCAGCCCTAGCCCCGCCCACAAGTGACTTACCTACCAAATTTTGTGAAATTCGGTCGATTAGTTTTTTAGTTACAGTGGATACAAAATCTGCACAGACAGACAGACAGACACACAGACAGACACACAGACAGACAGACAGACAGACAGACAGACAGACAGACACACAGACACACGCACAGACGTCACGCTAAAAATGGTTTTTTCGTATTCTAGAGGTCTTGAAACGTGTAGATCCGTCGAAAACTCGAGTTGTGATTTTCGGCATGATTCCAATACTTTCCCTATACATTACCATGTATTGCAGGGAAAGTAAAAAAGAGCTAGAAATCTCTTGAATGCTATATTTCTTTAATTATATACATAATGTATAAGGAAAGTATTGTGACGGGGTCGAAAATTCGAATGAGTTTTCGACGGGAGAGCACGTTTCAAGCATCCCTGATCACGACTAAAACATTTTTGAAGTGATGTCTGTGTGTGTGTCTGTGAAAGTATGGTGTGTGTGTGTGTGTGAAAGTATGGTGTGTGTGTGTGTGTCAGTGAGTCTGTAGAGACGATAACTGACGAACGAATGGACCGATTCGAACGAAATTTGGTACAAAAATCACAATCCATAAACGCTGGAAGCCTATGGTTTTTATACGCAATCGAATGTCCAGAACCTCCCTAAATTTTCGAGTGAAATTTTGAAAAAACGTCAACAAATCAAAACCGCTAATAAAGTTACGCAAATAGACATTTCTTATGTAATGTTTCATTAGAAAACGATTGACATAAATTTTAGAACGCTAACACGAATCGTTCTCGGGACATTGTACATTTTTAAAAAAATTATCAAAAATTCATATATAAAAAAAAAAAATTCCTATTGAGAAACATGTTCACTTTTCATATGTAATACCATGCGATAAATTGGGTGACATCATTCTCGTGGTTCTAGCTCATTCCATTCATGAAAAAAGATACTTTGAGTAATACTTTTGTATTTGAATTCAAATAGTCATTTATCTGCTGTAAGAATAACTTATTTCTTCGCTCATAACGCTTGGCGAGATTTTAGCGACACATTTGGCGGAATGTTGCCAACTTGGCGACTTTTTGAAATGTTGCCAAATTAACGAAAATCTTGGCAAATGGATAAAAATGACGCTAAATCAATGAAAATGACGACTAACTGTTGAAAATTCAATATCTTGAAGAGAATATAAGTATCTACTATAAGAAAAACCCATTTTTACTTTCCTTATATACATAATGTTTAAGGAAAGTATTGTGACGGGGTCGAAAATTCGAATTCAAGTTTTCGACAGGAGAGCGAGTTTCAAGCATCCCTGATCACGAATCGAACATTTTTGACATGATGTCTGTGTGTGTGTGTGTGTCAGTGAGTCTGTGGAGGCGATATCTCACGAACGAATGGAGCGATTCGAATGAAATTTGGTACAAAAATCACAATCCGTGAATACTAGAAGCCTATTGTTTTAAAACACAATCGAGTATCGCACCCGCTAAATTTTCGAGTGAAATTTTGAAAAAAATCATCAAAAAATCAAAACTTTCAATGAAGTTACGTAAATAGACATTTCTTATGTAATTTTTCCTAAGAAACCGAATGATATAAACTTTAGAACGCTAGAATGAAGCGGTCTCGAGATATTGCACATTTTTGAAATAAATTTATCAAAAATCCCATAAATTAAAAAAAAATATTAACTGTTATGAAACATGTTCACTTTCCATATGTAATATCATGCGATAAATGTGGTGACATCATTTTCGTGAATCTAACTCGAATTAACGAAACGCTAAACAATGACGCTAAATCAATGAAAATGACGACTAATCGAAGAAAATTCAATATCTTGGAAAGAAAATAAGTGTCTACTATAAGAATAACATTTTTTTTAACTATAAAAGCAGTAAATTCATTGCATTATATAAGGAAAGTCATGTGCTGCCCACATCAGATTTTTTTTACTGTAAAAATAGTAAATTCATTATATTATATAAGGAAAGTTATGTGTTGCCCACATCAGATTTTTACTTTCCTTATATACATAATGTATAAGGAAAGTATTGTGACGGGGTCGAAAATTCGAATACGAGTTTTCAACGGGAGAGCACGTTTCAAGCATCCCTGATCGCCAATCAAACATTTTTGAAATGATGTCTCTGTGTGTGTGTGTGTGTGTGTCAGTGAGTCTGTGGAGACGATAACTGATGAACGAATGGACCGATTCGAACGAAATTTGGTACAAAAATCACAATCCGTAAACACCGGAAGTCTATTGTTTTTATACGCAATCGAATGTTGACATAAAATTTAGAACGCTAACATGCACCATTTTCGAGATATTGCACATTTTTCAAATAAATTTATCAAAAAAAATCTCATAAATTAAAAAAAATATTAACTGTTGAGAAACATGTTTACTTTTCATATGTAATATCATGCGATAAATTTGGTGATATCATTTTCATCGATGTAACTCGTTCCATTCACGAGAAAAGATATTTTGAGTAATACTTTTGTATTTGAACGCCAATAGCCATACATCTGTTATAAGAATAACTTATTTCTCCGTCACTAAGGCTTGGCGAGATTTTGGCGACGAATTTGGCGGAATGAATAAATAAGTAAAAAAAATAGGTTTTTTTTATAGTAGATACTAATATTCTTTCCAAGATATTGAATTTTCGACAATTAGTCGTCATTTTCATTGATTTGGCGTCATTTTTATCCATTTGGCGAGATTTTCGTTAATTTGGCACCATTTCAAAAAGTCGCCAAGTTGGCGACATTTCGCCAAATGCATCGCCAAAATCTCGCCAAGCGTTATGGACGAAGAAATAAGTTATTCTTACAGCAAATAAATGACTATTGGCGTTCAAATACAAAAGTATTACTTAAAGTATCTTTTTTCATGTATGGAATGAGCTAGATCCACGAGAATGATGTCACCCCATTGATCGCATGGTATTACATATGAAAAGTAAACATGCTTCTCAATAGGAAATCTTTTTTATTTATTTTATATGACTTTTTGATAATTTTTTTTTAAACTGTACAATATCTCGAGAACGGTTCATGTTAGCGTTCTTAAATTTATATCAATCGTTTTCTAATGAACAATTACATAAGAAATGTCTATTTGCGTAACTATATTAGCGGTTTTAATTTTTTGACGATTTTTTCAAAATTTCATTCGAAAATTTAAGGGGGTTCTGAATATTCGATTGCGTATAAAAACAATAGGCTACCAGTGTTTTTGGATTGTGATTTTTGTACCAAATTTTGTTCGAATCGGTCCATTCGTTCGTCATTTATCGTCTCCGCAGACTCACTGACACACACACACACACACACATACTTTCACACACACAGACATCACTTCAAAAATGTTTGATTCGAGGTCAGGGATGCCTGAAACGTGCTCTTCCGTCGAAAACTCGAATTCGAATTTTCGACCCCGTCACAATACTTTCCGTATACATTATGTATATAAGGAAAGTAACAAAATTGAAACCTGAAATATAAGGCATTAATCATTTGATTTCGACGAGTTTTCGTATGCTTGTTGCTAGCATGAACTTTTTTAATGGAATGCTTGTCATTTTTAATTTTTTCATAAAAGTTTGAACATTCTATATCTATTACTTTCCTTATATACATAATGTATAAGGAAAGTATTGTGACGGGGTCGAAAATTCGAATTCGAGCTTTCGACGGGAGAGCACGTTTCAAGCATCCCTGATCACGAATCAAACATTTTTGAAGTGATGTCTGTGTGTGTCAGTGAGCCTGTGGAGACGATAACTGACGAACGAATGGACAGATTCGAACGAAATTTGGTACAAAAATCACAATCCGTAAAAACTGGAAGTCTATTGTTTTTTCGCAAACACTAGACTATTGCTTCTATACGTAATCGAATGTTCAGAACCCCCTAAATTTTCGAATAAAATTTTGAAAAAATCGTCAAAAAATCAAAACCGCCAATAAAGTTACGCAAATAGACATTTCTTATGTAATGTTTCATTAGGAAACGATTGGCATAAATATTAGAACGCTAACATGAACCGTTCTCGAGATATTGCACATTTTTAAAAAAAATTATCAAAAAGTTATATAAAATAAAAAATAAAAATATTTCCTATTGAGAAACATGTTCACTTTTCATATGTAATGCCATGCGATAAATTGGGTGACATCCTTCTCGTGGATCTAGCTCGTTCCATACATGAATCAAGATACTTTGAGTAATACTTTTGTATTTGAACGCCAATAGTTATTTATCTGCTGTAAGAATAACTTATTTCTCCGTTCATAACGCTTGGCGAGATTTTGGCGTTGAATTTGGCGGAATGTCATTTTTAATTTTTGCCAAATTAACAAAAATCTCGCCAAATGGATAAAAATGACGTTAAATGAATGAAAATGACGACTAATTGACGAAAATTCAACATCTTGGAAAGAATATAAATATCTACCATAAAAATAACCTATTTTTGTACTGTAAAAGTAGTAAATTCATTACATTATATAAGGAAAGTCATGTGCTGCCCACATCAGATCTTTTTTATTTTACAGAGCGTTAGGCTTAACATTACAACTGCATTAGACTTAGTTGAATCAGCAATTTTACCCCATTCTTCAGACCTAACATTAATGATTGAGAACCCTTTTAGCAAGAGCGGAAGTATCTGGTAGACCACAAATATATTCCATAACTGAACTGAAATTCAGGATAAAATGTTTTTGGTTCCTGAAATTCTACAAAATTTGTATCTTTGTAGTTTCTTTTCTTCACAGTTTATATTCATTATTTTCGACGTGTTACAATCTTTTAACAATCACCACATTGTGAAACCATTAATTACTTTCCTTATATACATAATGTATAAGGAAAGTATTGTGACGGGGTCGAAAATTCGAATTCGAGTTTTCGACGGGAGAGCACGTTTCAAGCATACCTGATCGCGAATCAAACATTTTTGAAGTGATGTCTGTGTGTGTGTGTGAAAGTATGTGTGTGTGTGTGTTTGTGTGTCAGTGGATCTGTGGAGACGATAACTGATGAACGAATGGACCGATTTGAACCAAATTTGGTACAAAAATCACAATCCATAAACACTGGAAGCCTATTGTTTTTATACGCAACCGAATGTTTAGAACCCCCCTAAATTTTCGAATGAAATTTTGAAAAAAACGTCAAAAAATCAAAACTACAAATAACGTTACGTAAATAGATATTTCTTATGTAATTTTTCATTAGAAAACGATTGACATAAATTTTAGAACGCTAACACGAACCGTTCTCGAGATATTGTACATTTTTCAAAAAAAGTGTCAAAAAGTCATATAAAATTAAAAAAAAATATTTCCTATTGATAAACATGTTCACTTTTCATATGTAATACCATGCGATAAATTGGGCGACATCATTCTCGTGGATCTAGCACGTTCCATTCATGACAAAGATACTCTGAGTAATACTTTTGTATTTGAACGCCAATAGTCATTTATCTGCTGTAAGAATAATTTATTTCTTAGTGCATAACGCTTGGCGAGATTTTGACGACGAATTTGGCGGAATGTCGCCAACTTGGCGACTTTTTGAAATGTTGCCAAATTAACGAAAATCTCGCCAAATGGATAAAAATGACGGTAAATCAATGAAAATTACGACTAATTGTCGAAAATTCAATGTCTTGAAAAGAATATTAGTATCTGCTATAAGAAAAACCTATTTTTTTACTGTAAAAGTAGTAAATTCATTACATTATATAAGGAAAGTCATGTGTTGCCCACATCAGATTTTTTATGTTTATAACAGCATTTTCAAGTGCTTCATTAATTTTTTCTGTAGCTCTTTCAATTGCAAACAATGTAATATCACGCTTCCCTATTCATAAGAATTGCCACCTTCCCACCAAAGCTTTATTCCAAAAAAACAAATTTCTAACCGGGACAAGATGACAAACTGGCCGTAACTACGGGACGTACCTTTAAACCGGGAAAATTCTGGTCAAAATGGGACATATGGTAAGCCTTTCTATGACCTTTTTTTTCTGTGCACACATACAAAGAGGGTTAATTAGTATAGTATATAAATTTCTAGTATTTCCTGGGAGAGAGCAGGCATAATAAAAACAGGCGCCACAGTTCTAAGCATGTAATAGAAATACAATACTGACTTCTTCAAAGAAGTAATAGACATACTGTCTCATAGTACTGTATTTTTAAGTATATACTAGGAATTTGTATTTATAAGCAGCACTTTTATTTATTGTTAAAGAGGGTTAGTGCAATTTTTTTTCACATATTGATGTAAAAGACTCAGGAATTTCATTTTATCAGTTTTTTGTTAAAATAAAAGTGTTTAACATATTCCTTAGGGTGTAAAGGAGACAGTGTTTAATTTTAAAGATATAAATGCTTTTTAATCAAAAATTCTTCTTTTTTTTTTATCAAAATGTATACTATGTATTTTTGGATAATTGTGTTGATAAAATAGTGCGACTGATTTTATTCATTATAAAGACAGTCAATCACAAATTTATTTCACAACTCATCACAATATTACACAATACACAGTGGTGCACAATATAGAGATATAAATAAGCTCTGAATTAATCCTTTTCCTCTGGGAGGTTTGCCAGCTCCTGGATTCTTTGGTCACAGTGAGATACCGTGCTAGTGTATTTGCAGAAATATGTTGTCCCAGTCCTCGAATCCTTTTTTTCCTGTTTCAAACATTTGCACATGAACGTTTTCTTGAATTCTTTCCGGAATTTACCTAGACAATAAAGTGATTGAAATAATTTTGAAGGGTAGGATGGACATACACATTTAACAAGTGGCGGCTCGTCTATAGGCACTCTGACACTGCGGGAACGACAGTGCTCTCTCTCCCTCGCAGCCTGGCTTGCAGCTTCCTATGTGCGCATGCGCTCAACAGTCAAACACCGCTCTCTCTCTCTCGCAGCATCGCGTGCAGCTTCCTATGTGCGCATGCGCACATAGGAAGCGCACATAGGAAGCTGCAAGCGAGAGAGAGCACTGTCGTTCCCGCAGTGCCACAGTGCCTATAGACGAGCCGCCACTGCTTAACCCTTTCCGGACGGTCGATGCGCCCACGCGTCGATTGATAACTGATTCAAGACTGTCGTCCGGAAAGGGCTTAAGAAGCACCAATACTTCTGCTAAGTGTTCCAATTTTATCATGCTAATACATATAAAAAGTGTGTATTGTAAGACAATTTTGGTAAATAAATATAAAAAATTTAAATTTTGGATCTGCTACATTTGTGTATCAACATTTGTGCTTCATGTCAGTATGCACTTCCCATTTGTACCAATCGCACGTTTGCCTAGTGAAGTCAGTGGCGTACCGTGGAGGGGGGGGGGGCAGTCGGGTGCAGTTGCCCCGGGCTCCAACCATTTAGGGGGCGCAAAATGAGAGAAAAAACTAACATAGATTAAACATTGATAATTAGTAAATGAGTGTGTGAATAATTTTACTCATTTACTGCAAGTATGGGTATTGTAAATTATTATTATTTATTTATGCTCGTCCATAATGCTAAAGTCAAAAAGTGGTTTGCTGTGAGTAATGAATAATGATAATGAGCAGAAAAAATGAGTGGAAAAGAATCTGGAGCGGCTGACCGCAAACGGAGAAAAAGTGCTGCAATAGAAATCGGGAAATCCAGTCAATTGATGGTCAAGCAAAAAAGGAATGGCCCAAACACAGTTGGAAAGCTTGGAGCTGATACCGAATCTGTTGAATCTACTACTGCGAGCACTATGGAGCTTGTAGAAGTCTCTGAGGTAGCTGTCAATGATATGCCAATTCTTCCTGCTAAAAGTGCACAACGGAAATACCGGAAAGGGTTCAAACTTTGCATCCTACTGTTTTATCGAATAAAGATATAGGCCTACTGGACTTTCATTTTGACCTGACTGGACCCATTACAATACATGAACTTAGAACTGAAATGATTACAACGGGATTGGCAGTATTCCAAAATGCAGATGGGCCATTTTCTGCAACTGATGGTCGCTCTATGACTAAGAAATGATTTACCCGAGAGCTTTCTGATGGGAAGAAGGTGAACCGAACCTGGTTACATTTTCACCTCAAAAGGGAGCAGCATACTGCTTTTCTTACCTTTTATTCTCATGTGCCCATGAGAACCACAAATCAAAATTTGAGCTTGGTTGTAGACTCCAAAATTAGAAGAAATTGAATGAAAAATCCCTGAACATGAAAATGGAACATATCATCTGTTGTCATTCAATACTTGGAAAGAAACGGAACGGCCTCTCCAGACTAAAAAATAAATTCATCAAACACTCCTCAACAAAATCCAATCGGGAAAAAAAATGGCGAGGAATATTGAAGCGAATCCTTAATCCCCGGCTCATCATCAAGAATACAGAATGAGTCTATTGATCTTTTAGCTCAAGATATCCGGAACTCAATTCTGTAAAAAATTCGGAGAAGCAAATATTTTGGGATTCTGTTTGACTGTACCTCGGATGCTGCACACCGTGAGCAGATGTCTCAGGTTATTCGGTATGTTGACATTGACTTTGAAGAAAGAACTGTTGCGGTCAAAGAAGCATTCATTGACTACATCGAAATTCATGAGAAAGATGCTGCTGCGATTGAGAAAGTAATTCTAACCAAATTAGAATTGCATGAGCTGCCTTTGTTTGACTGTCACTCTCAATGCTACGACAATGCAGCTGTGATGTCCGGTCATTTATCTGGTGTGCAGCAAAGAATTTTGAATCGGAATCCCTGTTTTTGAATTGTGACAACCACAGCCTGAATTTGGTCGGAATGCACGCTGCTGGAAATGAAATTGTGACTGTCACATTTTTTGGAACTGTTGAGGCTTTATATGTATTCTTCTCTCAGTCAACAATTTGATGGCAGCTGATATCTGATGTTGGTGTGTCGGTCAAAAAAGAGACTGAAACTCGCTGGAGTGCCCGGGAAGCACCTGTTACAGTTCTCCATAAATATCTGGAGAAGATTGTGAATGTGCTGGGGAGGATGTGTTCTGACAAGTACTCCACAGAGAAAACGAGAAAGGATGCAGTTCAGCTTCTGTCAAACATTTTGAGATTCACTTTTTTGACATTTCTCCCGTTTTGGAGTTCAATTTTGTCTTTGATTAATAGAGTCCAAAAGAGACTGCAGGATCCTGAAATAACTTTCAGGGAAGTGGCAGCTGACATAAACTCTCTTGAACAACATTTTACTGAGAATCGTGAAAATCTGTGTGATGAATCAGTTTGCAAAGGAAAAAGAAGTTGCATTGCTTGGAGACTTCCAGTTCAGAAAAAGAGTAAAACATGATGCCTGGTGAATAAGCAAGAGATGCTGGCTTATCAGTCAAAAAGGAAATGGGCGAATCCTACGGAGCATCTTGGATTGCATTGGAGCGGAAATCAGAGATTGGATTTCTCTTGAATATTCAGAAACTTCTTAGTAGCCCCAATATGGATAAGGAATTGGAAAGGCAATGTATGTAAATGTACAAAAATGATTTTGATGGGAAGGAGCTGCATCAAGAAATTTTGGATTGTGCAATGCTGTTAAAAAAATCGAAATGAGAGCAATGTGATTGAGCCGATACATCCATTAGAAATGGTGACTTTCATTATCTCATATGGATAGGAAGTGTACCCTAATCTCCAGACTGCTTTTCAAATTCTGCTCACAATTTCAGTATCAATTGCTAGTTGTGAAAAATCCTTCAGCAAACTGAAATTGATTATGTCTTATTTGAGATCATCTATGGGACAAGAACGCTTGAGGGACTTGTCATTGTTCAGTATTGAGGGGGGAAATATTCGAGAAAATGAATGCTGACAAAGTTATTGATACCTTTACAATCGTGAAAACTTGAAGGGTTCATTTGTAGGATATGATCTCTTAAGAAATTATTTAATAATGGAAAATCTTGTGCTAATGTCTGTTCAAATCAAAGCTGTGCAATAAATCTAAAATTTCAATAGTTTCAAGATAAATAATTTGTGTATGCGTGCGTGCGTGTGTGTGCGTGCATACGTGCGTGCATGCGCGCACGAGCTAGAGTTCGTAATATGGTAAGGGAAGGGGAGCGCAATTCTCCACTTTTGTCCCTCCTGACAAAATCTCACGGTATGCCACTGAGTGGAGTGACTGCAAACGTTTTATTGTCGATAACTTCACTGTTTATGGTCCGATTTGAATGAAATAAACTGCATTCTATTAATCTACCAAAACTGTATAATCCTCCGCTCTCCCAAAAAATAAAGAAAAATTCAACCTTCAAATATTGAAAGCTTTCTGTAGGTATCTTGTACATCATCACTCAACAGTCACAGCACACATCAATCTTTTCCCTTTCGAAATATGTGAAAGGAATAACGAGTCACAAAGCTACTCACTACTTTTTTCCAAGCTTGTTTTCAAAATTTTAGAAACAAATAAATGATGCTCGGGGGGGGGGGAGGGTAAAGTACAATTTGTAATGCCTGCTATATTTTTGTTGCATAATCATGTTGATATATAATTTTGTTTTTGCCACGTGGCGAAAAATAAAGTAAAAAGGAGTAATAGATCAATCAAATTATTAAGAAATATTTTTCTACCTTGGATCAAGGTTATATTTGTGCTTTAAATGTCATCGAAGTCTTAAACCAAGTTTTGGTAATTTCATGCAGAAAAGCAAAGGATGAATAAACTCAAAATGCTGCTTAAAATTTCGCACATGATCTCATTTTCAATTTAGTAGTGTTCGTAATAATTATATAGTTTTAAATCATGACAATGGAGCGTGAAATACCAATTTCATCTGCTATGTTTATTTTCTGATTATAATTTTTATTTTCCGATAATAATTTTTATTTTCCGATTATAATTTTTATTTAGGGATTTACGAACTCTCTCGAACAGACCAGGCATGTTGCGCACTTCGGCAGCAGCGGCCGAAACTCTACGACGAGTTCCTCTTGAGATTCAAGGGGAGAATAGACGAGACTCTTGAGATATCCCCACAAAAAGAAGTCAAGACATGACAGATCGGGCGATCTTGGTGGTGGTGGTGGGGGGGGGGGGGGAGGGGCAAGCTATGGGACCACTTCGCCAAACTTAAACCCTGTAACGCCTTTAAGTGTCATTTCCGATCCATTAAACAATGACGAAAAATTCTTGGTTTGGTATGTATTACCACCTCGTGAAGTTTGGCCCATCTTTTTTAATCACCTTGTATACAGATCTAACATGTACAATCATGGCTTTTTCCTTACAAAGTTATTGGGGGTGATTAAAGACTTTCTTAGTAATATTTTATATGCAAAAGAGAGAGAGAGAGAGAGAGAGAGAGGTTGGTTGGTTGATTGATTGATTGATTAGGGGTTTTTGACACATGATCCAGAGAGGATATGCTGCGCCAGACATATGGTATCGAACTGCAAATATAAGCAAGTACCAACAACAAGTGCGTAATCTAAAAGGGTGATAATGTGTGAATAAAAGATGGCTATGGAATATGTATAATAACAAAAGAAACAAGATGAATTAAGGCTAAAAGTTTATAGATGGTGAAGTTATATATGATAGAAAAAGCCGATGTCCAACAAGAAAGGAAAAATCCCCAAATGAAGATTTACTGCAATCAAGTCAGACAAAGTTCTGTATAGTGTAAGTCTTAAAGTGTTTAAAACAAAAGTGTTTATATATAGTACAAGTCATTAAAATGAGAGAGAGACGATGAGTATTTTCTCACACTCATAAACTAAGTAGCAAAGACTAAAAAAAAAATTACCATTCATGATATTGTAAATAATAGGATTTACAGCACTGTTGGCGTAACACAGCCAATGAGAGATTAAGGATGCAACAGTGGTAGCTGGCGTCTGCGGCAAACCAACGGTGTATCTGAAACAAGAAGAATTAGTGCATTAGGTAGTCTCCGGAGAGGACATAAAATAGCTTATGATGTCAGAAATACTTAAGAAAATCTCTTTTATGGGTGTAATTTATGCAAATTATTATCTTTATCGGATTTTCCATAATTACGCAAATAAAGCATATTTGTGTTCCAGAAATGTACTATAAATCATCAACATTTTATTTACGTCGTTACTTTCCATACATCTAACAATTTAAAGATATCTGTGTGTTTTAAACAACGGCGATATTCAGTACAGAGTTGCTTTGAGTCCCTGTTCAGCAGGAATTAAAAAAAATTCTAATTATTTTAAAAGTTTTAAATTTTTAAAGTCCGTTTTGTTCTGTTTTGTCTTTTACTTGTATATTGCTCTTTTTGCTTGTTTTCTTACACGATTTTTCAGAAGTTTATTGTTTTATTTGGGTTTTTACTTGGTTCTAAATTACTTCTTAATTTAAATTGGAGGTTCCTTATCCGCTATACTATTCTGACTGTTTTTTGCAAATGTTATTTTAATGTACCTGGGAAACTTTACGCATATTGTCTATGTATGACTATGTGTATTGCTATTTTTGTGTTATTACTCCAGTCCGTGGTAACTGCTTTATACCCTTTTGGTGAGCAGGACGGCCTGGGTAATAAAAAAATCTGATGTGGGCAGTACATGACTTTCCCTACAGACTCAAATCCCCTTTCTCTTTCTTTCTTTCATAATTCATTAAATTGAGAGTTTAATTGCACAAAATTACACGGATAATTATTTATAATTACACTGAATTTGGAGTTTCAATTCAATTTTCATTTGGCGTATTTTCATTTGACATTTTCATTTTATTTGGCGTATTTTCATTTGACATTTTCATTTTCATTTCACTTGGCGTATTTTCATTTGACGTATTTTCAAAAGCGACGTTGCAAAAATACGAAAATCCTGAAATGTCCTAGAGTAATGGGGTTGGTCATATACTGTTCAACGCCAATGATTAAGTATAAAACAAGCATTTGATTGATACATTTGATTATATGTAGTTTTTTATTTTAAATTTTGATGATTTTTGAAGGGCATTTTGCAAAAAAAAAAAAAAAAAAAAAAAATGCAGGTTCTTAAATCATCATCCAATCATCATCTGGGTAACCGACAATTGACTTACCCACCAAATTTTGAGAATAGGTTTTGAGCTAGAGTGGATAAATACTTTGCACAGTCTCACAAACACAGACAGATATACAAACGTTACGCTTAAAATATTATTTTCGCGCTCTAGAGGTCTCTAAACGTGTAGGTAAGTCGAAAACTCAAGTCTCGATTTTCGACACGATTCAAATGCTTTATCTATATATTAACATGTATTGTAGGGAAAGCAAAAAAGAAACAGAACGCCCAAATTTGGCCGAAAATTCAACATTTTTAAGTATTTTATTAAGCAGACAATATTCTGCTTCAATGCAAGCACTTTCTTAGGTGTTCACGCCGTAAATGATGTCTTAAATACTGAGTGTTTTTTTTTTTTTTGGAATTTTTTAATTTCGCGGGTTTTAAACAGTAATTTTCAATCTGAGGAATGTAGAATTATTTCAATATTTTAAGTGTGTACACTTTTTAAGCGTGTACACTTATGAAACGTACGCTTTTTAAAATATCATCTTTCAGATTCAAAATCTATTTATGTATCGAGACAGATGAGGGTTCATCAAGAATGTCTTTAGCTGGAGAATATACACTACGTGACAGCGAAAATGAGACACTAAGAAGGAGTGGGCAGAAAGTGATGAAAATCAGCAAACAGAGAGAGACAGCAACGAACAATAAGTGATATATATTGCAACATGATACACCTATACATTGAGCGATAACACCGTCTGATCAGTAGGTTGTAGGACCACCGCGGGCGGTGATACAGGCAGCCACACGTCTAGGTACAGAGTCAATGAGCTTGCGGATGGTGTTCTGAGGGATGGCTGCCCATTCCCTGTCAACCATTTGCCAGAGTTCGCCTTTCAAACGTGGTGGTGGCAGCGCACGCAAGCGAGGTCCAATCACGTCCCAGACGTGTTCGATTGGTGAGAGATTAGGAGAGACTGGTGGCCAGGGAAGCACCTGGGTGCCTTGCAAGGCATGTTGGCTGATGCGTGCCGTGTGTGGTCGGGCGTTATCCTGCTGGTAAATGGCATTGGACACCCCATGAAGGAAAGGTAGTGTCATCGGCCGCAGCACGTTATCCACGTATCGTTGAGCCGTCATAGTGCCCTCAATACGAACCAGAGGTGATCTGCTATCATAGGCGATGGAGCTCCAAATCATAACGCCGCGTCGTCGCGCGGTGTGGTGTTCCACATATACTGCCGGATTGGAGCTGTCACCACTACGGCGCCAGACTCGTACACGGCGACTGTCCTTGATAAAACAGAAGCTTGACTCGTCTAAGAACACGATCTGCGCCATTCCGCCGTCCACGTGACTCTATCCCAACACCATTGCAATTGGAGGCGTCTTTGCTGTTGGGTCAATGGCAGTCTTCTTAACGGGCTCTATAAATGCAGGTCGCCGACGACCAATTGGCGGATAATGGTTTTGGTCGATATGGGAGCTATCAAGGGTGTCTGTCCTGCACATGCTGCAAAAGGGCGACGGAAGTGGCCTGCGGGGCCGCCAACGCTTGCTGGTGGATGCGTCTTTCCACGCGTGCTGACGTCGCTCTGGACGTTCTTACACCCCTCAAACGTGCCACATTCCCTTGTTCCAACCATCTTCGCCACAGCTAGTGCACCGTGGACGCGTATAGGTGGCTGTCCGCTGAGATTTGACGTATGGACCAACCTGCCCTTCTGAGTCCAATCACCGTACCCCTCGTGAAATCGTCTATCTTCTGGAACTGCCTCGGTTGGCGGCGGACTGGTATTCTCTGCTACTATACGTTTCCTCTGAGACAAAAAAAAATTGCAAAATGATCCCCCTGTCAGACAGAGCGGCGTGACTATTGCCGATCCTGTAGGTTCCTTTCCTTATATCGCACTCAACGTGCGCGGGACAGCTTCGCATTTCGCATCATTTACATAACTCGGTGAGCTGCTGCTACCCTGCAATTTGCAAATTTTTCTGCCCACTCCTTCTTGGTGTCTCATTTTCACTGTCATGCAGTGTAGTTGTTATCGTCTGCGTGTTGCATTCGAATTTACTAATTGCTGGGCGTAGGTACATGCAGTTGAACTGAATTCTTTCTGCTTTTAGATTAATGAATTCAAATAATCTCTCTTTTAATTCCTGGGCAACTGCTGGTGTATTTTCTAGTACATAATATAATGAAGAGAGAAAACATTGTTGAGGGTAAAAAATAACTATCAAATGGTAAATACTTCTATTTATTTGATCACTGATCTATTGGACCACACAAATTTTAACTTGTTTCAATGTTAACAGATTGGAGGTTCGATCTTTCTCTGGATGTGATTTAACAAGGAAGATCAATTATGCATAAAGCATTAATTATGAAACACTTTCCATGAAATGTAATTTTATTTAAACGTCTCTAAAATTCGATACATTCAGCGCTGATATTTTTTAAATTATCGCAGTACTACAGTAATTTATTATACTTGAATACTTGAAAACTTAAAACTTCATCGAAAAAGGCAATTCTAGTTACACAAAATGAGCTTTATTCAAATGACGTCATTGAAATATTAATCGTCCAGTCATATCACTTATATTCTAGACTTCAGAGTTGAATAATTTTACGCGAAAAAGAAATCATCAATTCTTATACAACTCTATAATCGTTTGATTTGTTTACATTCTGTATGCTCTAAAATTAGGCTTCGTTGTAGTTTATTAGTTGTAGTTGTTACTCAAAGTTTATTGATCATTTAAAATAAAAAATATTGTAATTGCGTTGGCACGGAATTTAGATACACAGATAATACGCAAAAATAAAGCGATTTTTTGACGGATGCAACACCAAATTTAAATTTAAATGATTTTTAAAAATCTCGAACTTCACACAGCGGAAAAGAAATGGATGACACATTTTATTTTGAAATGTATCACGAGATCTCTCCATATATCATTGTAACTGTTATTTCAATTTTTATTTAGAAAACTACCCAATATATTTTGCTGAAATTATTTTTATACATTTTACGTGATAATTTGAATATTTTCAAAGATTTCCGAAGCAATTTGTGAATTTTAACTCCGCTTAAGAAATCTTTGAAAAATTATGTCCCATAGGGTTCAATGTATTTCATTTTTTCAACCCGGGTTAAATACAAAACTAATTTGGTGATGTTATTCATTTTCATTTACAGATCGTCGCAACAACATACGAAAATTTCATTTTGATAAAGTCATTTTTAAGGCAGTTATCATGCGAGCGGACAGACAGACAGACAGAATCACCAAAGCCATAAACACTTTGCAACTATGTTGGAAAGTTAAAAAGGTACATTGAAGGTTAAAAAGGTGCATTGAAGGTTAAAAAGGTACATTGAAGGTTAAAAAGGTACATTGAAGGTTAAAAACGTGCATTGAAGGTTAAAAAGGTGCATTGAAGGTTAAAAAGGTGCATTGAAGGTTAAAAAGGTACATTGGAAAGAGTTATGAAAATATCTCACCGTAAGACGTTGATTAAATGAACGGGGAGGTAACACAGACTGAACATGACGACTACAGCCATAAGCATTTTCGAAGCTTTCCTTCTGGATCTGATCTGTCCTTCGCAGCTTGTGTTGGTCTTTAGTACTCCTGCTTTGCCGCCTGTGTTTAAGGGGATAGAAATGAATATATTAGTTAATATGAATGAAATTATGCATAGTTGATATTAAAATAGAATGTTTTTATTTTTTGTACTTACATAATACAATGTATGGGGTAAGTATTGCGATGGGGTCGAAAATTTGAACATGAATTTTAGACGAAAGAGCACATTTCAAGCAGCCCTGGCCTGGAATGGAACGTTTATGAGGTGATGTGTGTGTGTGTGCATGTGTTTGTGTGTCGGCAACTCTGTGGAAACAATATCTTAAGAACGGATGGAGCGATTAAAAAATTTGGTGTGATTATTACAGTCAGTGAAAACTGGGGCGCGATAGACCAGAGGTTAGCGCGAGGGGAATTGCACTCGGACGACCCGAGTTCGATCCCCTTCTTTGCCAAAACTGCCGCCGTGTTCAGGGGGAGGGCGATCACGTTAAACATGTGGGTCCGTAAGTCTTTCCGAGAGGTTGGTGGTAGGGGAAGGAGGGTACGGTCGGGTGTCCCCCACACTGGGTTCCGATCTAAATTGGGTTTCTCTTCCCGGCCGTCCAAACAGATACCTTATACCTTCTGGTAGGTCGGACGGTCTGGGTCGAAGAAGAGGAATCAGTGAAAACTGGAATCTTGTTGATTTTAGATGCCATAGAATGTTCGGAAAATCCACCCAATTTTCGAATATTTTTTTAGAAAGGGGAAAAAAAAATGGAACTACAATAATGGTAATAAATAATCATTGCCTGCTTAATTTATCATTAGGAAGTGAATAGTGCCCACTTTAGAACGCTAGCACGAACCACTCGCGATGTAGCATGTTTTCAGGAAAATTTACCGAAAAAGTTACATAAAATTAAATTAAGTGGTAAGTGTGTGTCTTTAAAAAAGTTGACCGTGGCGATAAATTTGGTGAAATATAGCCACTTAGACTTTTTGAAAATCTTGCCAAAATGTCGGCAAAAACGACACCTAATTAATGGAAATGGTATCAAAATTGATGAAAACTAAAAAGAGAATAACATCTTTAGTTTCCTTGGGGGCTGAGCTACAGACCCCTGTAACTCGGGTTTTATCATGTTACATCACGTATAATATACATTTGCTAGCTACGAATTCGGACATGTCGACTTAGTGGGGCGAACGCTGCCACGTTCCTAGAGTAATTTACTTAATTTGGAATGAACGCCAACAAACTCTTATCGCACGCTACGATGAACCACTGAGATAGGGGGCGTATCGTTACAGTCATATTGCTGTATCGATATAATTGAATTCGATACATAATATTACCTTTTTTTCGATAAATTATTTTAATTTTACAAAAATTATAAGAAATGTTGTTCTTATAATGGTAAAAGCAATCCAATTAAAAAAAATATCTATTTTGCTAAGAAGTATTCATAGAAAACTTGCAGTTTTTCTAAAAACATTTAAGCATTATAAAATAACTGTATTTCTAAAAATACGTTAAAAACATCGTGGTTACATATGCATATTTTTACTCTAATTAATTGAGTAGTTAAAATTAAGTTAATTGAGTAGTTATATGAACTTCTGCGAATAGGAGTTTGGCGTGGCGGGTGCTATTGCAATTTATAACGTTTATTTTTTAAAGAATAACTTTGCAAAGTTGATTCTTTCTACTTTTCCATTTAGTGTAATTGTTAAAATAATCCAAATAAATTTTTAGAGGAGGCGTTGATCCCGTCCCTTTTATCTTGCAAATGACACACTCATCAGTTAGCCAACGGCCCTACCGTGCTGATAACACCGGTTCTCCTTAGATCACCGAAGTCAAGCAGCATCGGGCGCGGTTAGTACTTAGGTGGGTGATCACCGGGGAACACCGCGTGCTGTTGGCACATTTCGGGCGCGGTAGCCCGGTGGTTTGCGCGCTGGATTTGCACGCTGCCACAACTGCCGCCGTGTTCATTCGGAGTACGATCACGTTAAACATGTGGGTCCGTAAGTACTTCCGAGAGGTTGGTGGTAGGTAAAGGAGGGTACGGTCCCTGTGGATGCCTCCCCCACTGGATTCCGGCCTAAATTGGGTGGCACTTTCCGGTCGTCCAAACGGTTACCTTACACCTTTCTGGTAGGTCGGACGGTCTGGGTCTGTGAGATCATTTACTTAATAATGCCCAAAATGCATTAACGACCTTCAGCAAGTATTGATATGAACATATACCTTTAAGTCTGTCTTGGACTTTGTCACCAGCTCGTACTTAATGTCGCTCATTTTACTGGAATCAACTCGTAGTATAATTCTCACACTCGTACTCGTCGATCATATCGTACTGTCGTCTAAGTGTTAATATCGAACACTTCTGGAACAACTGTAATCAGGACATTGTCGTTTCTCATTTGCCTCTGTCTCACGTAGAAGTCGTCGTGACTTCTCCTCTATATTGCCTCCGTACCATCGTAGAAATCTAACAAATACTCCTAGAAGTTGTGTAATATCATCTTTTGGTTGCCGCCTCTTTTTTTTTTCGTCTGAGGTCTGACACACCTCTCTGGCTCCCGGCCGTCCAAATAGTTGCTCAAGTCCCCAGGATGAGTCAGACGATCTGGGTCTTCAACACCTCTTTGGCTGTGGCCACACATTAAGCTGCCATAAATCCTAGGGTTGGTCGTGTGGTCTGGGTCTTCAACACCTCTTTGGCTGTCCTTCCGAGAGGTTGGTGGCAGGGGAAGGAGGATACGGTCCCTGTGGATGCCTCCCTCACTGAGTTCCGGTCTAAATTGGGTGGCACTTCCCGGCCGTCCAAACGGTTACCTTACACCTTTCTTTAGGTCGGACGGTCTGGGTCTCAGCAACAACAACAACAGCACCTCTTTGGCTCCGGCCACTCAACCAGCTGCTCATACCCTAGGGAGAGTCGGGTGGCCTGGGTCTTTCACGCCTCTTTGGCTCTGATTGGCCGACTTTAGGGCAATGCGCCAGACATCTAGCATATTGGTTACATTTTGGACCACTCTTGTGGCCTCTCGTGGCGTCACCTTGACCTCCACGGTTTATTGCCTACTTTGACCTTTCGGGTCAGGGTGCCATAAAATTGGCATCCCCAAGTCTGATGCTATTGCTAAACATTACAAACATCATAAATACTGCACATAAAACTGTCTCATCTAATCTTTCTTCAATTTGGTTTCACATACTTTTTCCTGGTCTCACAGGATGGTTTGAGTGCAAGCCGCTTTCGGCCAATCGTCGAGAAACTGTTCTCGCTGATTGCTGATATTGGAACAATTGTAGTCTGCAAATTCTGAAGAATGTCGACAATCGTTGTTTGTGGGGCTGCCACCGCAATGCGTTGATCAACGCATGCTGATATACGTCTGGATGGACCTGTACCACTGCCACGATTCACATGCCCTTGTTCAATCCAACTTTTCTAAATCTTTTGCATAATCTTTTGCAAAGATGCTCACGCATCCCCCCGGCCACACAAACAGCTACCATAAGCTTTAGAGTTGGTCGTGTGGTCAGGATTTTCGACAGTGGACGTATCTACTTTTCTTTCAGAAACGATACACCGGTACGACCATCCAGCCGTACGTAGCCCTGAAATGAATCTCGGCTCACGATCGTCTAAATGCTGAAACGGATTTCGTCTTTGTGTGCCAGACATCCCTTCAACAACACGTGTCTTCTCAACTGAAAAACAACTCGGAAAATGGTTTTCGTAGGCGACAGACAGTAACAACTGTTTGCTCATCTGCCGTTTCCATTCCTTTTATCCCGAGCTGTAATCACGTGACAGACATGCATTTCAGATCATTTGCATAACATCTCATGCTGACTCTAGAGTGTGTAGACCGGCTGCCATCATACATGCATCAATTCGCCTTTTGAAGGTGTCCGTCGTCAGTTTGATTCATCTAAGGCCGTGGTGTACAAAATTACTCACAAGAAGGCTAAATGAAAAACACAAAATTTTTTGCTGGTCACAGAAATTATTCATTATTTTCCCCCCGAAATTCATTTAAAAATATTTATGTATGTTTACAGACTGTAAAACTATAATGAATAGTTAC
Source organism: Amaurobius ferox (assembly GCA_951213105.1). Taxonomy (NCBI): domain Eukaryota; kingdom Metazoa; phylum Arthropoda; class Arachnida; order Araneae; family Amaurobiidae; genus Amaurobius; species Amaurobius ferox. The sequence continues at coordinate 87,456,276 of OX578147.1, read as the reverse complement.
TAAATTGTTTTAGTTCATTTAGAAGTTTTTAATGAATGGGATGTGAGATGAGTGAAATTGTGATTGAACTTCCAGCATTTATTTGTTCATCAGTAAGTCGATTTCTAAGAACACTTTCTTTCTGTTTTATGGCTGAAATCTGTTCGTATGAATATGAAGATACAAACATTGCCATATTTGTTTGAATTGGGCACAGTTTACCGAGTTCTGAAATTTTGATTTTGGCTGTAACAATCCCGTTTTGTCGTGTGGGCCGTATTTAACACATCGGCAGGCCGTAGTTTGCTCAGCCCTGATCTCGGGCCGCTAAGATTTATATAACTCCTCATAGACACTGTAAGCCCTCTAATTTTCATATAAACATTAATCATTAAAAAAAAATACTTACAATGTCTGAAAGGTGTGTGATTTGTCTCGTTTGATCCTGGTATATTCTTATTCCACAAAACTCTCGTTATTTCATAGTACGTGAACGCCATCAGCGAGAATGGAGACACGTAGAGTACCAGTATCAGGAACAGCTGGTATATCCTGGTATCGTTTTCACCCCAGGTGTGAGTGCAGTCGGTGAGGTACAGAGTGTCCAAGGGCATTGGGTGCCTTTTGGTGTCCAGTACGATGGCCTCTGGAAGAGCAATGACTAAGGCGATGAGCCAGATGAGGAGAATTGAAGATTTGGCTCTGCCGGGTGTGCTTTTGAAGCTGAGGGGATGACAGATTGCGTACCATCGGTCGACGGAGATAAATGTGAGGGTGAGCACCGAGACACTGACTGATACGTTCTGAAAAAGAAGAACCACGTTCAGTTATTATTTCAGTAAATAGTGTTAAAATAATAAATATTCTATGAATTGCATAGCAGTAGTTTTCATGTAAATTGTTATTTAATTTTTGGAGTGAGGGATCCAATCCGGGGCCAATGCATTCTAGATGAAAATAATGACTTGGCTAAGATTTTTCCACTCAAGGTATTTTATATTGCCTTAAGAAGATCACATTACAGATCTCCCTTTTCAGCGAATGGAGCGATGCTAAGAAATCCGCAAAAGGAAACACAGCGAGTTACACGTGGATTACAAGTTGAGTTTCGTTGCAATAAATCGTTATGTTGCTCCAAAGATCCGTCCGTAGAGGAGTTACGTGGTTGATTGTATTGGAGAATCCCCCCCCCCCCTCCAGTTTGGTTTCTCTTTTCTTTCTTTCGATCCAAACCGTCCGACCTATTCGAAAGTGTAAGGTATCTGGTTAGACGGCCGGGGCAATGCTACTCAATTTAGACCGGAACCAAGTGAGGGTGACATCCACAGGAACCGTACTTTCCTTCCCTTGCCACCAACCTCCCGGAAGGATTTTCTAACCCCCCAGATTTAACGTGTCCGTATTCCGCGTAGACACGGGAACAGTTTGGGCAGAGTCGGGAATCGAATTCAGATCCTCCGAGTGCAATCCCTGTGCTCTAACGACTGGACTATTCCACTCCAGGTTACTTTTTTGTATGCTAGCGTCCGTCGTCTGGTATAGAGTCTGAATGTTAATTGTGGTCAGAAGGTATTTTTATGAGATGCGTAATCTTTGCCCGAGGTAAACACATTTTGGCCACGGCAGGGAATCGAAATCATGACCAGTGTATGTTCTACAAGCATTATGGCTTTGTGCTAAAAATATATCTAGCTCAAGGTTTTTCTCTTGCCTTTAAATATCTCCACAAATTCGAATAAAAAAATAAATATTTAATAAATTACAGAAATATAAATGTCTGCATGATAAAATTACTGAAAATTGATGGGAGATGAAATAAGTATAAATAGTTCCAGAATTAATTATTGAAAGTATAGAAAAATAAATCCCACGTATACACTGAAATTTAATCTAAATCTCAAGAATGGATTAGCACTATTAAAATATCTAGGTTATATTTTATATTTACAAACTCTGATATTCTGATTTATATGGATTATTATAATGGAAATATGCATTATTATATTCTTCTCTATGAAGTTCTCTTAATTGTTTGATCGATATAGTTTTGCTATGTTACCTATTTTATCTATTTTTCTTGTTGTATCTCTAGGATAAGACATACCACAAGTTGTATCTCTTATCCTAGAGTTCATCATGCCTGCTGTATTGGAAACAACAGCTACAAAAAAAAAAGTATCGGTAATAAAAACAAGAAAGATCAATCATGCATAAAGCATTGATTATGAAAGACTTTACAACTGCAATGCAATTTTATACAAACATCTCTAAAATGCGATACATTCCTCGGTAATATTTTTAAAATTATCACAATACTACATTAATTTATTATATTTGAAAACTTCATCGAGGAAAATGAACTTCATTCAAATGACGGCATTGAAATATAAGTTGCCTGGTTTAAAAATCTCTAAAATGCGATACATTCCTCGGTAGTATTTTTAAAATTATCATAACGCTACAATAATTTATTATATTTGAAAACTTCATCGAAAACAAATGAACTTTATTCAAATGATGTCAATGAGATATAAATCGCCTCTGTATAAAAGCAGCATTTCATTCATAAATATTTTTCTAATCGTTTCATTCATCACAATACTATAAAAATTTATTTTATTTAAAAATTTGAAAAATTGTTATCTACCATATTTATTTTAAAATGTGAAACCTTTCTCATATATAAAATAATTAAACTCTTGGAAAGATATTTATTATATAATATATCTCTTTTTTCTCTCTGGAGGATATAACGAGAGTCAGAATTTAATTGAATTTGTTTTTCTCCTTATATTAAATAATTTTTATTTAAAAAACTACCTAACATATTTTACTGAATTTTTTTTTATATATTTTATGCGATAATTCGAATATTTTTTTAAATTTTCGAAGTAATTTGTGAATTTTAAATTCACTTAAAAATGTTTGAAACATTAGGTCCCATAGGGTTCAATGTATTTCATTTTTTCAACCGGGGTTCAGTTCAATCCAAAACTAATTGGGTGATATTATTAATTTATATTCCCATAGGTCCTACAGACCGTTTGAACAACATACTAAAATTTCATTTTGATTAAGTCATTTTTACGGCAGTTATCATGCTAACGGACAGACAGACAGACAGAATGAACAAAGTCATAAACACTTTTCAACTTTGTTGTAAAGTGTTAAAAAATAGCTTTCATTGGATGATTATATTATCAATTAGCTCTTTTTAAAATTTACATATTTACACTTTATTTGCTTTAAATGTGAACAGAAATTATAGAAAGTTGGCATCATTAAATCTTGATTTTACATTTTTTTTTAAATTTAAAGTTTCAAGTATGCAAAGTTTAATATACAAATGCGAGGTAAATAACTTCATAAACCGCTAGCTAGGAATTAAGGATTGCTCTGAAAATGATCGTGTCTCCAGATAAAATGCTTTAATAGATGTTCAACTTTGATCAAAGCGCGAACTTCCTGCGATAAATCATTTCTGAGATTGACCACTGACAAGTACTGTGATTTTCCATCAGCGGGGGGTTAAACCCAACAGCTATTGATCCATCGAACTCTATGTCAGTTTAAGAGAGCTTCTATGTATAAAGTTCTACAACTTTTCCAATTACCGAATCATCTTAGATCATCTACATTATTTTAATACTAAATTCACCTCAAATTGTACTTGTAATTATTATGGTGTTGTTGATGATTATGTTTTCTTTTGTCCTTACAACAAAGTATTTCATTTGACCAAACTTTTATCTAAAAATCAACATATTTGGTTTTCTAATATTTGTAAAAACAAAACTTCAATTAACAGAATTAAAAATTGCATTTTAATTGCTAGGAGTATTACTGATAGTATCACTTACACTGATGGTTTATGAGTTGCTTATGCTTTTAACATTATTTGATCAATATTACTATCAATATTTGACGAGCTAATATTTACATTGTTCTTTTAGCATAGGTATCGCTAAGGTTTTATTTTTGTTTCAATTTTGAATCTTTTATTATTTTACTTCAAATTTTATTCTTATTTTGTTTTTCTTTTATTTCTTTTATGCTTTTCCTTTTTAAAATTCCTTTTCTCTAATTTGTTGGCTTTTCTTTTGACTGTTATTAAATACTTTTTGAATTAAAAATTTTAATTAAGAATATTGGCGTCTGGGCAGTTTTATTATTAAACACCCCGGATAAAATATTACGAAATATGGTTTTATTGAATTTAATACTTGATTACCTCACCATGTGCCCTGATCACCGCTTGCATCTTACAGGGCATGTTGTTCAAATGGGGCCGGATAGCATCTACAGTGATGTTGGCCCACTCGTCCATCAATCTGACAGCCAATTCCGCTAGTGACTGCGGACGTGCAACACTCCTTTTAACAGCAATTTCCAAAGCGTCCCACATTTTCAGTTAGGCGAATTGGCGGGCCAAGTGAGGTGTAGGAGATCAACCTCATGTTCTGCGAACAAGTCCTGAACACATCTGGCGCGATGTACGATACAATTGTCGTTTTGGTGCACAGGTTCGGTGACAAAGCCCTTTCCACGCAGAAAGTCCACATACGGGACGACGTGGTCACCCAATATGGAGATATTATCCACAGCCTTCATCCGATTGTTGACTTTCACCAGTGATCCAACGTCAGTCGCCGAAATACACCCACAAAACATCACACTCCCACTCCCAAGCTGCACTGATCTCTGGAGACAGTTCGGCTGATACGCCTCTCCGGCCCTCTTGGTGACACGGAAATGTACGGCATTGGTATACAAGCGGAGGCGTAATTCGTCTGACCAAACGCCAGTCATACACAGTCTAGTGTCGATGCTCTTGAGCACATTGGAGTCTCTTCTGTTTTCGGACTGCTGTGATCCGAGGACGTCGCCGGGGTATACGGCTAAATAATTCCATGCGATGCAGCTCGGAAATAGACGGATCCGGTCCAGCATTAACCTGTGCCACCAACTGGTCCCTGGTTTGGAAGCGATTAACTGTAGCCATGCTCCTCACAAGCTGACGATCTCTCGGGGTTAGAATCGACTTGCGGCTGGTATTGCATCGCCGGGAACTATTTGTTCCGGACAAATGCCATTGTTTATGCGCTGTACTTACTGTAGATGCTGTCACACCCAAGAGCGCTGCAATCTCTGCAACTTTGTGGCCGTGTTCATGGCCAAACACTATGGCCCCTTTTTACCAGTCAGTGATGTTTCGATTGCGGCCCATTTCCAACTTTACGAAAGAATGAAGTACACAGAACTCGTTCAAGGTTTCGTAACACATTCAAACTGCCTCTATGACTTCCACCTCTGTTCTGTTCGCATACGCGAGGTGCGCTGCAGACACGTACTCTTACAGTGTAGACTCGCGGTAAATGCTGCTTTCGTAATATTTTGTCAGGAGTGTTTATGTGTATCGTCTATATTTGTCTATATGTGTTGTTTTTGCCTATGTGTATTGTTTTTAACACTTTTCAACTGTGTTGTAAAGTGTTTATGACTTTGTTCATTCTGTCTGTCTGTCTGTTTGTCGGTTAGCACGATAACTGCCTTAAAAATGACTTTATCAAAATGAAATTTTTGTATGTTGTTCAGTCTGTCTGTGGGACGTACGGGAATATAAATGAATATTATCACCCAATTAGTTTCGGATTGAACCCGGGTTGAAAAAATGAAATACATTGAGCCCTATGGGATCTAATTTTTCAAACAGTTTTTAAGCGAATTGAAAATTCACAAATTGCTTCGAAAGTTTTAGAAAATATTCAAATTATCCCATAAAATATATAAAAAAAATTTCAGCAAAATATATATTCAGTAGTGTTTAAAATAAATATTAAAATAATAATTACACCTTTTATATGAAGAGATCACGTGACCATTATATGAAGAGATCACGTGAAAAACCCAGACCACACTGACCCAAAGGCTTTCACTAGCTGTTTGTGTGGCCGGATGAATATATCACGTGACCCACTTCAAAATAAAATATGGCATCCATCTCGTGTCAAAATCGTGATTTTTAAAGTTCTTTTAATTTTATATTTAGGGTTGTATCAGTCCTAAAACCGCTTTATTTTTGCTTAATTTCTGTGTATCTGTATTCTGAAACAACGCAATTACAATATATTTGAGTTAAATGATCATCAAACTTTGATTATTTTTACAACGAAACCTAATTTTCACTTATGGAGAATGCAAACAGATTAGGTTGTAAGATGAGTTGTATAAGAATTGCTGAATTTCTTTACCGCAAAATTATTTTGTTCTGGAGTCTGCAATGTAGATGATATGAATGAAACATGCATTGATTTTACATGGAGAAGCAGACGATTTAATGACACACTTTTTCGATGAAGTTTTATGCATGGAGTTAAATTACTTTTACCTCCATGGTTTTAAGTTTTTAAGTAGAATAAATTATTGTAGTACTGTGATGAATGAAATAAAAATGTATGAATTAAATAGCCAGGCGATTTATATTTCGATGCCATCATTTGAATCAAGTTTTTTTTTTTCTATGAAGGTTTAAATTTTCAAATATAATTAATTATTGCAGTATTGTGATAATTTTAAAAATATTACCACTGAATGTATCGCATTTTGGAGATATTTAAAAAAATTAGAGTTGCAAAGTGTTTCAAAATCAATGCTTTATGCATGATTGATCTTTCTTGTTGATTATTGTATTATGTATTTAATAGTGTTATTTATGTCTTTTTCCTGGTCGTTCGTTGTAACTGCTCAACATCCTTTGGGTGAGCGGGACGACCGGGGTAATAATAATAATAATAATAATAATAATAATAACAATAAAAGATACCATCTATCTAGGAGGTATCGTTTGTAAATAAGTGTTCTCACAAATATTACCAACCAATTAATCGAATGACCAAGATATATAAGGATATGATGAGTACAATACGGTAAATATAATTAATTGAAAACATAAAAAGCTTCAAAATACACAAGTATTTATTCTATTAGCTACTTACATAGTTCATTGTAAAGGGAAATTATTGTGATAGGGTAGAAAAACCGAATTTGAGTTTTCGGTGAAAGAGTACGTTTCAAGCATGCCCGAACACAAATCGAAAGTTTTGGGGTGAGATATGTGTGTGTGCGTGTATGTGCAAGGTGTAATTGCATTCCGAGCTTCGCGCTCGCGTACGGAGCGCGGGATACAGTCAAGTCTTGGTGTGTGTGTGAGCGCATGTGTGTGCGCGTGTGTGTGAGAGACTGTGGTTGTGATTTCCCACGAATGAATGGAGCATTTGGTAAATAATTTGATATTCTTTCACTCAGTGAATAAGGGATCCTTATTGGTTTAAACCGGATCGAACGTTCGGAAAACCACCCAAATTTTCGAATGAATTTTTGAAAGACTAAAACACTTAAACTAACATTATAAAATATTAGGGCATTCAATAATGTTAGATAAATAATCATTTTATATGTAATTTTTTCTTAAAACACGAATGTCATAAACCTTAGAACGCTAAATCGAGCCGTTCGTGAGATACAACACGTTTAAAAATAAATTTATCCAAATAATTACATAAAATTAAATGTAGTAAGCATCGTTAAATAGGTTCATCTTCTACAGTATTGTGGCAATTAACTGAAAAATGTCATTTTTTTTCGTTTTATCTCACGTAAACTTAGGAAGAAGCACTCCAAATTAGCTCAGAGTTCAAATTGCAGTTATTATCAAAGTAGCAGGTGTTCGTATGCACCTGGTAAGTAGCAGGTGTTCGTATGCACCTGGTAAGTAGCAGGTGTTCAAATTCCTTCGCCAGGTGGCAGGTGTTCCGCAGTGGTAGTTTCTCAGTTGTTGCGGGGCTCATTAGCGTCATGGATATCAGCGCGGAAACACGTGCTAAAGTGATTGCACTTAGAGAACACACTTCTAAGACGTTCGAGGAAATAGGTAAAATATGTGGAATGAGTACAGCAAGTGTCGGGAGGATCAGTAAGCGGTAGCAGGAAACAGGAAATGCTGGAACCAACCGCTCTGGAAGATGCGGCCGAAAAAGATCAACTTCGACTCGTGACGACAAAACTTTACATCGAATGAGTGTTAAAAATCCTCGATTAACCAGTTTTGACCTGTCTAAGTCCATGGTGGCAGCTGGTGTTGATATTGCACCTTCAACAGTGCGAAGCAGGCTGTTAGAACGCGGACGGAGAGCACGTCGACCGTACAAGAAGCAGCTTCTGACGCTTCGCATGAAGAAAAAAAGGTTGGAATGGGCACGGAAATAAAAACATGGACTGAGAAGGACTGGGAGAAAGTTCTCTTTTCTGACGAAACACATTTTGTGGTTCAGGGATTTAGATCTATGTTCGTGAGAAGGAGCCAAGGAGAACCTCTCAATCAGCACCACATCAATCAAGCACCCAAGCATCCGCCCATAAAGATGTTTTGGGGTTGTTTCAGCGTTTTGGGGACAGAATCTCTTGTTCCCGTACAGGGAATGATGAACAGTGCCAGTTACGAAGTCATATTGACCCGAAAAGTGCTTCTAACTATGGCTAAACTGTGGCCGAACGGAGATTGCGTTTTCCAACAAGACAGCGCGCCATGTCACACTTCGAAGCGAATCAAAAATTTCTGCTCAAAAAAAAAATATTACCGTACTGGATTGGCCCGGGAATTCACCAGACTTGAATCCCAGAGAAAACTTGTGGGCTATTGTCAAAAAACGGCTTCACAAATTTGACTGTACGACGATGGACAAGCTAATTTCGGCCGTTATTGACATATGGTTCAGAGGCGTTGAAATTAAAACTACATGTGCTAGTCTAGTACATTCCATGCCGAAACGTGTCTGTGATGTTATAAAGTCTCGGGGAGGTCATATCACTTATTAGTTTTAAATGTATCCATAGAAAACTTGAATAAAACTGAATTTTATAAAAAAAACTGCATTTCTCAATTAATTGCCACAATACTGTATAATCAATATTATGTGATAAATCTGTTAACAGAATTCTTGTGGACTTAGTTTATATATGAGGAAAGCGCTTCACTTCATTTGCCTGTAACGCTTGGTGATTGCCAACAATAGCGATTAATTTGGCGATCTTTTGAAAATGGTGCCAGAATAACAAAAATATTGCCAAATTGGTAAAAATAAATGTTAAATTAACGAAAATGACTCCAAATGGATGAATTAATTATTAAATTATTTTAATAAAAGGACTATGTTTCTTAGCGGATGATAGCAATATTTCTAATTGTCAATGTATATATGCGATTGTCAATGTATATATGCGAGTAATAAAATGTTTTTTGTTACTAATAGTTTTACACAGTTTACAATGCACAATTGAACATCTTGATTTATCTGTCTGTTTATCTATCTATCTCTCGGTAACGTTGCTACAAAATGTTGCCAAACGTGTTTCAATCACGGATAACATTTCAATCTATATACTAACCCAGACCATCAGCATTTTTATAACCCTCCACGTGAACACTAAATTTTTCAGATCAACTATTGACTTTCCATGTTCACTGTTGCTTGAATAAATAAGGATAACCTATTTCTCCGTCCAAAATGACGAAATTTTGGCGAGATATTTTAAATGTTGCCAAATTTACGAAAATGTTGCCAAATTGATAAAAATGTCGCCATATTGATAAAAATGACGCTGAATCAATGAAAATGACGACTAATTGATAAAAATTCAATATCTTGGAAAGAACATAAGCATCTACTATAAGAATAATCCATTTCTCCGTCTGTAACCCTTGGCGAAATTCTAGAGACGAATTTTGGCATATCGCCAGCTTGGCAAGTCTTAATAAATTCTGCTAAATTGACAAAAATGTCGCCAAATTGATAAAATTAACGCCAAATCAATGAAAATGACGACTAATTGATGAAAATTCAGTATCTTGGAAAGAACATAGCAAACGACTATATGAATAACCCGTTTTTCCGCTCGTTCGAAATGCTTGGGGAAAAATTTGGCGGGATGTCGCAAACTTGGAGACTTTTTTAAATATTGCCAGATTGACGAAAATGTGGCCAAATTGATAAACATGTCACTAAGTTGATAAAAATAACGCTAAATAGGAGGCAATGCTTAGCCAGTTTTTAATTCCTTCATATGACGGGCATACCTTCTAGTTCAACAATAAAAACGTTGTGCCGTGAATCTTGTACATCATCATTTCGCTGCACACATCATCAGTCACTGCATTGTGTAAAGAATGTCATGTACGTTCCACGTCACATTTTATGTTTAAAGTACCGTTTATAGATTGAAATATACTATACAAAGGAATTAAATTAAAATTCAATGAACCGTAGTAATTCATAAAAGGAGAAAAACTGCTTTAAGAATGCTTTTGACGTTCTTAACTTTAATTGTCTGTAAAAATTGTATTATTTTCATTTTTCAGCAGATTGCCGTAATCATAGGTAGTTAATTAATTGAAGAGCTCTAGATCTAGAGAAAAAAAATATTTTTTTGACGTTTAAAAAAGTAGCATAAGCAAAAATATGAAAAAATGATGTTTATACATATATATATATATATGTATATATATATATATATATACATATGTATATATATGTATGTATATTTATTAAAATAATAAAAACGAAAGTGCAGGCGTGCAAATCAGTAAACACAGTATCAAACCGCGGGCAATATAATAACGTCTATTTAAACGCACAAAGCAACAAGGAAGGGCTGAAAAAGTAGAGCACGGAGAGGACAGGACAAGGAAAATAAATCAATGAATAGTATATCTGCCAGAAACGTCTTCAGGGGCACATTCTAGACAGATATACTAAAATCCGTTGTTTCTATGATTGCATTAAAACGCGTGGTTAAAATTTTATACAATCTGTGCCTAACAACGGAATAAACGACATTAACAGAAAAAGACCAAACAGGACAAAATTCAACTTAGAAACATAAAATACCACATAGTCATGAAAAATATAGCGCATAAAACATGTAAAAAAGGGCAACTCACAAGTCTGAAGGCCGCCAGCGTGAATACTTTTGATGGGAGTCCACCACGTGATCCAGCTTGAATGCTTACCACGCGAATACCGCGTTGGAATGGACCAGACCAGACAGAGTGGAAGTAGTTGTACATATTTTTTCTGTGAGACAAATTCAAGAGTTCAGAAACTAATCAAGAAGTGACTACTACGATCGAAAACATTTAAAGTATGGATAACACTGTTTTTTGGAGCCGTAGCCTGTTTTTGTTTTATTTGCTTTTTAGATATCGGCCTTAACGGTTTTATTAGTGTTTTAAACCTTTTTCTTTACCCGCCGAGACGTTTTTTTAAAAATTTTGCACGTTTTTTGTGTAACCGAAATTACTGTTTTTGTAATATTTGCACATTTTTATTATTGCCCGCTGGGGCGGTGTTTATTTTATGGTGTTTCCACTACTATTGAATATCGTACTTATACTGTGATCTACAAAAAAGGTGGGAAAATTGTACATATAGCATAGACGGGACGCGGTAGCCCATTGGTTAGCGCGCTGGAGTTGCACTCGGTAGGCCCGGGTTCGATTCCAGCCACTGCCAAAACTGCCGCCGTGTTCACGCGGAGTACGATCACATTAAACATGTGGGTCCGTAAGCCCTTCCGAGAGGTTGGTGATAGGGGAAGGAGGGTACGGTCCCTGTGGATGCCTCCCCCACTGGGTTCCGGTCTAAATTGGGTGGCACTTCTTGGCTGTCCAAAGTGTTACCTTACACCTTTCTGGTAGGTCGGACGGTCTGGGTCTCAACCACAACATAATGCATAGACTTTTGAGACGATTAATATGTGATAGTGTACACTTATTACTATACAGGCGTTTGATGCGGAGCAAATAGCTAATGATTCGATTTTTAAAAACTTGGTTACTAAGGCAAGAAGAATAATGAGGGAAGAATTTTATATAAAATTTAAATTGATGTCTCTTATCATAAATAGTAGTATTGAATGAGTTACTTCGGATATAAATGGTGATATCAAGATAATTTACAGATTTGGAAGGATGGGATTCATTAGGTATTAGCTCAAGATTGGATTGATAAATATTAAGTGTGGGTAAAGAATCATGTGCAGTATGAAAACAAAGGAAAACATCATCAATGTAGCGAAAGATAGAAATGTTATGAGTGAACAGAGTGGATTGCCTTTCGTAAAAGTAAAGATACATATTGGCCAGCATAGAGCTACTTGTGGATCCTTGCGATACGCCAAATATATATATATATATATATATATATATATATATATATATATATATATACATATATATATATATATATACAGTCGAACCTCGATATGTCGAATTTGAAGGAAGGAGAAAAAAATTCGAGATATCGAAAATTTGAAAAATTTTAAGGAATTCATAAAAGAATATATACATACTTGTCCTATACTTTACACATTTTTAAAAAAATAACTTACTTTATCTTACAGACAGAGAACTGGGTATTACCCAAGAAAATGCAGATAACAAATAAAGTGAAGCTTGAAATGATTGGATACATATTTAATGTAATACTATGTACGTACATACATTATTAAAACTTAATCTTGCATTTCTTTACTTGCAAAATAGTCATATATGACAGTTTGGTTACAGGTACTGAATCCTTCAATATCTATCACATTTTACAAATGAGCTAGGCGAATCCAAATGAGCTTAATTTTGTGGTGATAGTTCAATTTAAAACTCTGAATAATACCTTGGTCCAAAGGTTGTAACTTAGAAGTTGTGTTTGGTGGCTTGAAATGAATTTTCACGGATTTTAATTTCGGCCCGCTAGTATGCGCTGTGCAGTTGTCTAAGAAGAGAACAATACCGCGATTTTCACGGGACATTTTTCTGTCTAGTTCCTTCAACCAATTGTGAAAATTTCGGCAGTCATTCAAGCCTTATTGTTTCACAAAATAAGTCATTGGAACAGATTTCATTCCTGAAAAACATCGGGGTTTAGCAGATTTACCTATCATAAGAGATTTGAGTCTTTCTGAACAATCCATATTAGTGCAAAATAGCACAGTTAATCTTTCTTTGCTTTTTTTCCCACCATGACATGCTTCACCTTTAATGGCCATAGTTTTATCAGGCACACATTTAAAAAGTAGTCCTGTTTCCTCTGCATGAAACACATTTTTTGAATCGTATTTTTCCAAATGAAAAGATGAAAATGGTAAGATGATCTAAATGCTAAGATGAAAAAATTCGAGATATCGAGAGTTTGATTAAAAACATATCGAGTTAAAGAGTTTGTTTTACATTAGTTTTATATCGTGCGTGAAGGGAGATGGAAATATTTCGAGAAATCGAAAATTTCGAGATACCGAAATTTCGAGTATATATATGGATTATACTACTATAAGAAAAACCTATTTCTTTACTGTAAAAGTAGTAAATTCACTGCATAATATAAGGAAAGTCATGTGTTGCCCACATCAGATTTTTTGCATTGCGCTACTAATTTATTTTCACAAAATTGACAGTTTAAATAAATATTTTAGGCTTTTCTCTATAGAAATGATACAATGCAGGACTACTTATCTCAACGTCACCTGAATTATTGTCTCAAACGATATTTGCGTTTTCTTAATATAGAGTTTTAACTCTTTACTTTTACCTCCATGGTCTCAGACTTATTTCAATAAAAGCATCCAAAGAAAAGGCTTAAACTTTTTCTTAAACGTTTCTACCATTCGCTCGTCTACCAGATCTGCAAACATATTTCTGAGTTGTTTGAGATGGCGCTTCGCTGAGACAGTAATAAACATTTCGCAAATAGGTGTACTTTATTTGTATATTTTATATGCGTGTCATATGCGTACATAAAGTGCACTTTATATGGACGATATTTGATGCCAGATGCAAAAGCTGGATTCCCTTGAAGCCAAGAATGTAATGGATAGAACACGTTTAGTCTATAGACAAACATGAGCCATTTTTATTCTTTTCCTTCTGAGATTTGTATGCATTTAGACAATATTCCTTAGAGAGAAAGCCGCATAAAAGAAACTACGAAAATATCTTGATCTTTAGGGAAAATTTTGTTTTGGTTTGAATACGGAAGTTGTTTTTATTGTAGGTTCATTTTTACTTTCCTTATATACAATAACGTATAAGGAAAGTATTGTGACGGGGTCGAAAATTCGAATTCGAGTTTTCGACGGGAGAGCACGTTTCAAGCATCCCTTGATCACGAATCGAACATTTTTGAGGTGATGTCTGCGTGTGTGTGAAAGTATGTGTGTGTGTCTCAGTGAGTCTGTGGAGACGATATCTCACGAACGAATGGAGCAATTCGAATGAAATTTGGTACAAAAATCACAATCCATGAATACTGGGAGCCTATTGTTTTGAAACGTAATAGAATGTTCAGAAGCCCCCTAAATTTTCGAGTGAAATTTTGAAAAAATCATCAAAAAATCAAAACCTTTAAAAAAGTTACGCGAATAGACATTTCTTATGTAATTTTTCCTTAAAAAACGATTGACATAAATTTTAGAACACTAGCATGAACCGTTCTCGAGATATTGCACATTTTTCAAATACATTTATCAAAAAATCCCTTAAATTAAAAAACAAATCTGATGTGGGCAACACATGATTTTAATTATATAATGTAATGAATGTATTACTTTTACAGTAAAAAAAATAGGTTTTTCTTATAGTAGATACTAATATTCTTTCCAAGATATTGAATTTTCGACAATTAGTCCTCATTTTCATTGATTTAGCATCATTTTTATCCATTTGGCGAGATTTTCGTTAATTTGGCAGCATTTCAAAAAGTCGCCAAGTTGGTGACATTCCGCCAAATTCGTCGCCAAAATCTCGCCAAGCGTTATGGATGAAGAAATAAGTTGTTCTTTCGGCAGATAAATCACTATTAGCGTTCAAATACAAAAGTATTATTCAAAGTATCTTTTTTCATGAATGGAACGAACTAGATCCACGAGAATGATATCACCCAATTTATCGCATGGTATTACATATGAAAAGTGAACATGTTTCTCCATAGGAAATATTTTTTTTCATTTTATATGACTTTTTAATAATTTTTTTTTTAAAATGTGCAATATCTCGAGAACGGTTCATGTTAGCGTTCTAAAATTTATGTCAATCGTTTTCTAATGAAAAATTACATAAGAAATGCCCATTTGCGTAACTTTATTAGTGGTTTTGATTTTTTGACGATTTTTTCAAAATTTTATTCGAAAATTCAGGGGGGTTCTGAACATTCGATTACGTATAGAAGCAATAGTCTAGTGTTTGCGAATTGTGATTTTTATACCAAATTTGGTTCGAATCGGTCCATTCGTTCGTCAGTTATCGTCTCCAAAGACTCACTGACACACACACACACACACATACACACACTACACACACATACTTTCACACACACACACATACTTTCACACACACACACACACACACACACATCACTTCAAAAATGTTTGATTCGTGATCAGGGATGCTTGAAACGTGCTCTCCCGTCGAAAACTCGATTTCGAATTTTCGACCCCGTCACAATACTTTCCTTATACATTATGTATATAAGAAAAGTAAAAATATTAACTGCTGAGAAACATGTTTACTTTTCATATGTAATATCATGCGATAAGTTGGGTGACATCATTCTCGTGGATCTAGGTCGTTCCATTCATTAGAAAATATATTTTGAGTAATACTTTTGTATTTGGATTTATGTACTCATACGACATATTTCTCCATCCATAACGTTTGGCGAGATTTTGGCGACAATTTTGGCAGAATGTCGCCAACTTGGCGAATTTTTTAAATGTTGCCAAATTAACAAAAATCTCGCCTAATGGATAAAAATGACGCTAAATCAATGAAAATGACGATTAATTGTCAAAAATTCAATATCTTGGTAAGAATATACGTATCTACTATAAGAGAAACTTATTTTTTTTACTGTAAAAGTAGTAAATTCACTGCATTATATAAGGAAAGTCATGTGTTGCCCACATTAGATTTTTTGCATTGCGCTAATAAATTATGTTTACAAAATTGACAGTTTAATTAAATATTTTAGGCTTTTCTCTATAGAAATGATACAATGCTGGACTACTTATACCAACGTCACATGAATTATTGTCTCAAACGATATTTGCGTTTTCTTAATATGGAGTTTTAACTCCTTACTTTTACCTCCATGGTCTCAGACTTATTTCAATAAAAGCATCCAAAGAAAAGGCTTAAACTTTTTCTTAAACGTTTCTACCATTCGCTCGTCTGCCAGATCTGAAAACATATTTCTGAATTGTTTGAGATGGCGTTTTGCTCAGACAGTAATAAACTTTTCTCAAATAGGTGTACTTTATTTGTATATTTTGCATGTGTGTCGTATGAGTACATAAAGTGCACTTTATATGGACGATATTTGATGCCAGATGCAAAAGCTGGATTCCCTAGAAGCCAAGAACGTAATGGATAGAACATTTTTAGTCTAAAGACAAACATGAGCCATTTTTATTCTTTTCCTTCTGAGATTTGTATGCATTTAGACAATATTCCTTAGAGAGAAAGCCGCATAAAAGAAACTACGAAAATATCTTGATCTTTAGGGAAAATTTTGTTTTGGTTTGAATACGGAAGTTGTTTTTATTGTAGGTTCATTTCTACTTTCCTTATATACAATAACGTATAAGGAAAGTATTGTGACGGGGTCGAAAATTCGAATTCGAGTTTTCGACGGGAGAGCACGTTTCAAGCATCCCTGATCACGAATCGAACATTTTTGAGGTGATGTCTGCGTGTGTGTGAAAGTATGTGTGTGTGTGTGCGTGTCAGTGAGTCTGTGGAGACGATATCTCGCGAACGAATGGAGCGATTCGAATGAAAATTTGGTACAAAAATCACAATCCGTGAATACTGGAAGCCTATTGCTTTTAAACGCAATCGAATGTTCAAAACCCCCAAAATTTTCGAAAGAAATTTTGAAAAAACCATAAAAAAATCAAAACCTTTAATAAAGTTACTCTAATAGACATTTCTTATGTAATTTTTCCTTAGAAAACGATTGACGTAAACTTTAGATCGCTAGCATGAACCGTTCTCGACATATTGCACATTTTTAAAATAAATTTATCAAAAAATCCCATAAATTAAATAAAATCTATTAATTGTTGAGAAACAGGTTCACTTTTCATATGTAATATCATGCGATATATTGGGTGACATCATTCTCGTGGATCTAGCGCGTTCCATTCATGAGAAAAGGTACTTTGAGTAATACTTTTGCATTTGAACGCCAATAATAATTTATATGCTATAAGAGTAACTTATTTCTCCGTCCATAACGCTAGGCGAGATTTTGGCGACGAATTGGGCGGAATGTCGCCAACCTGGCGACTTTTTAAAATGTTGCTAAATTAACTGAAATCTCGCCAAATGGATAAAAATGACGCTAAATCAATGAAAATGACAACTGCTTGACGAAAATTCAATATCTTGGAAAGAATGTAAGTATCTATTAGAAGAAAAACCTATTTTTTTTATTGTAAAAGTAGGAAATTCATTGAATTATATAAGGAAAATCATGTGTTTTCCACATCAGATTTTTTTATAAATAAAGTCATGCATGTGCTGTATTTTGAATTTCTGAAAAATGTGGATTTTTTTAATTATCTTTAGTACTGTTTTTTTAACTATTGCAAAAATACGACCTATTGTTGAATATTTCTGGCATATATTCTATTACTTGTATACGTGTCTTTTGTATTGAATTTTTAAATTTTTACTTTTTCATACGTAGTATTGAGAAAGAATTGTTTTCGCGAAAATTTTCGATTTCGTGATTTTGATGTCAATATGTGTTTGAAGACCTCCAGAATATATACGTGTTGGTTATTTTTGGAGTGATGTCCGTCTGTCTGTCTGATGTCTGTGGTCGATATTTTGTGCACGATAGCAGACACAAATATTAATGGATTTTCACAAAACTTTATATACGGCTTTCTTATTAAAAATCTAGAACTAAATAGAATTTTTTAAAATACGAACGAAAACTTCGAAATTTATTCGAAATTATCCATGTATAGGAACTCTGCTATTTATGTATATTCATGAATATTCACCCTATTATTCTTATATAGTAATTCCACAGTGACACATGATATTCATAAGCAGAATGTATTTATAATTTATTTAAATATTTAAAGGCAATACTTTGATATATTGGTTATATATTTTGCATATTTCGAAATATTTTTGAAACAAACTTATTTGAATACAGATTTTATCTGAAATAAAGATACTCCTCAACCCACAATACTGTGAATTTATACAAACATCACATCAGTTTGACGTCTTTGGTTTTTCTGTGGTGAATTCCCTGTGGAGAATTCGTTTCTTTCGAAATTCGCGAGCTATGAAGTTGTGGCGAGATCAAAATAAATGTGCGTATTGCGAAATCCGACATTTTTGAATAAAAATGTCACTTGACTTGCCGAGAGAGAGAAATGGACAGGTAGTATGCATATTTCAGATACCTAATATTGCTTGTACCCCGAAAAGGAAGAACAATTGATTTACGTTCCAGATGAGTTCACATGTATTTGACTTGGAAGGAGATGCCATTGTGCATTAAAATCAATACATTTCGGAAAGAAAGTGAGAAAATGGGAAATAGAAGTTAAAAAGTTCAAGCAATAGAAGTTATAAAGTTTCACCAATTTTATTTAGTCCATTTCTTCATGATAGAATAATGCAATGCTTCTATACTTTTGTCTATGCGATACACTTAGTATTACTCAGTAACAAGTTGTAAAAATCCTTGCTGCCCAAACATGGATTCGAACCACGGATCTTCATACTGACCAGCCGACGCACACTGGTGCCATGACGGAAAAAATCCCGAAACCCGAAAATAATATTTTTCGATACCAACTACTATTTTTTGATAGGCAATGAACCGAAGTATCTTGCCATGTAAATAAATGCATTTTATTCAGTATAACTAGAAGGAAAAACTGATCTTAAACAAGACTTCCACATTCTAATTGAAATCTTGTTCATTCTAACTAAAATTTCAATATTTTTTCCAAAATTTTTGTGGATATTTATAATTATATGTCTCACGAATTTTCAATATATGCAACCTCAGCTTATTTCTGACATAAATACATTTCGTAAAAACATAGCCAAAATCATACCATAAAGCGTAAAATATAGATATGTAATTTTTTTTGTTTTGTTTCATTTCTTTAAGCCTATAAAAACAGCTACACGTTCCTACACGCTCTGGATGAGTTATTTCGAAAACAGATACTATTTTGGAATTGTTCTGTGAAAATCAGCTGCAACTTTTTGCAACCTTCGCTGTTTCGGTATGCATATAAAATCTTACTTTTAACTTATATACATGCGCAAAAAGTATGCAAAATTATTATGAAATGCATAAGTTGTGAGGTTTTTTTCCGCAAATTCCTCATTTGACACCACTGTGCGACGTTCTGCCGTTGAGTTGCAGGTATGAAATTGCAAGCTCTTATCGTCGAAGTGGACTCTGCATTCTCCATCCTCTAATGTCAGATTGGAGTGCAAATAATGATTTGACTGACCACCTCCTGCAATTTTACCCCCAGGTTAGCCCCCTGGTGCTATTTTTATCCTCCAGGTTAGCTCCCCGCCTGGTCGTTATTCTCCCGATATTCCCATGTCTGGTTCAGGATGGGATCGCCCGATAATGTTGTAATAAAAAAAAAATTAAAATGTACCATAAAAGATAACAAGAACACAAGAGCAAGTTCACATATAGAGGTGACTGTGATAAATAACTTGTTAAGCGGATTCTTGTCTCAGAAAAATTT
The DNA here is from genome assembly GCA_951213105.1 of Amaurobius ferox. Lineage (NCBI taxonomy): Eukaryota > Metazoa > Arthropoda > Arachnida > Araneae > Amaurobiidae > Amaurobius > Amaurobius ferox. The sequence continues at coordinate 87,436,446 of OX578147.1, read as the reverse complement.
GTGTTTCCTAAGAAAATAAACTGACTTTTTCATAACATTTCCTTTTTCCACTGTGAAAATATTTCCGAGGTTTTTTCACTGACTTTTCATCAAATGTTAGGAAAATGTCAGTTTATTTGATTTAGAAGATTTAGAGATTTACTTCCAAAAGTCAATCTGACTTGAAACTAGACAATGTTTAAAATATGCACAATAAAAGACAAATTCCCGGGGATTGACACAGCATGAAATAAAGTCGGGAGCAGATAATACTGGTTTTCACAACTCGACACCAGACAACTTGCTCTGGCTGTGCCTCAGGAGAATAGACGAGGAGCCAGAACGAGCCTCTAGGAGATTGGACCATCCAACGAAGGGTCTAATTGAGCATTAGCGGACCAGAGAGTGTGAAAACCGTGTCTCAATCATAGACATGCGATTTCTTCATTCCTTAACTATCCCTGGCTCAGTTTTAGTCCTGGCATTTTGTTCATGTGAAAGTGAAAATTTTCCTGTGTCTGCCACCATACACCCAGTTTCTCAAAATCTCTCATCTTGCAGCCCTCCGCTACCCACCAAGTTCCGTTCCGGGATTGAAAACTGCTTGCTCTCCGTGAGGCTTGGAAATATTTGAGCACACAACTCATCCAAACCCTCATCTAAAGTATGGGAAATCGTTATGCAGCATGCGTGGCTACCCAATGTTCTCACAAATCGTATTAAACTGCAGCATTACATTGTTTTAATCATTCTGTTTCATTGAGGTTGACACTCGTATTGTGACCCTTTTCCTTTTAACCCTTTACTTTGGATAATGAAAGTTGTTATTATCCTTGTTTTACATTGTTTTCTTCTTCTATAACCCTATTACACCCGCATATCTCGTTTCCTTCCATTCCGATATAGATTTTCTGAAATTTTCACATAAACAGCAGCTATGCTTAACTTTTGGGCATGAGTGTACATGGCCCACTCAATAAGTCTCAGGTCTAACTAAGAAAAACAATTTTTTTAGAAATTCGACTTTATTCATCAACATACTCTCCTTCAAGAGGGATACATTCATTCCAACGCTCCTCTAACGTTTCGTTGCCTTTTTTGTAGAGCGATTTGTCTTTGCTCTCAAAATAGGCCTCAGTTTCGGCAATCACTTCTTCATTTTAGCCAAATTTCTTTCCCTGGAGCATCTTTTTGACGTCTGCAAAAAGCCAGTAGTCGCTGCGGGCCAGATCTGGAGAGTCCGGTGGGTGAGGAAGCAATTCGAAGCGTAATTCATGTAATTTAACCATCGTTTTCATCGACTTGTGAAAATTCGACTTTATTCATCAACATACTCTCCTTCAAGAGGGATACATTCATTCCAACGCTCCTCTAACTTTTCGTTGCCTTTTTTGTAGAACGATTTGTCTTTTCTCTCAAAATAGGCCTCAGTTTCGGCAATCACTTCTTCATTTTAGCCAAATTTCTTTCCCTGGAGCATCTTTTTGACGTCTGCTAAAAGCCAGTAGTCGCTGCGGGCCAGATCTGGAGAGTCCGGTGGGTGAGGAAGCAATTCGAAGCGTAATTCATGTAATTTAACCATCGTTTTCATCGACTTGTGACACGGGGCATTGTCTTGGTGGAACAGCACTTTTTTCTTTTGCATGTGAGGGCGTTTTCTCTTGATTTCTACACTCAATCGATCCAATAATGCCATGTAATATTCGCTATTGATAGTTTTACCTTTCTCAAGATAGTCGATGAACAAAATACCATGCGCGTCCCAAAATACGGATGCCATAACCTTGCCAGCTGACTTTTGGATTTTGGGTCGCTTTGGACGACTTTCACCGGCTGCTGTCCACTCAGCTGACGATCTTTTTGATTCAGATGTGTAGTAATGGATCCATGTTTCATCCACTGTCCATACCGACGCAAGAAATCCTTCTTATCTCGCTTGAATAGCCCCAAACAGCGCTCTGAATCGTCGACGTGTTGTTGTTTTTGGTCCGGTGTGAGCAAACGCAGCACCCACTTCGAAAACAATTTACGCATGCTCAAATTTTTGTGTATAATTGTAAACACACTACCTTCTGATATCTTTAAGGTGTCAGCTATCTCACGCAACGTCATTTTACGGTCTTTCAAAACTATTTTGCGGACTTTTTTTATGTTTTCCGGAACAACTGCCGATTTTGGGCGACCAGAACGTTCAGCATCATCGGTGTTTGTACGACCGCGTTTAAATTCAGCATACCAGTCAATAATAGTTGATTTCCCTGGTGCAGAGTCTCCATAACGCTTATCAAGTCACTGTTTGGCTTCAACAGTATTTTTTCTAATCAAAAAACAATGTTTAATCAACACACGAAATTCTTTTTTATCCATTGTTTTGAAAATTACAAAACTGGGGTTACTAAAACCACTGTAACCTATAAACTAATTGTCAGAATGTCATGAAATTTCGACACGTGTTGTTTGACACGTGCTTATTTGCATCGTCATAGCATGTCTATAAGTCATTAAGTCCAGAAGTCATCAAGTCTACATGTCATTAAGTCTACTAGTCAAGTTAATAAACACTTTAAATACCGTTTTAAATGTGTTGTTACTGTCATTTATTTCCATCAAAGCCGTGGAAATACGTGGAGGATGCAATTTTTTTGAGAACCACGGTACTTGTAACATTTAGGGAAAATTTTGTAAGCAAGTAGGTTGGACGGCTTAAAGAGAAAAAAATACTTTGACAAATGCATGGTCTCTTTTGAATATCTCGCAATATTCATGAAGTAAATTTATTTAAATACGGATTTCATTTGAAAAAAATGTCACAACACACTGTACTGTGAGCTAACACTCAAACCACACCAGTTTGACATCTTTGGTATTTCTGTGGCAAATTCTCTGACGTTTCTTTAGAAGATTGTGAGTTTTAAAGTTATGTAAAGATCAAAATAAATGTACGCATTTCGAAATACGACATTTTGTATAAAAATACCGCTCGACTTGCATACAGTCAGAACTTTCCAGGATGTGTTCATTTCTTAGAAATCTAATATTGTTTACGTCTCTGAAAGAGAAGAACAATTGATTTGCATTCCACATAAGATCGAATTTATTTGAATAGAAAAGAGATACCATGCGTATCAAAATCAATACATTTCGGAAAGAAAGTTATATATGCGTTAGGAAATAGAAGGTGAAAATGTTTTCAGAAAATATATTTTTCAATATACAGAAGGCAACAGAAGCGGTTTACCAAATGTTTATAGCTTCTTTTAGTGCTTTTCGTAGAATGTAAGAAGCCTATAAGGATAGAATTTATTAGGAGATAAGTTCTATATAAGCTTATAAAGTTTTATCTCTACAAGCTTATTATATATATATATATATATATATACACCTGTCCCCCGATTTACACGGAAGAAAGGTTGTTACCTTACACCTTTCTGGTAGGTCGGACGGTCTGGGTCTCAACAACAACAACGGAAGAAAGGTTCTGCACAAAACCATGTAAATTGAAATCTTGGATTTTGCTAAGTAAAATCGTGTAAAACGAAAATAACCCCAAAATGTGCATGATTCAGTCATTTAAGTAAAACAAAAGCAAGACATCTTAGAAAACTTAAAATTATACTTATTTTATAAAACAATAAACATATGAATGTAGTAATATAACATATTTAATTTATTTTACATTAGGAACAAAGAACAAAAAAACAAAAATACCCTTAAAAATTAATTATAAGTTTAATCACTGTCATCACTTTCATGTACTATCAGTCTTTTCTTTCTGATAGGTATAATGTCACTTTCATCACTTAAGCATTCTTGATGCGATTCTGGCTCAATGGTTGACGAATTAGGCAAGATCTCGGGTTGACAACACTTTGTCATGAAATCGGTAATTAACAAATGCGTAGGTCTTTTTGCTAAATCTTTATAGACCTCTTCATATTGATTTAAGCATTTACGAAGGTCTCGCTGGAATCGGAGACTTCTTATGAATTATACTTCTTCATCTTTATTAATACTTCTCATGAATTTTATGTGATTTTTTTGATAAATTTATTTGAAAAACTAGGGGGGCTCCGACTCCTGTTCGCTACGCTCGCCAACCCCGGTAACTCGCTTCGCGAGGTTTCGCCTCCTACTCGCTGAGTTCGCTTCGCGAGAACTTTCGTGCCGCCTGCTACGCAGGCGTAACACGCAAATGGGTACCGTCCTTGTTAACTGACATTTACCAGCCCTAAAACTCGCTTCGAATCGAAGTCCTAGAAAACCTATCTTCCAATCTGGACGGCGCATACGACCGCCTACGTGTCCTATGCTCGATGACACTCGCAGAATCCCAGGGCTCCGCCCTCCATTGGCTGCTGGTCATTAATCCCGTAACTCGATTCACGAGTCGGAAGGCTTCGCCTCCAAATTGCTGACGCCCACTAACGCTCCCAGAACCCCGGGGATCCGTTCTCCATTGGCTGCCGCTCATTTTCCCCCTTAACTGGATTCGCGAATCGGAAGGCTTCGCTTCCTACTCGCTGACGCTCGGTTCGTTAGCATTGTTCGTTAGCACTCGGTTCGTTAGCACTTTCGTGCTACGCAGGCAGAATATTTAAATGGATACTGTCCTTGTTAACTGACATTCACCAGTCCTAGAACTCGCTTCGCTAGCTCTTCCAATCTGGACGGCGTATGAGAACTCTTACATGTCCCATACTCGCTGACGCTCGCAGAATGCCGGGGCTCCGCCCTTCATTGGACACCGCTCATTAACCCCGTATCTCGATTCACGGGTCGGGAGGCTTCGCCTCCAAGTCGCTGACACTCACTGACGATTGCAGAACCTCGGGGATCCGTTCTCCATTGGCTGCCGCTCATTCTCTCCTTAACTGCCGCTCATTCTCTCCTTAACTCTCGCGAATCGGAAGGCTTCGCTTTCTACTCGCTGACGCTCGGTTCGTTAGCCCTTTCGTGCCGCCTGTCCCATACTCGCTGACGCTCGTAGAATCCCGGGGCTCTGCCCTTCATTGGATACCGCTCATTAACCCCGTATCTCGACTCACGAGTCGGGAGGCCTCCAAATCGCTGACGCTCGCAGAATCCCTAGACTCCGCCCTCCATTGACTGTCACTCATTAATCGCAACTCGCCGAAGGTGTGATGTCCACGTTGGGGCTTCGTCTCATTATTAGTTGATGCTCATTAACTCCTTTAACTTCGCGAACAATGTCATCAAGCTCAGCCCCCAAATCGCTAATCTCGCCAACTAAAAATATCGCTTCGTGAGTTGGAAGGCTTCGTCTTCTACTTCCTTGCGGTCGCTGAACCTTCATCACGAATCCTTTCTTGCCGCATGCTATTAAGAACGATATCTAACTGAATCAATAAGAAACGGCAAAATGTCGTAACTGTAAGTTTTGCTGCTTGTTCTTAATATAGTTCCATAATACGTGTTACGCTTTCAGTATAGAGATATTTATAACAATAAAACATTTAATTGTTGAACAATATAACAATGATATCCTGATATTTATGACAACATCGGTTGTGAAACGCTCTGTTTGTTTGTCGGAATAAACGATAAGTCATAGGATTATCAACATTTCAAAGTTTCTAAAGTACATTACCAACGTTGAAGTCATGTTTAGAAATAAAGATCTATACTTTTAAAGTTTTTAATGCTTCAATAACTTAGTCCTCACGCATTTTGTAACATTTCTGCCAAAAACCAATCAGAAAGAAGCTAGCAATAGTTTCGACCCATTAAATCTTCGCCCGTAGAAAAGGAAAATGTTCACTTCAGAAGTGCATAAAAAATTGAATAACTCATTAACAAAATCAAAATTAAAAAAATCTGATGTGGGCAGTACATGCCTTTCCTTATATAATGCAATGAATTTACTACTTTTACTGTTAAAAAATAATGTTATTCTTATAGTAGATACTTATATTTTTTCCAAGATATTGAATTTTCTTCAATTACTCGTTATTTTCTTTGATTTAGCGTCATTTTTATCCATTTGGCGAGATTTTCGTTAACTTGGCACCATTTAAAAATGCGGCCAAGTTGGTGACATTACGTTAAATTCATCGCCAAAATATCGCCAAGCGTTGTGGATGGACAAATAAGTTATTCTTACCGCGGATAAATGACTATTGGCGTTCAAATACAAAAGTATTACTCAAAGTATCTTTTATCATGAATGGAACGAGCTCTCTCTCTCTAGATCCACGAGAATGATGTCACCAAATTGAACGCATGGTATTACATATGAAAAGTGAACTTGTTTCTCAACAGGAAATATTTTTTTTTATTTTATATAACTTTTTGATGATTTTTTTGAAAAATGTGCAATATCTCGAGAACGGTTCATGTTAGCGTTCTAAAATTTATGCTAATCGTTTTCTAATGAAAAATTACATAAGAAATGTCTATTTGCGTAACTTTATTAGAGGTTTTGATTTTTTGACGATTTTTTCAAAATTTCACTCGAAAATTTAGGGGGGTTCTGAACATTCGATTACGTATAAAAACAATAGGCTTCTAGTATTCATGGATTGTGAATTTTCTACCAAATTTCATTCGAATCGCTCCATTCGTTCCTGAGATATCGTCTCCACACACACACACACACACACACACACACACACACACACACATTTTCACACACACACACATTTTCACACACACACACACATTTTCACACACACACACACACATTTTCACTAACACACACACACACTTTCACACACACACACACACACACACACACTTTCACACACACACACACAGACATCACTTCATTTCTTCGAATTTCTTACTTCGAAATTTTTTTTTCGATTCTTTTCGATTTTTTCAATTTTTTTCGATTTTTCGAAATTTTTCGAAATTTTTCTTCTTTTTTTGAAATTTCGAAACTTCGAAATTTTTTTGTAATAGAAAAATAATAAAAAAATAATAAAAAATAATAGAAAACAAAAAGTGAAATTTCGGAATTCGAAATTTCGAAAAACGAAATTTCGAAAAAAAAAACGCTGATTCGAAATTTTTCAATTCGAAAAAAGATTTCGAAATTAGAAATTACGAAGACATTTTCGGTACGAAAAAATTTCATTCGAATTCTCGACCCCGTCACAATACTTTCCTTATACATTATGTATATAAGGAAAGTAAAAAGGGCTCCGTCCAGCAAAAATTCTACTATGTAGGTACATGTCGGCAAAAATTGGAGGTCTTTCTATTGTTAGTTTGTTCAGGACGCGAACTCGCAGCTCAAAAACTCTTCCTTTGACTTTGACATTAAATATTTCCGAAACTAAATTTTAAATCGAAAAACAGTTTATATCAGTGTATTGCCCTAATATTTCTCTAAACATGTACCAACTTTCATAACTCATTCCTTATGTACATAATGTATAAGGAAAGTATTGTGACGGGGTCGAAAATTCGAATTCGAGTTTTCGACGGGAGAGCACGTTTCAAGCATCCCTGATCACGAATCAAACATTTTTGAAATGATGTCTGTGTGTGTGTGTGTGTCTGAAAGTATGTGTGTGTGTCAGTGAATCTGTGGAGACGATAACTGACGAACGAATGGGCCGATTCGAGCGAAATTTGGTACAAAAATCACAATCCGTAAACACTGGAAGCCTATGGTTTTTATACGCAATCGAATGTCCAGAATTCCCCTAAAATTTAGAGTGAAATTTTGAAAAAATAGTCAAAAAATCAAAACCGCTAACAAAGTTACCCAAATAGGCATCTCCTATGTAATTTTTCATTAGAAAACGATTGACATAAATTTTAGAACGCTACCATGAACCGTTCTCGAGATATTGCCCATTTTTTAAAAAAATTATCAAAAAGTTATATAAAATAAAAAAATAATAGTTCCTATTGAGAAACATGTTCACTTTTCATATGTAACACCATGCGATAAATTGGATGACATCATTCTCGTGGATCTAGCTCGTTCCATTCATGAAAAAGATACTTTGAGTAATACTTTTGTATTTGAACGCCTATACTCATTTATCCGCTGTAAGAGTAACTTATTTCTTCGTCCATAACGCTTGGCGAGATTTTGGCGACAAATTTGGCGGAATGTCGCCAACGTGGCGACATTTTTAATTGTTTCCAAATAAAGAAAAATCTCGCCAAATTGATAAAAATGACGCTAAATCAATGAAAATGACGACTAATTAAAGAAAATTCAATATCTTGGGAAGAATAAAAGTATCTACTATAAGAATAACATTTTATTTAACTGTAAAAGTAGTAAATTTATTGCATTATATAAGGAAAGTCATGTGTTGCCCACATCAGATTTTTTAATATAGAGAGATGTATAATATCTCGAGAACGGTTCATGCTAGCTTTCTAAAGTTTGTGACAATCGTTTTATAATGAAAAACTACATAAGAAAGGTTCATTTACGTAAGTTTATTGAATTATTTAATTTTTTGATGATTTTTTCAAAACTTCATGCAAAATTTAGGTGAGTTCTGAATATTCGTTCGCGTGTAAAAACATTAGACTTTCAGAATTCACTGATAATGATTTTTGTACCAAATTTTGTTTGAATTGCTTCATTCGTTCGTGAGATATCGTCTCCACACGCACACTCACACACACACACATCACCTCGAAAACGTCTGATTCGTGTTTAGGGATGCTTGAAACATGTTCTCCCGTGGAAAACTCGAATTCGAATTTTCGATCCCGTGACAATACTTTTCTTATACATTGTACTATGTCTGCATATAAGGAAAGTAATAAAAACAATACTCGACTCGCATACCGTCAGAATTGAACAGGAAGTACTCATACCTTAGTAATATTGTTTGTGCCTCTGAAAGAGAAGAACAATCGATTTGCATTTCAAATTTGTTCGACTGGAAAGGCGAAGCCACGTATTTAAAAATCGATACACTTCGGAATGTGACAAATGTGTAATAAAATAAAAAGATCTGATGTGGGCAGCACATGCCTTTCCTTATATAATGCAATGAATTTACTAGTTTTACAGTCAAAAAATATTGTATAAGATCCATGGTACTGTGATTTTACATTCCTTATATACGAGTACACAGTAAACTGTATAAGGAAAGTACTGTGACGGGGTCAAAAATTCGAATTCAAGTTTTCAAGGGGAGAGCACGTTTAAAGCAACCCTGATCACGAATCGAACATTTTTGAGGTGATGTCTATGTGTGTGTCTGCGTGTGTGTGTACGTGTGTGCGTGTGTGCGTGCGCGTGTGAAAGTATGTGTGTGTGTGCGTTTGTGAACGTATGTGTGTGCGTGTGTGTGTGTCAGTGAGACTGTGGAGACGATATCTCACGAAGAAATTAAATAATTCGAATGAAATTTGATACAAAAATTGCAATCCGTGAATACTGGAAGCCTATTGAGTTTAAATACAATCGAATGTTCAGAACCCCCGTAACTTTTCGAGTGAAATTTTGAAAAAATCATCAAAAAATCAAAATCTTCAATAAAGTTACACAAATAGACATTTCTTATGTAATTTTTCCTTAGGAAACGATTGACAAAAATTTTAGAACACTAGCAAGCATCGTTATCGAGATGTTGCACATTTTTCAAATAAATATATAAAAAAATCCTATAAATTAAAAAAATATTAACTGTTGAGAAACATGTTCACTTTTCATATGAAATATCATGCGATAAATTGGGTGACATCATTCCTGTGGATCTAGCTCGTTCCGTTCATGAAAAAAGATACTTTGTGTAATACTTTTGTATTTGAACGCCAATAGTCATTTATCTGCTATAAGAATAACTTATTTCTCCGTCCATAACGCTTGTCGAGTTTTAGACGACGAATATGGCCGAATGTCGCCAACTTGTCGACTATTTAAATGTTGCCAAATTAACGAAAATATCGCCAAATGTATAAGGAAAGTACTGTGACGGGGTCGAAAATTCAAATTCGAGTTTTCGACGGGAAAGCACGTTTCAAGCATTCCTGGTCACGAATCGAATATTTTTGAAATGATGTCTGTGTGTGTGTGTGCGTCAGTGAGTCTGTGGAGACGATATCTCACGAACGAATGGAGCGATTCGAATGAAATTGGGTACAAAAATAACAATCCATGAGTACTGGAAGCCTATTGTTTTTAAACACAATCAAATGATCAGAACCCCCCTAAATTTTCGAGTAAAATTTTGAGAAAATCAGCAAAGAATCAAAACCTTTAATAAAGTTACGCAAATAGACATTTCCTATGTAATGTTTCCTTAGAAAACGATTGACACAAACTGTAGGACGCTAGCATGAACCGTTCTCGAGATATTGCACATTTTTCAAATAAATTTATCAAAAAATCAAATCAAATAAAAAAAATATTAACTCTTAAGAAACATGTTCACTTTCCATATGTAATATCATGCGATAAATTTGGTGACATTCTCGTAGATCTAACTCGTTCCATTCACGAGAAAATATACTTTGAGGAATTCTTTTGTATTTGAACGCTAATAGTCATTTATCTGCTGTATGAATAACTTATTTCTCCGTCCATAACGCTTGGCGAGATTTTGGCGACGAATTTGGCGGAATATAGCCAATTTGGCGACTTTTTAAAATGTTGCCAAATTAACGAAAATCTCGCCAAATTGATAAAAATGACGATACATCAATGAAAATGACGACTATTTGAAGAAAATTCAATATCTTGGAAAGAATATAAATATCTACTATAAGATTAACATTTTTACTTTCCTTATATACATAATGTATAAGGAAAGGAAAGTATTGTGACGGGGTCGAAAATTCGAATTCGAGTTTTCGACGGGAGAGCACGTTTCAAGCATCCCTGATCATGAATCAAACATTTTTGAAGTGATGTCTGTGTGTGTGCGTGTATGTGTATGTGTGTGTGTGTGTGTGAAAGTATGTCTGTGTGTGTGTGTGTGTGTGTGTGTCAGTAAGCCTGCGGAGACGATGACTGACGAACGAATGGACCGATTCGAACCAAATTTGGTACAAAAATCACAATCCGTAAACACTGGAAGCTTATTGTTACTTTCCTTATATACATAATGTATAAGGAAAGTATTGTGACGGGGTCGAAAATTCGAATTCGAGTTTTCGACGGGAGAGCACGTTTCAAGCATCCCTGATCACGAATCAAACATTTTTGAGGTGATGTCTGTGTGTGTGTGTGTGTGTGTGTGTGTGTGTGTGTGAAAGTATGTGTGTGTGTGTGTGTCAGTGAGTCTGTGGAGACGATAACTAACGAACGAATGGACCGATTTGAACCAAATTTGGTACAAAAATCACAATCCGTAAACACTGGAAGCCTTTTGTTTTCATACGTAATCGAATGTTCAGAACCCCTCTAAATTTTAGAATGAAATTTTGAAAAAATCGTCAAAAAATCAAAACCGCTAAAAAAGTTACACAAATAGACATTTCTTATGTAATTTTTCATTAGAAAACGATTGGCATAAATTTTAGAACGCTAACATGAACCGTTCTCGAGAAATTGCACATTTTTCAAAACAATTATGAAAAAGTCACATAAAAAAAAAAATTCTTATTGAGAAACATGTTCACTTTTCATATGTAATACCATGCGATAAATTGGGTGACATCATTCTCGTGGATCTAGCTCGTTCCATTCATGAAAAAAGATACTTTGAGTAATACTTTTGCATTTGAACGCCAAGATCTGCTGTAAGAATAACTTACTGCTTTGTCCATAATGCTTGGCGAGATTTTGGCGACGAAATTGGCGGAATGTCGCCAACTTGGCGATTTTTTGAAATGTTCCCAAATTAACGAAAATCTCGCCAAATGGATAAAAATGACGCTAAATCAATGAAAGTGACGACTAATTGTGGAAAATTCAATATCTAATAAGTTATATAATATATAAATATATAATAATAGTTATATAATATATGTCGAAAATTCAATATCTGATAAGTTTATATATATATATATATATATATATATATATATATATAACTTATATCTTCGTCCATAACGCTTGGCGAGATTTTGGAGACCAAATTGGCGGAATGTCGCCAACTTGGCGACTTTTTGAAATGTTGCCAAATCAACGAAAATTTCGCCAAATGGATAAAAATGACGATAAATCAATGAAAATGACGACTAATTGTCGAAAATTCAATATCTTGGAAAGGATATTAGTATCTACTAGAAGAAAAACCTATTTATTTTACTGTAAAAGTAGTAAATTCATTTCATTATATAAGGAAAGTCATGTGTTGCCCACATCAGATTTTTTTTATACGCAATCGAATGTTCAGAAACCTCTTAAATTTTCGAATGAAATTTTGAAGAAATAGTCAAAAAATCAAAACCACTAATAAAGTTACACAAATAGACATTTCTTATGTGATTTTTCATTAGAAAACGATTGACATAAATTTTAGATCGCTAACATGAACCGTTCTCGAGATATTGCACATTTTTCAAAAAAAATATCAAAAAGTCATCTTAAATAATAAAAGGCAATGTCTGTGTGTGTGTCTGTGAGTCTGTGTGTCTGTGTGTCTGTCTTATACACTATACGTTTCGCGACCGCGCGTCGGAGAGCTACGAAATTTGGCAATCGGAGACCTGGGGGGGAGGGAAGGGGACACGTGAAAACCGATTTTTAAAATTTGAATTATTTTTTTTGTTATTTAATGTTTTATGCGATTTCGACCGTTTTTTGACATTTTTGCCCTTTTTTCTCCACGATCCAGACGTTGTAGAAAAAAACAAATCACACCATCGGAAAGAGCAGAGAATTTAGAGTAAAAATATATCAATTTCAACTCTCAATTTCGATTTCTAATATTTTTTAAAGATTTTAAAACAAAAGTCACTTTTGGCTCAAAAAAACGATTTTTGGTTTTTAAATTCTCGCATAGTGAAAAGTACTCATAATTTCGACTAATAATTTACATTTTTAGAAAGCTGAAATATCTGGAATTCTCATAAGTCTAATTTGGTCCAGAAATAATGAAAATTGCCTTCAGGATCGCAATTTTAAAGACGCCATGATTTTAAATTTGTCGGCTACCGGCTCAGTTCTTCAACGGCATTTTCCCCCCATCCGCAGTAGTTTCTTCCCCGTCTCCATGGAGACCGCGCTTTCGGTTTTAAATGAATTACGAGCATAAGTGTTGTATACATCGGGCGAAATTATTATATTTATATGATATTTTAAATGGATATTTTAAATAATTTAAATGATTGAATTATGGTGGTTTGAATTGTGGTGATGTATTTGAAATTATTATATTTATGGATTGGTGGAACGATATGGATGATTTTTTGATTTTAAATGGATATTTTAATTTATGGATATTTTAATTTATAGATATTTTAAATGGATATTTTAATTTTATGGCTATTTTAAATGATGGAACGATGGAACGAGGATGGTGGAATTAAGAGCCTAGCATATGGTCATTATAAATTTAAATTAGCGCGCGGGAAGTTAGCGCGCGAGAATTGCACTCGGTAGGCCTGGGTTCGATTCCCGCCACTGATGCGGAGTACGATCACCTTAAACATATGGGTCGATAATTCCTTCCGAGAGGTTGGTGGCAGGGAAAGGAGGGTACGGTCTCTGTGGATGCCTCCCCCACTGGGTCCTGGTCCAAATTGGGTGAATAAAAAGAAAGTTATGGAGATTGTCGCGGAGGGCGCGGTAGCCCAGTGGTTAGCGTGCGGGAATTTCACTCGGTAGGCCCGGGTTCGATTCCCTCCACTGACAAAACTGCTGCCGTGTTCACGCGGAGTACGATCACGTTAAACATGTGGGTCCGTAAGTCCTTCCGAGAGGTTGGTGGTAGAGGAAGGAGGGTACGGACCCTGTGGATGACTTTCCCACTGGGTTCCGGTCTAAATTGGGTGAATAAAAAGAAGGTTATGGAGATTGTCGCGGAGGGCGCGGTAGCCCAGTGGTTGGCGCGCGGGAATTGCACTCGGTAGGCTCGGGTTCGATTGCCGCCACTGCCAAAACTGCTGCCATTTTCACGCGGAGTACGATCACGTTAAACATGTGGATCCGTAAGTCCTTCCGAGAGGTTGTTGGTAGAGGAAGGAGGGTACGGACCCTGTGGATGCCTCCCCTACTGGGTTCCGGTCTAAATTGGGTGAATAAAAAGAAGGTTATGGAGATTGTCGCGGAGGGCGCGGTAGCCCAGTGGTTAGCGCGCGGGATTTGCACTAGGTAGGTCCGGGTTCGATTCCCGCCATTGCCAAAACTGCCGCCGTGTTCAGGCGGAGTACGATCACGTTAAACATGCGGGACCGTAAGTCCTTCCGAGAGGTTGGTGGTAGGGGAAGGAGGGTACGGTCCCTGTGGATGCCTCCCCCACTGAGTTCCTGTCTAAATTGGGTGGCACTTCCTGGCCCTCCAAACAGTTACCTTACACTTTACTGGTAGGTCGCGCCAGCGAGTGTGCCACGGTTAGAATTTGCCACGGTCAGAATTTTCAAGGGTAGCGAACAGGCTGGTCGCCAAAGGCGGCTAGTATAAAATAAAAAAATATATTTCCTATTGAGAAATATGTTTACTTTTCATATGCAATACCATGCGATAAATTGAGTGACATCATTCTCGTGGATCTAGCTCGTTCCATTCATGAAAAAAGATACTTTGAATAATACTTTTGTATTTGAACACCAATAGTCATATATCTGCTGTAAGAATAACTTATTTTTTAGTGCATAACGCTTCGCGAGATTTTGGCGACGAATTTGGCGGAATGTCGCCAACTTGGCGACTTTTTTGAAATGTTGCCAAATTAACGAAAATCTCGCCAAATAGATGAAAATGACGACTAATTGAAGATAATTCAATATCTTGGAAAGAATATAAATATCTACTATAAGAATAAAATTTTTTTAACTGTAAAAGTAGTAAATTCATTGCAATATATAAGGAAAGTCATGCGCTGCCCACAGCAGAGTTTTATCGATGAATTGTACATTTGTCGGTTTTCTGGATGACAACATGCAAAACTACATCAAAATACCCAATTAACTTATATTTCGCGCAACTCTCAATAAACTATCATCAATATTGATAGCATCCTTAATAAGCGATATAGTCCACATATTAAAATGCTTTAATAATTAATTAAACGATTAGGCGTCATTTTCATTAATTTAGCGTCAATTTTGCAATTTAGGCGATATTTTTTTCAAACTGGTTCGAAATATCGCCAAGTTGGCTATACTTTGATTACATATTCTCTAAGTTCGCCAAATGCATCACCAAGTGTTGCAGACAAACGGAGAGAAGAGCATTTCTTATATACTAGAAGGTATAACCGTCATATGACGGAAACCAGAATTTACGAAACATTACTTACCCATTTGGCGTCATTTATATCAATTTAGCGACATTTTTGTCACTTAGGCAACATTTAAAATAGTCGCTAAGTTGGCGACATCTCGTTAAATTTCTTGCCAAGCGTTACGGACGGACGGACAGAGAAATAATTGGTTTATTCTTATAATTTACTCTTCTGTTTTTTCTAAGATATTGAACTTTCATTATCTAGTCTTCTTTGGCGAAATTTCAATTAATATGGCAACATTGAAAAAGCCGCCAAGTTGGCGATATTCGTCAAAGTCTCGCCAAGCTTTATGCACGGAGAAATAAGTTATTCTTAAAGTAGATAAATGACTAATGGAGTCCAAATACAAAAGTATTACCCAAAGTATCTCTTCTCATGAATGGAACAAGCTAGATCCACGAGAATGATATCACCAAATTTATCGCATGATATTACTTATGGAAAGTGAACATATTTCACAATAGTTAATATATTTTTTTATTTTATATGATTTTTTGATAATTTGGTTTGAAAAATGTGCAATATCTCAGGAACGGTTCATACTAGCCTTCTAAAGTTTATGTCAATTGTTTTCTAATGAAAAATTACATAAGAAATGACTATTCATGTAACTTTATTAAAGGTTTTGATTTTCGGTGCTTTTTTCAAAATTTCTCTCGAAAATTTAGGGGGTTCTGAACATTCGATTGCGTATAAAAACAATAGGCTTCCAGTATTCACGGACTGTAATTTTTGTACCAAATTTCGTTCGAATCGCTCCATTCGTTTGTGAGACATCGTCTCCACAGACTCACTGACACACACACACACACGTGATTCGTGTTCAGGTATGCTTGAAACGTGCTCTGCCGTCGAAAACTCGAATTCGAATTTTCGACCCCGTCACAGTACTTTCCTTATACATTATATGTATGTAAGGAAAGCAAAAAGAAACATCAATCATGCATTATCATTGATTAACATTATCATTCATCAACATAATGAGTATAAACACGAAAGATCAATTATGCATAAAGCATTTATTATGAAATACTTTCCAATTGAAATGCAAATTTATTTAAACATCTCTAAAGTATGATACATTCGGCGGTGATATTTTTTAAATTATCGCAGTACTACAGTAATTTATTATAATTGAAAACTTAAAACTGTCTGCTTCTCTGTGTAAAACCAATGAATACTTAAAACTTCATCGAAAACACTGAACTTTATTCAAATGGCATCATCGAAATATAAATTGTCTGGCTCTGTATGTAAAAGTAGTGATTATTTCATTCATACAATTTCATTCCAGATTCCAGATTTGTTTACGTTCTGCATAAGTTAAAATTAGGCTTCGTTGTAGAAATAATCGAAGTTTAGTGATCATTTAAAATAAAAAAATATTATATTTGCTTTGACACAGAATTTAGATACACAGATAATACACAAAAATAAAGCGATTTTTTGACAGATGCAACACTAAATATAAATGTTAAAGATTCTTAAGTATCACGATCTTTACATACGGAAAAGAAATTGACGTCATATTTTATTTTGCAATGAATCACGTGATCTCTTCATATATCTCATGGGTGTAATTATTATTTCAATTTTTATTTAAAAAATTACCTAACATATTTTGCTGAATATTTTCACCACATTTTATGTGATAATTGTAGTATTTCCTAAAATTTTCGAAGCAATTCGTAAATTTTAACTTTGCTTAAAAAATGTTTGAAAAATTAGGTCCCATAGGGTTCAATGTATTTCATTTTATCAACTCATGTTAAATATAAAACTAATTGGGTAATATTATTAATTTTTATTTTCATATGTCCCACAGACAGTCTTAACAACATACTAAAATATCATTTTGATAAAATCGTTTTTACGGCAGTTATGGTGCGAATAGACGTACAGACAGACGGCAGTACAGACAGACAGACAGGCAGAATGACCAAAAGTCATAAGCATTTTTTAACTATGTTGGAAAGCGTTAAAACTGAGAATAATACGTTTATCAGAAATTCTTTTCAAAATGCACGGGACAATTGAAATTACTGACAAGTTTTTTTTTTTAATTTCTTGAGCAACTGCTCATGAGTTCTATTTAAGGAATTTATGCAAGGGGGAGAGAAATTGTAACATATCTCTCGCAAACATTAATTTAGTAATTATGTTATATTAGAATTTGTTATAAAATAGTAAATTTGGTAATCACGGAAATTTGTTACGCTTACTGCAGCTTTGGATATAATAAGTTTTACCCCATGTCATGTGACCTGCTTTTTTAAGTATTTAAAATCCTTTTATTTAACTGTAAACTGTATTTCTTGTATCAAACAAAACAGAAAATGGCAACAATTGTTAAACAATAGTTAGTGCTCGAAAGTTTCAAACATCACTTTCTCCGTAGACTTATACGGGGACCTTTGTCTTTAATAATTCACAGATCAAATATTAAAATTTGGGCTTTGTTATGGCCTGTAAGTTGGTGAATTTTATAAATGTTCCATATTCGCGCAAATCTGTCAAATAATCACTAAGAAGCAGCGTCAGCAACAGAAAGGCGTTTAAGTCGATGACAAGATATCTCCTCCAGTATATATCTTACTGCGCTTCAAGAAGACCAGCGTTTCTGCTTGTCTGCCCATCTATCTGTCCCACATACGACAAATTTGACGAAATATTGCCAATTTGGCGACTTTTGGAAATATTTTAGATTTTTCTCATTACTTATACTAGGTCAAGTTCCGGGTGTGTTGTTGTTGAGACCCAGAGCGTCCGACCTACCAGAAAGGTGTAACGTAACCGTTTAGACGGCCGGGAAGACATACTCAATTTAGACCGGAACCCAGTGATGGAGGCATCCACAGGGACCCTCCTTCACGTACCCTCCTTCCCCTACCACCAACCTCTCGGAAGGACCTACATGTTTAACGTGATCGTACTCCACGTGAACACGGCGGCAGTTTTGGCAGCGGAGGGAATCGAACTCGGGCTAACGAGTGCAATTCCCGCGCACTAACCACTGGACTACCGCGCCCAAGTTCCGGGTGTGTGCAAAGTTTCTATCTTCAGTTTGGGTTGGCATCCCTCTAAGCCAGTCTCACTCAGCTGTGTATAAAATAGATGTTAATGCATGCATAAGTCTAACAGAGGCTCACACAGATATTTTTGAGAGGATTGCGACAGCCCAGTGGTTAGAGCGCGTGGTCGATTCTGCCCAAACTGTCGCTGTGTTCACGCGGAGTACGGACACTTTAAATATGAGGGTCCGTAAGTCCTTTCGCGATGTTGGTGTTAGGGGAAGGAGGGTACGTCCCTGCGGATTTCTTCCCCACTGGGTTCCGGCCTAAACTGGGTGGCACTTCCCGGCTGTCCAAACAGATACCTTATGCCTTTGGGTAGGTCGAGCAGTCTGGATTGAGGAAGAAAACTATATTTTCGGGAGATATCTTGATGCTGGATTTACCTCTTAATACAGATCATTTGTTGTTTGAAATCTAGGATTTTTCAAAATGTGCGATTTCATTAAACTTTGATTGTGCCATCGTCATCAAGTTAGCTTTCGATTCATGGATACTGCTTTAAAAAGGTAAAGGAAAATGCACAGTCAGTAATGTTTCGAAATCTATATAACATTTTTTTATTATCCTTTGATATTTTCTTCCTCCTCTTTTTATTTATATCTGTTTATTTCTGTATTTTTAGTTTTTATGTCCGTGCAAATCTTCCTCTCTTGGATCTCAATTGTTTTTCAAAATGTCGAGCAGTTTGGAAAGATTTAGGTTAAGTGTGTATGTATCGTTTTAAATTCGCCAATGTTGGAAATATTTTCCAACAAACAAATGCCAAGGTATTCGTTTTATTATGAAATAGAAAGTTTATTATTGGTATGTTTATTATTGGTATGTTTATTATAGTAAGCGTTATACAAGTTTAGTATAGGGATGCTTAAGCATAGGGTTTATAAAATTCATTAAGCAATATCTCAAGAACGGTTCATGCTAGCGTTCTAAAAATTATGTTAATCGTTTTGTAATGAAAAATTACATAAGAAATGTCCATTTGCGTAACTTTATTAGAGGTCTTGATTTTATGATGAATTTTCAAAATTTTATTCGAAAATTTAGGGGGGTTCTGGACATTCGATTGCGTATAAAAAGAATAGGCTTCCAGTATTCACGACTTCTAATTTTTGTACCAAATTTAATTCGAATCGGTTCATTCGTTCGTCAGTTATCGTCTCCACAGTCTAGCTGACACACACACACACACACACACACAGACATCACCTCAAAATTGTTCGATTCGTGATCAGGGATGCTTGAAACGTGCTCTCCCGTCGAAAACTCGAATTCGAATTTTCGACCCCGTTACAATACTTTCCTTATACATTATTGTATATAAGGAAAGTAAAAAAAATCCGATGTGAGCAGCACATGACTTTCCCTGCAAACTCAAATTCATTTTTTCTTTATTTCTTTAAGAACTGATTAAATTGAGTTTAATTACACAACACAACACTAAATTTGCATTTTTAATTCAATTTCTGCTTTTATTTGGTAATTGGACATTTTTCCAAAGGCAGCTTATAAAAACGCGAAAAATCTCAAATATCTTGAGAACGAGTAGTCCTAGAGTAATAAAGTTGTTTTTTTTCTTTTCTCAAAAATTACGTATAAAACAAGCATTTAATTGACACATTTGAACATACGTAGTCTTTTTACTTTCCTTATATATATAATGTATATATAAGGAAAGTATTGTGAAGGGGTCAAAAATTCGAATTCGAGTTTTCGATGGGAGAGCACGTTTCAAGCATCCCTGATGACGAATCAAACATTTTGGAAATGATGTCTGTATGTATGCGTCCGTGTATGTGTGTGTCAGTGAGACTGTGCAGACGATAACTGACGAACGAATGGACCGATTCGAATGAAATTTGGTACAAAAATCACATTCCATAAACACTGGAAGCCTATTGTTTTTATACGCAATCGAATGTTCAGAATCCCCCTGAATTTTCGAGTGAAATTTTGAAAAAATCGTCAAAAAATCAAAACCGCTAATAAAGTTATGCAAATAGACATTTCTTATGTAATTTTTCATTAGAAAACGATTGACATAAATTTTGGAACGCTAACATGAACCATTCTTGGGATATTGCACATTTTTCAAAAAAATTATCAAAAAGTCATATAAAATAAAAAAAATATTTCTTATTGCGAAACATGTTCACTTTTCATATGTAATACCATGCGATAAATTAAATGACATCATTCTCGTAGATCTAGCTCGTTCCATTCATGAAAAAAGATTCTTTGAGTAAACTTTTGTATTGGAGCGCCAATAGCCATTTATCTGCTGTAAGTATAACTTATTTCTTCGTCCACAATGCTTGGTGAGATTTTGACGACGAATTTGGTGGAATGTCGCCAACTTGGCGACTTTTTTAAATGTTGCTAAATTAACGAAAAACTCGCAAAATGGATAAAAATGACGCTAAATCAATGACGACTCATTGATGATGACGACATGGTAAATGACGACTCATTGACGAAAATTCAATATCTTGGAAAGAATATAAATAACTACTATAAAAATAATCTATTTTTTTTTACTGTAAAAGTAGTAAATTCATGGCATTATATAAGGAAAGTCATGTGCTGCCCACATCAGATTTTTTTACTGTAAAAGTAGTAAATTCATTGCATTATATAAGGAACGTCATGTGCTGCCCACATCAGACTTTTACTTTCCTTATATACATAATGTATAAGGAAAGTATTGTGACCGGGTCGAAAATTCGAATTCGAGTTTTCAACGGAATAGCACGTTTCAAGCATCCCTGATCACGAATCAAGCATTTTTGAAGTGATGTCTGTCTCTGTGTCTCTCGCGATCTCTCTCTTTCTCTCTCTCTCTCTCTGTGTGTGTGTGTGTGTGTGTATCAGTGAGTCTTTGGAGACGATATCTCATGAACGAATGGACCGATTCGAATGAAATTCGATACAAAAATCACAATCCGTGAATACTGGGAGTCTATTGTTTTTAAACGTAATCGAATGTTCAGAACCCCCTAAATTTTCGAGTGAAACTTTGAAAAAATCATCAAAAAATCAAAACCATTAATAAAGTTACGCAAATAGACATTTCTTATGTAATTTTTCTTTAGAAAACGATTATCATAAACTTTGGAACGCTAGCATGAACCGTTCTCGAGATATTGCACATTTTCTAATAAATTTATAAAAATATCCCATAAATTAAAAAAAATATATTAACTGTTGAGAAACATGTTCACCTTTCATATGTAATATCATGCAATCTATTTGGTGACATCATTCTCGTGGATTTAGCTCTCGCTCCATTTATAAGAAAAGATACTTTGAGTAATACTTTTGTATTTGAACGCCAAAAGTCATTTATCTGCTATAAAAATAACTTATTCCTCCGTCCATAATGCTTGTTGAGATTTTGGCGACGAATTTGGCGGAATGTCGCCAACATGGCGATTATTTTAAATCTTACCAAATTAACGAAAATCTCGCCAAATGGATAAAAATGATGCTAAATCGATGAAAATGATGACTAATTAACGAAAATTCAATATCTTGGAAAGAATATAAGTATCTACTGTAAGAATAACCTATTTTTTTGCTGTAAAAGTAGTAAATTCATTGCATTATATAAGGAAAGTCATGTGCTGCCCACATCAGATTTTTTATACCAGAATCCATTTTTATGTAGTTTGTGAGTATATTTTATTATTAGTGTAACGGGTTATTATTTAGGACCAAGTACGCTTTAACCCATTCCGGGACCTCTGGGCAAAAATAAATTCCAGCCCTCCGCCCTTCCCCCCATGAAAGTGTATATTGAAAAGGTACAATGAGCACGGGAGGGTCCCCAGAGTTTTATGGGTCTCCAGCATTTTCATACTTTCTTTATGGCAGAAAAGGCCCCAATTAGTGAAACCGAGTAAGCCACCCGCGTGAAGCCGACTAATTCAGTTTAGTGTAAGAATAAAATCGACGTATTTTTACTTTTTCGTTCTATTATATAGATGTAAACATTGCTTTTCAGAAAATTTTCGAATCCGAGATATTTTGGAAAAGCAAGTGTTGCTACTCACTGAACAAATTTGGAATACTTTCGGGATAAAAACCGTCTCTTTATATACATATATCTTCCTCTCTCTCTTTCTCCCCCTCTCCCTCCTTCCCTATTTTCCTCCCTTCCCCCTCTCTCTCTGTATGTGAATTTCAGTACGGAACACCTCTTTAATTGTAGCTCAACGGAAACTCAAATGATAAAGAAATGTATGACATTTTATGTGCAGAAACATGTTACATAATGTAAAACACTAGAACTGGAACTTTTTTCTAATTTGCATGATCGCATTATGAAGTGTTCAAATTGTTTGTTATATAAAAGACTCGAAATGTGATGGTTCACAAGAAAATAGTTCATTTGTTTAGCATTTTACCTTTGAAAATAAAATGCGGTATAAAGCTATTAGTTTTCATTCTGTTTTCTTTCTTCAAAAATGCGTTCAATAACAGAATTGATTGCACGCCTGTCTTAAATGAGATCAGGTTCATGTTCACTATACTAAACTAGGACTATGAGTTTAAATGCCGAAAAGAATTATGGTGCTGATATTTGTTGTTATTGTGCCATTAATAACTTTCGTAAACTTTACAACAGCTGTCCTGATAATCTTGATGCTTTTTAATCATCTGCTAGTGCTGTTAAACATCGTTTGTTGAAAATATTTCGTATTTTAGTTTATCTTACAATATATTTATCTGCATATTTCTGCATTATATGTTGTTTTGTAAGCTGTTACATTCTATTAAATAAATAAATTATTTCGAAAACTCTACCTTTTTTTGCTTTTAGTGGATTTAGGTAGCTGCTTAGAAGAAGTACACGATAAAGTAAATAAATATCGTAAAGAAATGTACGATAAACTTAATACTTCTCGAATAATTATTTTGGTCCATGATTAGTTATTATTTTGGTCACTACATGTATTCACTATAGAAACATGTATCAACATTAGAATTCACAAGATTTTATATCCTCCATCGTGATGCTTTATCTTCACATATATTACTTTCCTTATATACATAATGTATAAGGAAAGTATTCGAAAATTCGAATTCCAGTTTTCGACGGGAGAGCACGTTTCAAGCATCCCTGATCATAAATCGAACATTTTTGAAGTGATGTCTGTGTGTGTGTGTGTGTGTGTGTGTCAGTGAGTCTCTGGAGACGATATCTCACGAACGAATGGAGCGATTCGCATGAAATTTGGTACAAAATTCATAATCCGTGAATACTGGAAGCTTATTGTTTTAAAACATAATCGAACTTTCAGAATCCCCTAAATTTTCGAGTGAAATTTTGAAAAAATCGTCAAAAAATCAAAACCATTAAAGAAGTTACGCAAATAGACATTTCTTATGTAATTTTTCCTTAGAAAACGATTGACATGAATTTGAGAGCGGTAGCATGAACCGTTTTCGATATATTGCACATTTTTCAAATAAATTTATCAAAAAATCCCATAAATTAAAAAAAAATATTAACTGCTAAGAAAAGAAACATGTTCACTTTTCATATGTAATATCATGCGATAAATTTGGTGACATCATTCTTGTGGATCTAACTCGTTCCATTCACGAGAAAAGATACTTTGAGTACTTTTGTATTTGAACGCCAATATTCATTTATCCGCTGTAAGAATAATTTATTTCTCCATCCATAATGTTTGGCCAGATTTTGGCGACGAATTTAGCGGAATGTCGCCAACTTGGCGACATTTTTAAATGTTACCAAGTTAACGAAAATCTTGCCAAATGTATAAAAATGACGCTAAATCAATGAAAAATGACGATTAATTGAAGAAAATTCAATATCTCGGAAAGAATATAAGTATCTACTTACTATAAGAAAAACATTTTTTTAAATTGTAAATGTAGTATATTCATGGCATTATATATGGAAAGTCATGTGCTGCACACATCAGATTTTTATACATTGTCGAAAAAGTAAAAATGCTGGCAAGATAATACTCTTGCATTGATGTCACATTGTTTTATAATCCTTTTCTATTCTTTATGATTCCCTTTTATTTATTTGTACTTCTTTCTGCATTCTTCACTTTTATTTCTCCGTCTCTTTTTCTCTTGGATGCCAATTGTTTTTTCAAAGTGTCTAGAATTTTCGAATGATTTACTTTAAATGCAAAGCGTTTTAGAATAGCAAATGTCGCAAACTTTGCCCATAAACGTAAATGTCAAAGTAGGCGTTTTATTTTCAAATGGAATGTTTATTATCTTTTCTTTTTTTCTGTTGTTATTGTTGGATTGTTACAGAAACAATAAAGCGTATACTGACGTTATATGATTTCCGCCTTATATGCAACACCAACTTTAATTTTCAAATAGAAAGGCAATTTTTTGAATTTTTAGTTATGGGTATAATGCATACATAGTTAAAAATTTCTTACCTTTAAAAGTATCACAAATGACGAATGAAAGCAGCAACTAACGTTAACGCGTACTAATACCATTAACAAAAGTTAATGGTAATGGTACAAATTTGTTATTTTATTTTAAAGGAAATAATTGAAATACTAGCCATACCTGTGATAATACAAAAATGAAATTAATGGTACAAAATCGGAAATAGTTAGTTATAAAAAAGCCAAAGAAAATTTAATTGACGTATTTAAGCACAAATACAATAATAATGCAGAGTATAGCTGTTTCGAGGATACGCTGGATACGCTGGATCCCTGTCCAAGAGAAGCAACGAACTCGAAATCAAAAGTACGAAATGGGCGCAATTAATTAGAGTGGGTTTCGTCCAGAAAAGAGCACCAGGCGCGAAGCGCCTTTAATCTCCAATCTCTAGGTGTGGTTCTTATCTTCATACTGTGACATTATTTCATTTGCCCATAGTTGGAGGTTCGAGGTTTTTGATTTACTGTTTTTATTATTTGACTTAGCTCCTAGTGTGGCAGTTTGTTGCACATTTAGAGTTTGAGTAATTTTGGGGAGTTGATGCAGTTCTAAGAATTTCCTATCAATTTGGCAGTTTAAGGTTTAAGAACATTTTTTAGAAAACATTGATCGAGTTTTAATTTAATATCAACTATTTAAGTTGGGACTTACCTAATTCCGATTGTCAATATTAAGTACCGCGCGTGGTCTCTTACGTGATTTGGCTTTGCGGTGATCATAGTCATGCAGATTGAATAGTAGTTCATTTGGAACAGATGGCAGATTTTTATAGAATTTAAGCGCTAGCTTTTTAATTTGGGCTCTAACAGTTTTTATTTTGAAGTCTTTCCTAATTACCGAGTTTCTTAAGTATCTAGGAGCTTTCCTTATAATCCTTAGGGTTTTGTTTTGTTTTGTCTCTAGTAAGTCTATAGTAGTTTTACAGGCATATCCCCATACGGGTGCTGCATACAGCATTCCCGGGCGGATGACCGATTTATAAATTAGGAGTTTATTTTGATAACTTAGATTTCCGTTTCCTATCATTGGGTATAAGGCTCCTGTGGCCATATACGCTTTTTTGATTAAGTTCGTTACGTGCTGTTTCCAGGTTAGGTGGGAATCTATCGTTACACCTAGGTATTTAGTAGATTTTTCCGCTTTCAGGGCATGGTTGTTTATGTACAGAGGCGGCGGAGGTTTACGTTTTCTAGAGAAATAAATCCAATGACATTTATTGGGGTTTAATTTTATTCGCCATTTTTCCAGCCATGTTTGGAGTATGTCTAAGTGTTGTTGTAGCTGTCTGTGCATTACTGAGACGTAAGGATGTTTTGCAAGTATCGCACTGTCGTCTGCATAGAGTGCCAGCTCCGTGTCTAGGGTCCTGGGGATGTCATTTAGATATATATTAAAGAGTGTCGGGCCCAGGATGGATCCTTGCGGTACACTACTTTTAATGAGCTTCGGTGTAGACAAGTTATCTTTTACTCTAACTTGGAAGTGTCTGTTATTTAGGTATGAGATTAAAAGTTTGACAAGTGCGTCAGGGACTTTTAGAGTGATCAATTTGTATGCTAATCCACAGTGCCACACTTTATCAAATGCTTTTTGTATGTCAAGAAAAATCGCAGCTGTGGGTGTCTTACTATTAAGTCCAGAAGATATGTACTCTACCACTCTCAGCAATTGATGAGTGGTGGAGTGTTTTGGCCGAAATCCAAACTGCTCCGGAATGATAATATCATTCTCACTAAGGTGCGTGTTCAGTCTATTAAGAATTATTTTCTCAGTAATTTTACTAAGTGTTGGTAGTAAGCTGATTGGTCTATAGTTGGCTGGAATTGTGGCATCCTCACCAGGCTTATGGATCGCTATAATTATCGCTTCCTTCCATTCTTTGGGGAAATAATTTAGTTTTAGTATTTTGTTTATTAGGATGGTCAAGTAAAATATTATATTTAAGGGTAGGTTTTTGACCGCAATATTCCTGATTTTGTCGTGCCCTGGGCTTTTACGGTTTTTAAGGTTTTTGATGATATCAATTATCTCTTGCGGGGTGGCTGGGTTAATCTCAGCCGTGACCGGGGAGTTCCTGAAGTTGTTTAGAGTTTGCCTAACCATTCTTAGGGTGTCCTGACACATTAGATCGTGGTTTGGTTCAAATTGCTTTTCGTAATGCCTAGCAAGCGCCTCTGCTTTTTCTTCGTCTGAGTACGCGATTTTAACGCCATCTATTAGTGGCGGGAGTTTAATTTGAGGTTTTCTGAGTCTTTTAGCGAATTGCCAGAGCGATACGTCTTCCGAGCTAAGGGATTCAATTAACTCTTTATACTGTTGCTGCTTTTCTGCGACAATTTTATCCCTGACTTTCCACGTGAGTCTGTTAAGCTCCCTTTTGAGGGTAGGGTCTCTATTAGCCTGCCATGTCTTACGCATTCTGTTCCTTTGCCTAACTAATTGTTTGACATGATGGGAAAGTGTGGGCATTTTTGGTGACTCACGATGTGTTGTGGCAGAGGCAATAGCTCTCTTGATTTCTGTTGTGAGTGTGTGTGTGGCAGAGTCAATATCCGCCGTGCTCATAATGTTGGGTACTGCCAAGTGCGGCTCAAAAAGTGCTCTTTTGAAAACGTTCCAGTTCACCCTCTCTTGTCCCAGAGAGGCTGGAAGGGGAGTGTTCAGATCGAATGTCACCAATACCGGTAAATGATCCGAGTCGAATTCATCTAGGGTATCGATAGTGCGAGCGTATTCTATGTTTCTCGTTAGGACAAAGTCTATGAATGAGCCGTTGGCACCTGAGAAGCAGGTTGGTCTCGTCGGTGCAATGATGTTGGTGTTTGTTGTGTTCAGTAATCTGTGTATCTGTGTACCGCGTATGTTGGCTCTCCTGCTGCCCCACGCTCGGTGGTGTGCATTGAAGTCGCCCGCGAGTATTGTGTTTGGATATCGCGAGAAAAGCAGTTCCAGCTGCGCAGCTACATTTATACCACTCATGTTTTGGCGCAATTAAAAGAAACAGATAGATTTATATACCAAAGACTTGGATTATGAGTTCACCTGAGAGAGCCAATCAGAAAGTAGAAGGAATGGCCTCCAGCCAATCCTAAACCAGAAGTAACCCACAAGAATAGCGGGTACCAAGATACAATAGGAATATTGCGATAAAACGAGTCAAATCCGAACAAGAATAAATAAGACCCAACAAAACGAAAAATGAGTTAGAAACTACGCAAAATAGCCCCAGAGGTTCAGAAATGAAACAAAGAAAGTGGCTTTTCTTTACAGGGTATTCCGCCAGAGCGCGGGCAAAAATAGAGTACTGGACAAGTTATTAACTAAATTACTAGAATTTTTCTGGATATGGAAGGCTGGAAGTTTTCTGGAGAAGGCAGGGTCGACGTATAGATCGACGTGCATTTTTGTATGATCTTTGCTGAAGAAAGCTCAAAACGGTGGTCAAACTGATAGTAATGTTGAGCAAATGAAGATTGAGTAAATTCCTGTTTTTTGATATAGTTTTTATGTCCCTTATTACGAAACATGAAAGCATGTTTAGTTTGATCAATGTAAGACCAAACTAGCACTAAATACTGTAAATACCTAATCTATTAGGAATTCTTGAACGATCTTTATGATTAGAAAATCTGAGTTTAGTACTAGAGGGCTTAAACCCAATATTAAATTTGAATCTTTTAAGTATTTTAACAATCTGCTGACTGATGTTCTGAAATAAAAAATGGTGAAATTATAGTGTTGTTGAAATATTTTCAGAAACAAGTTCAGAGAAAGGTTTAGAAAATTTTCAAATAGCACGATCAATAATGCTGGGAGATCGACTACAACCGCTTTTAAATATTTGATATCAGAATTGAGATTGACGCTAAATCAATGAAAATGACGCTAAATCAATGATTTAGCGTCAAAGCTCATAAATCTTTCATTGATTTAGCGTTATTAGTAGAACTAGAACAAATGTTCAAAGAACGAATTTTCTAGTTAGACGGATGGCAGGAATTTTTATGTGAAGGTAGAAAGACCGAAAAAGGTTTATGAATACCGTAGTGAGAAATTCATCACTCTTGCGGATGACTCAAACATCCAAAAACGCAAGGCGACTGTTGTTTTCAATTTTATAGGTAAACTGAATGCAAAAGACAATGGAATTCAAAATATCTAAAATACCCGTGACATCATTAGAAGAGTGTTCCAGAAGAGCAAAACTTTCATCAACATAACGAATATAAAACACAAACATGGATAGTTTCAAAAGGCTTAAATTCAAAATTATGCATAGAAGTCACTGAGAATAGGATTGAGTGGATTACCCATAGCCAACCCATAAGACATACTGTATAATTTATTATGAAATATAGAAGATATTTGCTATAAACAAGTGCTACCAAGAGAAACAAAGCTCATCAATTTTAAAATCCAAAGAAATGAAATTATACAACCTATTCCTGAGACAAGACAATGCACCCTGAGTATGGACATTGGTAAATAACGATGTAATATCAAAGGAGACCACGTAGTCAAACCACGAGAGTTTAAATTGCGACTTTTTGTCACAAATTGGACAAAATTCTGGCAGGTATGAATATTGTTACTAAGTAGATGAGAGAACCTAGAATCTAACTGCTTGGACAAATGTTTGGTTTTGGTTTTCTTCAGTAAGGATCAGGCAAAAATGCACGTCGATCTATGATCTTGATTTCTTTGAAGCCTTAATGACGTGTTTTGTCTTTTGCCATGTTAAGAAAATATATAATTTTGAATAGGTTTTGAAGTTTTCCCTAGAATTTCAAAAAAATTTATTTAGTTCTAGATTTTCCAATAACAAACCTGGATTTAAAGTTCCGTGAAAATACATTAATATTTGTGACAGTTATGGTGTACACAAGTAATCGACCACAGACTGACATCACTTTAAAAAGAGTCAAAACGTGTTCATAAGATGTCTTAAAACATATATTGGCATCAAAATCTTGAAATGGAAATTTTTCGTGCAAACAATAATTACTCTATACCGTATTCTATAGTATGAGAAAGTAAACATAATATTTACTAATTATTAATTAGAAATTTAGTTTAAGGACAATGCATGCGCATTTACTGAAGGACATGCACAGTCTTTAAAAGTTATAATACATCATCTAATATTTGTTCAATAAACATAAATGTAATTAGAAATAGTTGAAGATAAATGAAGAGAACTGAGATTAAATTTGACTAAAGTTTAACGAAAATGAATTTGTTATGTAAAATTACCGATAACTTGTCAAGTGTTTTATAATTACATAAAAATAAAATTTACTGATTGAGCTAAAAATAAAGTTTTCATAAATTCTTACTGGAATAATTTTACTTTTAAATATTTGGAGAATATGTTAAAAATGCACCGAACATTATTACTTTTCTCGATGAAAATATTCAATTATGGGAAAAAAAGAAAAAAAAAGAATGAAAAAATAGTAACGCGCAAGAACATAGAAATTTGATTAACAAGAAATATTTATAAAATATATTTGGTTATAATTATTTTTTCTTTGATATCGGAAAATGAAATAATTTTAAAGCACGATTTCTTGAGTGAAAAGGATAAAAAAAAGCCAGTGTTATTATATATCCGTTGTATCAGGAATAACAACTCTCACACTCATAGTTACAGAACCCGCCTTTAGAGGGCGCTCCCAAAGTTATGATCGCGCTCTTTTTGTAGATAACCTTATCTATGGACCGATTTCGCTCTTATTTTGTGCTAGTTCGCATGTTAGCATTATAAAATATCTTAGGATATAATTATTACTTTCCTTATATACATAATGTATAAGGAAAGTGTTGTGACGAGGTCAAACATTCGAACTCGAGTTTTCGACGGGAGGAGCACATTTCAAGCATCCCCGATCACGAATCAAACATTTTTGACATGATGTCTCTCTCTCTGTGTGTGTGTGGAGATGGTAACTGATGAATAAATGGACCGATTGGAACAAAATTTGGTACAAAAATCACAATCCGTGAATACTGGAAGCCTATTGTTATTAAACGCAATCGAATGCTCAGAACCCCCCTAAATTGTCTAGTGAAATTTTGAAAAATCATCAAAAAATCAAAACCTTTAATAAAGTTACGCAAATAGACATTTCTAATGTAATTTTTCCTTAGAAAACGATTGACATAAACTTTAGAACACTAGCATGAACCGTTCTCGAGATATTGCACATTTTTAAAATGAATTTATCAAAAAATCCCAGAAATTAAAAAAAATATATTAAGTGTTGAGAAACATGTTCACTTTTCATATGTAATATCGTGCGATAAATTTGGTGACATCATTCTCGTGGATTTAGCTCGTTCCATTCATGAGAAAAGATACTTTGAGTAATACTTTTGTATTTGAACTCCAATAGTTCTTTATCTGCTATAAGAATAACTTGTTTCTCCTTTTATAACGCTTGGCGAGATTTTATTGCCGAATTTGGCGGAATGTTGCCAACTTGGCGACTTTTTAAATGTTGCCAAATTAACGGAAATATCGCCAAATTTATCCATTTGACACTAAAATGACACTAAATCAGTGAAAATAACGACTAATTGACGAAAATTCAATTTCTTGGAAAGAATATAAATAGCTACTATAAGAAAAATCTATTTTTTTTATTGTACAAATAGTAAATTAGTTGCATTGTATAAGGAAAGTTATCTGTTGCCCACATCAGATTTTTTTTTCTTCCAAACCTGAAAATGAAATTTCCGCAAATTTTGAAGCAAGATTTCTTGAGTGTAAAAGATAAAAATTTTCAAAAAAAGAAAAACAAAGACAGTGTTATTATCTATCCGTTGTATCAGGAATGAAAACTCTAACACGCACAATAACAGAAACCGCCTTTAATGGGCGCTTCCAAAGTTATGATTACACTTTTTTTGTAGAAGACATTATCCATGGACCGGTTTCACCTTTATTTTGAGCTAGTTACCATGAAATAGTCGATATTGGAATGTCAGCAAGAAATGCAGAAACAGCAAGGTTCACGAAATTTTGGCACATGGTAAGTTTTCTTGCTGTCATTTCAGATATCGGCTGACGAGTGTATAATAAGTCCGGAAAAGGTCTATGGATGTTGTTATCCGCAGCAATGGGAACGTTACCCTAACATTGTGTATTATTTTGTGTTCTCGTAAAATTAGACACAATGTCTAATTAGATACAAAGTTTAAAGTATTGTTTTAATGTAGTGTATAAGAGGTATTGTTTTCCTGAATACTTTTGAATTTTATATTCTCACGGAAATGGCCGTTGTAAAATCTCCTAATAAAGTTAGCAACATTTTAAAAATAATTTTCTTCTGCGTATATATTTATATATGTATGTACATTTTAGTGATATTTAGATATCGTTTTTACTTTATTCTACTATGTACTATATAGTATAGAGAAAGTATTGTTTTTACGAGAATTTTCGAATTTCAGATTTTGATGCAATATATGTCTTAAGACCTACTTCATGAACACGTTTTGACTATTTTTGGAGTGATGTCCCTCTGATGTTTTTGATCGAATTTTTGTGTGCACGATAAGAGCCAAAAATATTAATGGATTTTCACGAACCTTTACATCCAGTTTTGTCTCCAGAAAATCTAGAAATAGCTAGATTTTTTTTTAAATTCGAGCGAAAATTTCGAAATTTATTCGAATTTTTTTTTTTTATAACATGGCAGCACAGGACAAAATTTGATATATTCATGCACAAAAGAGAAGATGATCACGAGAATTAATAGTTTTAATCAATGTTGTGATATAGGGATATTACACAATTGTTTTTTGTTCATGACGTTATTAGTACCCCTTTTGAGGGGCAAGTTATCCCCCCCGGGGGGGGGTTGTTGTTGTTGAGACCCAGACCGTCCGACCTACCAGAACCCCCCGGGGGGGGGTGTACATTGTCAAGTATGGTATCAATCTAAAGATTTTTTCAATCCCTTTAAAGTGAAAGGTAACACGTAACAGTTTTAATTATTTGGACCTACGATAGCGATTTAAAAATAAAAGTTCTTGTAAAATTCGAAAAAGAAAAAAAAAAGAATTCGGGTATGAGACCGTCGAGTTGAGCCACATTTCAGTTAAATTAATAAGGAATGAATACAAAAATGAAGTTTTATAAAGGCTATATAGTTTATGTAAAATACTATCTAACTATATATAATTGTTCGTAAACTTTACTCTTCTTACAATGTACAGGAATAATCAAAGTGGCGTGAAACATTTTTTGAACGAAACAATGTGAAGCTTACATTATTTGAAATAGCAACTAAAATAGCTTTGTACCTTATTTAAGAAAGTTCAGCTGCACACATTCATATGCTGTCGCTTGGGGGTATTTCTTTTGCATATGTAGCTGGCCTCATGCAATATGTTGTACTTATACGAATGGAATTCGCAGTTGAAGAATTCTTTCTGCACTTTCTTCTAAGTGCTCGTTGCACGGTAATAACAGACTTTGTGGTATAAAAGCTTCAGAACTCAAAAAGCACACACCGGTCCACTCGCCATTTTGTCTTTAGTAGAATTCCAGCGCATGTGTAATCTGAAACTCTTTCAGTCTCTTTTTCAAATACTACATGTTGAGTTTCTCTATCGCTAATTATGTTTTCGTAAAAATATTCAGAAATCCCTCGCGTCATTTTGTCTCACCCTGTGCAGGCAAATGATGTTCCAAATTGGTGGTTGCGGGGATTATTGCCTTCAGTGGCAAAGCTTCAGGAGAGATAAGGGATACGGCGTCTATCCAAATAATTTGCGATTAAGAAACTTTTATTTTAATTATATATTATCCGAAATAAATTGATAGAATATTTTCTGCCTAAATACACAAAGTATTTTTGCTCCTTCTGAGGCAGAGCTCCATGCAGACGTCATTCTTGTTTCCTTTAAGCGCCATGCGGGATTTTCAGGAGAGAAGAATTTCTCTCCACCTACCATGTCAGCAGATATTCCATTAAAATGGAACTCGAAGAAATACGCGTAATTTCTACTCGAGCGACGACAGTTCTTTGTTAGATATATCTGAGCAACAAGGATGGAATGTTTTTCTTAATAGTTTTTATTTTTTTCTCTCAAATATAATGCTTATTGTCTGAGTCATCTGGAGAGTGAATTTTGAAAGTTGATAGAAAATTTGATTTAGAAAATCGCTAAATTATAAGGGGGTGATATATAATAGGGGTTTCGATATTTTTCAGAGGACGTATATGGAATTGATCTCAAATATCCTGGTGTTTTAATTTTAACAGATTTCATTTTATATTCTTTGACTTTCATTTATTATTTGCTTCACTTTTTTTATATAAATTAGAAGTGGCATAGAGCTATCTGTAGCAAAGACATTTGCGAGGCTGTGTGTAAAGGGCAAGGACATTTTTTTTTTATGGAAATTGAATCAATCCTGAATGCAATATGCAAATATATTAATACGTTTGGAATTTTTCTAAGTGAATCAGAAATTAAATTTTTCGCAAGTGAAAAAGTAAAGCTTGGTGAGTGGTCTATATATTTTCTTACATATTATTCTTGATTCTTATTACTTTTCTTATATACATATTATAATGTATAAGAAAAGTATTGTGACGAGGTCAAAAATTCGAATTCGAGTTTTCGACGGGAGAGCACGTTTTAGGCATCCCTGATCACGAATCGAACATTTTTGAGGTGATGTCTGTGTGTGTGTATGTGAAAGTATGTGCGTGTGCGTGTGTGTGTATGTGAAAGTATGTGTATGTGCGTGTGTGTGTGTGTGTGTGAAAGTATGTGTGTGTGTGTGTGTTAGTGAGTCTGTGGAGATGATATCTCACGAATGAACGGAGTGATTCGAATGAAATTTGGTACAAAAATCACAAACCGTGAACACTGGAAGCTTATTGTTTTAAACACAATCTAATGTTCAGAACCCCCTAAAATTTTCCAGTGAAATTTTGAAAAAATTTTCAAAAATCAAAAATAAATAAAAAATGACGCTAAAAATGACGCTAAATCATTGAATAAAAAGACTAATTGACGAAAATTCAATATCTTGGAAAGAATATAAGTATCTACTATAAGAATAACCTACTACTGTAGAAGTAGTACTGGGAAATTTTTACTGTAAAAGTAGTAAATTCATTGCATTATATAAGGAAAGTCATGTGCTGTCTACATCAGATTTTATTCTATTTAAAATGAAGTTTCCCGTATATTGTTTTTTCCCGCATATAACGTTTTTCAGTGGATTCTGCAGAGAAACGATCAGGATTCCAGTATAATAAAATGGCAAAATGTCATTAATTAATTTTCATTGTAATGCAGTTATTACAATCAACTTATGGAATATACAGTGGTTTATCCTGCATCCCATGTTTCTGAACGTCAAGTAGGCCGGAACATCTCTGGAATCGCATTTTAGTCCAGAGCCGCCAACAGGCAGGGGTAAAGGGATATATTTTCATATGTATCCGGTGGGATTGAGGTCCTATGTTGCAAAAACAGTTTACTTAAAAAGGACAGTAATTTGTCATATAGGGGCTAGTAGGGGCGCTCAGTTGTTGCATATGGGCCCGAAAATTCTGTTTGCCACACTGTTTAGGCCCATTCGACTGTATAGAGGTACATTTACTGTAATAGAATAAATGCTTTTATATGCAGATTTATGTTCAATGAAGATTTATGTTCATTGAAGTGTTTGTTTTAAGCAAGTTCAGAATTCTCCATCTTCATACACTCCGCGTGCTTTATTTAGGGAATACACGTCCGTTTTGTACAACAGGCAGGTTTGCCCCTGGCAAAAACAGAGCGTGGGAAGGACTTTTGTTTAAAACAAATAGTTTGGAAATTGAGTAGTATTATCTGTATTTGTGATATTTAAGTACCGGGCACTTGTTTCAGTCCCGGACAACTTTGGATAATTCGTTTTAGTATATTGATAATACAGTAAATTTCCTTTAATCCGGCATGCATTTGTTTGCCATGCCTAATAGTACGGTGTATCTCCTGTTCAGCATTCATGTATGTTCAGATTTATTAGGAAATGCTCATGAGCTCGCCCCATTATATA
The DNA here is from genome assembly GCA_951213105.1 of Amaurobius ferox. Taxonomy (NCBI): domain Eukaryota; kingdom Metazoa; phylum Arthropoda; class Arachnida; order Araneae; family Amaurobiidae; genus Amaurobius; species Amaurobius ferox. The sequence goes on along the minus strand of OX578147.1, from coordinate 87,400,537 downwards.
GATTTCTGGTAGTTGAAATTATCTTATAATTTTAAAATTAATTTAAGCGTTTTTTCGTGTACCGTGCAGTGTAATTCAGTCTTTGTAACGCTTTAGGCAAAAAAAAAAAATAATCACATTTATTGCCCATTGTTTCGTTTTAAATTAATTTTTCTCATTTTCAACCCGATTTTAGTTTGACATTCGATAATACGACAAATTTGGTAATCCAACACCGCTGAATCCAGAAATTGGCGGATTATCAGAAGTTTAATGCATATTTTATTCCATTTGCAACCTTGCTAAAATATAGCATGAAATTTCATTTGCAAAATTTTTTTCCCCGGTTTTCTGTCTCCCCAAACTATTTTATCACGCTTCGCCACTGATTGAATTAAATGTTGACATATATTTGCAATTAGAAAGTTTCTTGAAATAAGGTTCAGAATTTTATGTAAATGGTTTCAACTCTGCAGGTGGTATTTCTGGAAATATGCAAAATATAACTTTTTACACGAGCTACCCAGAGTAAAAATTACAATTAGTAGATTATCCCTTACGACTTCATAACATTTAAAGATCATATACTGCTTTATTGTTCTGTAACCATGCTGGGGGCCACGATGCACGCAGGCATCTAACCCTTTGTAAGAAGGCCTCTCCTAGGAAGTCCAATTACTGTTAAATATAGTGTATAACAAATAAACTACATATTGGGCACTCAGTAAACAATTGTTTATTGAGTGTTTTATGTGTACTTTGTTTACGCAAAGGCGGTCGTGTGCACCCGCTGGATTGAAAGCGGTCATGAAGGGGTTGGTGAGCGCTAGTGATCAAAGGACGGTTCCAACGGACGTATTGTGTTTGCGTAGCTGGCGGCAAAAAGAGATCACGAAACGAGCTTATCGAGAATCAGTGAGTAAGTTGCACAGCCTCCTGAATCGTAAAGCGAGTTAAGGGGGTTGGTGAGCATCAGTGAGCAGGGGGCGGAACTTCCTAGGCTATTGCGCCTATATAGAGCTCGTTAAGGTTGTTCCGGCTGTTCGTGAGCGGTAGCGAACAGAAGGCGGAATCCTCGAGTTCCATGAGTTTACGAACATCAGCAAGCTCTGGGCATGGAAGACGGGCTGGTTGCGTTCATCATAAAATTACTAAAATTCAAATTTGAATTGAAAATATCGCTCCGAGATGTCTCGGGAACTAACCTATACTATCATTGCACCGAATTCCTTAGCTGTGGCTCGTTTCGATTTTACGCTACGCGACCAACAACTAAATGGACAAACACCTTTCATTACAGATTGTTCTTACAGTTCTTTTATTACAGAAGTTCTATGTTACTACATTAGGTTGCTTATAAATAATTATTTCCAAAACTGATTAGTGTCGTTTCATGATCGTAAATCAAGTTGAAAAAATATTAAATCTTAAATAACACAAATGTTAAATTTCCGAAGACCTATATCTTGCTCTACGTTCTAATCCAAAGAGTTTGAAGGAATTCTGATCATATTTTATTTAACGGTAGAATAAATAGACTGATGGCGTGACAATGCGTTTTACACTTTAAAAACCGACCACTGAGTTACTTTATTTATTTCAAGAAAATGCTATTACAACGAAGTGACAAATGCTTTGCATTTACAGGATGCCATTTTGTGAAGATGTGAAGAATAGAACAGAAAAGTATTCTCGAATGCGACGTGTGGTGAATAGAGAATTTATTAATGGGAATGGCACCAAAATGTGGCATTAATTTTATCTAATAAGTACATATACGTTGTAGACCCAACGACCCGCCAAATGTATCTCACAAGTGCGAGCCCACTTACCGTAGCTAAAAATAAACGCATTGATAATTAAATACGCAATTTATCTTTAAAATTATATTTATTTTATGTGCACTCAGACTCAATAATTATTAAATACATTATCTTTATAACCCTTAATAATTAATCAATTTACAGCATTTGTTGATTTGAACCACACCTTCCACGAATCTCATGGGCATAGCCTTTATGCAATCTTGGGGTGCATCCTGATTGGATCTTGTGCCGATTATTAATTTTGTTGATTAAAATTAATATTGTCAAAAATGCATTTTACATTAAATTAATTATTTATTAGTATACTAATTATACATGTAATCTGTTCTAAAACTTACTGCTGTGTACATTGCGTTGGTGGCCGCAAAACCCACCTATTTCTGTGCTTAACGGGATACTAAGTTAACAAACTAAAAATTAAGGTTAATAGTAAAGGAACAAACATTTATTTATCACATACTCAATTTACACTCTTTAGTTTTACAAATTAAATAAATATCACAATAGTGGAATACATCTCAATGATAGTTCGGGGGGTGTAATGCCAGATGAATTGATATTTGGTTGGAGCACGTGGTGGGATGCATTAATTAGCTTTTCCTTAAAAACACAAATTTAGACAAAGAGGTTATCCTCATATAGTTTAACTGTACGGTACCTGATCTTCGTTCATATAACTTGGGTAACACCGAAGCTTTGTCACACTTTACACTTGCAATACCAGATGAACATGAGCTCTCCTTCGAATTCCTATATCAGAGACGCACACACAACTCTTAACTCTGCTACCGCCGCTTCTTCTTGACTAGTCTAACTCCAACAGCCTGCCTTGACCAATTCTGACTCCCACTTCGAGCAACTCTCACTTATATCCCTTTTTCGGTCCGCGGTCCACGTGCTGAAATGCAGAGCTGAGGGCTAATCCGTAGACATGGCGTCGCCGTCTCGGTTGCCGCCAAACGGCTTAGCGTGGTATGTAAACATGGGCGTGGTATGTAAGATATGGGGCCACCTGTATATTATCGCCCATCTGCTTAGCGTGGGGATAATCCGCACGCATTCCTGGTTCCATTATTTTTTAATCCTTCCAAATATTTATTACTTTACATTTCTGGCATTACATTCTCACCCCCCCGCGAAAAAAAGTCCAAAAGTTACTCTCCCACAGTTTCACCCCAGTGGTAAGAAATTAAGTTCACAATGGTTCCTCGCAAACACATATGTTCATCCATCGTGAGAAAGGCTGAGTTCCACTTTTTAGCCTCGTACAACTCATAGCTTTGATAGTTCTTTGTAGTTTCTTGATAGTTCCCTGTCAAGTTAGTCCATTATTCATAATTGACATAATGTACCATAAATTACATGAGGATTACCAACATTCACATTATTATTAAATTGTAAATTTTGATATATATTATTTGCAATGCATAATTTTCATTTCTCCTTTTACATAATTATTTACATACGACATATCATTACATAACAGCATTCATTACTTTATTATTATTATACATTTTCTTGTTATCATTTCATTTTGTAACATATTGTAGTAGTGCAACTATCAACTTCCGATTCTTGGTTATGGTTGAATTCCATACCACCATATTATTTATAAATTACTTTGTTATTTCACTTTTTTTTTTTTTTTTTTTGAACTTGCCATATATGTAATGTCAGAAATACATAACATACTTTTTGAAATATACTTATATCCACAATTTAAAACATAAAAACATATACATATACACTCAATTATCACTTTCTATTTATGACATTAATTACAAACTTTTTACATATTTTTCATATTCTTTGTTTTATGAAATTACTATTTACAACAATTCGAGGGCGAAAATTATACCCTCTGGCATTATAACAAACCTCATCATCATTTCTATTATTTTCACAGTTTAATTGCTTTTCTTTAGTGACCTTCCCTTCCTTAATTTGACTTTGATCATTATTTCTAATCACTTTCTCATTTTGATTTTTTTCTTTGTCCTGTGTGTGTGTGTGGTTTGATTCGCTTTCGTCACTATCTTTCAAATATTGTTTTCGCTCCGCTGCCATGTATAGTTTATTTATGTGCACTTTATAAGTTTTATTTTCATCACTTTTAAGACATATTATAACATTATTATTTCGGACTAATTTCGTAATTCTAAATGGTCCATCATATCGATCCTCTAATACCCTTGGTTTTAGGAACTTTTTTAGGTACACTGTCGCTCCTATAAATATATCGTTTTTTCTCACTATTTTATATTTCTTTATTTGTTTGTCATTTACCAGCTTTTGTTGTTCCGATGCGTCTTTCACTACTTTATCTATATTTTTTAAATGCTGTGCCACATAATTTTTATAATTATTTACATCACTATACATTATATCTATTTCTTCCTTACTTGGTATGTCTGTTTGTTTAATATTTTCAAATGGCAATGATAAATCTCTAAGATAGAACAGGAATGAAGGCTCAAATCCTGTATTACTGTTAATAGTGTTATTCACATAAAACTTAAACCATTTTAAAGATTCATCCCATTCAAACGTAGTCTTTGACAAACACATTATACATTGTTTCATGTCTCTGTGTATTCTTTCACAACGACCTAAAGAACTTGGGAAATAAACCGAACTGTATCGCCTTTCAATATTTAATGCATTTGTAAAATCTATGTATTCTTTACTTTTAAAAATTTGAGCATTATCGCTTTGAATAATAATTGGAACTCCATAAGTTGTCACGAAGTTTGTTAGCTTATTCACTATTGTTTTAGCAGTAATGTCTCTGACTGCATAGGCCTCAAAGTATCGTGAAAACATGTCTACAATTGTAATTACAAAATTATTTCCTCCATTACTGCGCGGTAGTTTTCCTACGCAATCCAGTTGTAAATATATTCCTGGTTTTAATATTTCTGGCATAGCCTGAAGTCTGGCTGGTGGTATATTTTTGTGTTTTACTAATAAGCATTGATTACAAGACTTACAAAAATTTTCCACGTCTTGGAAAGCCCCTATCCAAAAATATTTTCTTGAAAGTAATTGGTATGTCTTTTTTACTCCGAAATGAGGGAAATGTGCTATCTCTATTATCTTTCCCTTTAGCGAGTGCGGTATTACAATCTTATTCTCATTTATTTTCCTATACGTTTGTCTTTTATTTTCCTTCTTTACCATTAACAGTTTATTTTGGCTATCAATATAGTACACCTTGTTATTGTGATATCGGTTTCTTCCTTTTTGTAATTCCTCTCTAATTTTACTTAATTTTTCATCTACCATTTGTTGCTCTAATATTTTCTCCACATTTATCTCATCATTTTTAATTAAAGTATTTACATATTTGATTTGGTTATCATTGTCAAATACATATCTCGAGCAATAATCACTTGCGTTATTTTCACCTTTTTGATATTTGAATTTAAAATCATACTGACTTATGTCAATTAGCCACCTCGATATGATATTTGGCATTTTATCTAATTTTATGTGGTACATAAGGGATTTTGCGTCACTCAGCAAGGTGAAACTCCTTCCGAACAGATATTCTCTGAAGTGTTGTAAGGATGCGTGTATAGCTAGCAATTCTAGCTTTATTGCAGGATAACGCTTCTCTGCCGGGTTCACAGGTCTTGAATAAAATTCGATAACATGATCGACTCCATTTACCCTTTGCATCAAAATACTACTAATTCCCTTACCTGAGCCATCCGTAGTTAAGACAAACGGGTTTACTTCATCAGGCTGTCTTACAACTGGTTCTTTAAAAATTGCATTTTTTAATTTTTCAAAAGCTTTTCTACATTCATTATTCCACTCGAACCTAACATTCTTTTTTGTCAAATTTACCAACGGTTCTGCAATTTGTGCATAATTTTTTATCAGACCTCTAAAATAGTTTGTTGTCCCAAGAAAGCTTTTTACTTGTTTAACCGTTTGGGGTTGTTTGAAATTTTGCACTTTTGCACAGTTTTTTATTGATGGGCTTATACCATTCGCATTTACTTTATATCCTAAAAATTCAATTTGCGATTTGCATATCTGTAACTTCGCCGGGTCGAGTGTTAAATTATTTTCTTTCAATCTTTGGAAAACAATTTTGATTTTCTCTAACATTTCGTCGTTATTTTGTGCGCATATGACTAAGTCATCTAAGTAAAAGTATATTTTTAACTCTGATAGATCTCCTAACACTTTGTTCATTAAAAGTTGAAAATATGCTCCTGAGTTTTTAAGACCAAACGGAATTCTTTTAGGATTAAAATTTCCCATAAAAGTTGTGAACGTTAAGGCCTTTCTATCTTGTTTTCTTAGTTCGATCTGAAAAAACGCCGCCTTCAAATCCATAACTGTATAAATTTTACTACCAGCGATATTTTGTAATATATCCTTCACCTTTGGTAAGTTTATTGGCAAAAGTGGTAAATACGCGTTTATGGCCCTATAATCAATAGCAAGTCTATATTTAGGTTCTTCATTTGGTTTACTTGGTTTCTTTACAAGAATTATGGGACTAGCGTACGTGCTTTGTGAACTTTCAATAATGTCATTTTCCAATAATTCCCTAATTTCTTTTTGCGCAATTTCTCGTACTGCTCTCGGAATTGGGTATGGTCGACTCTGAATAGGATAATTGTGCATGAGTTCGATTTTCGGTACTATTGCTGATGTTTTACCTAGGGTAGCATATGACTTTGAAAAAACCTCTGTATTGGTCATCATTAATGCAATAACTTTATTTCTATCTTCCTTATTTAAGTGCTGTACTTGAAAATCGTCTGGAGATATTTCTTTCTTTCTTAATTCCCGAATTTGTTGATAATCTGTTTTATTTAAATTTTGAATATTATTAATTTCCAACGTGGGTTTACTGCTTTTATTTTTTGTATCAACAATTTCGATTTGTTCTGTTATTATACCCACGTTCATATTTTTATTAAGTGTAATTTGGCAATTTTTTTCATTGTATAACAACATTCTAATCTTATTTTTATTTTCTATACTTTGGATCGCTTCATCCGTGATTAATGTTCTTGCCATTTTTATTGGAGAAAATAAAACATCCTGTCCCTCATTTAATTCCTGTGACAAAATCAATTGGACTATTTCTGACTCCCCTGGCTTTAATGTTATTTTTCTTTTCAATTTTGCGAAAATCTGCTTTTCCTCTTTCTTTTTAACATTCTTATTCTTATTACTTTCATTAGAACTTGGTAACCATTTTCCATCATTTACATTATCGCGAGTGCTACAATTTTGCATATTAGAGTCTTTTCTATCGTTATCGCTTTCATTATCCTCGCTTATTCTACCTTCATTCTCATTATTGAATTCATTACAACAATTATTTATTTCCTCATATTCGTCGTCATCATTATCATCGCTTATTCTATCTTCATTCTCATTATTGGATTCATTATAACAACTATTTATTTCCTCATATTCGTCGTCATCAGTATTATAATTTTCATAATTACTATTATATCTATTTTCATCGCGAATTCCCTGGCTTTGTGGTTTTTGTTTTGAATTCTGTATTGGGTTTGTATTTTCACTTTTATACAATTTAATCGCAGTATTCCCAAATTGTACTTCGTTATCTTTTGTATTTAAAATTGCTTTATGTGAGGATAAAAAGTCGTAGCCTAAAAGCATTTTATATTGCCCCTGAAAGTTCTGTTTTGTCACGAAAAAATAATTTTTGCATGCCTTTTCCCCAATTCTAAATGAAAATTGAATGCAATTTAAAAATTCTATATTTTCTTTAGTAAACGTCTGAAGTATTACTCTTCTGGTTATGTATTTTATTTTTACATTTCTATTCTGTTTTAGTTTTTGAAATGTTTCCAAATCTATAATACTAACTTGAGCCCCACTATCAATTACACTTATTATTTTTATTCCTTTGCAATCTATTTCTACCATCGGTAATTGTGGGCTAGATACGTTTTCACATTCGCTTGAAAGGATACTTTTGGTATCATATTTTGCTTTATCATTATTTTCATAATATTGTCCTCTCTTCAAATTTGTATAGTTTTGCCAGTCATCTCCATTTTTGTTATTTCTATATGTTTGTGAACCGAATTTATTTATTTCTCTGGAATTTGTACGATTCGTTCCTTGGTCCCAAATTCCAGCTCTTAGTTTAAATTACTATTATTATTGTTTCTCTCATATGTGTTTGATCTTATATTTCTTCCGTTGCGCCCCCTAAAATTTCCTCTTATACTTTGCCTCTCTCTATTTTCTACGTTGGTTTCTAATTGATCGCAATAATTTCTTTGATCATTATTATTTCCTTGATATTCCCTATTATTTCTATCATATCCTCCTCGTTCAAAATTTCTGAGATTTTCGTTTCTGTTTCCTCTGATATAATTTGTTTGCTCCAACCCATATTGCTGATACTTCCTTCGTTTGGGATTCCTTGCAAATGCAGTATTACACTCATTGCACCAGCAATCTGAGAAATAATGTCCATTTTTTCCGCACCCTATGCAAAAAACAGCCCGTTCCATGGATTGATTTGGTATATTTTGCAATTTTAATTTATTAATTTCTAAAGTCAAATCTTGAACCTGTGTTGTAAGTAACATTTCTTTCAGTTCGTTATGTGATTCTTCTGGAGTCCTATCATTAAGAATTATTTCAAACAGTTCGGCATCTTTTATGGCATCTTCAAACCGCTGCGGATCTTTTTTCTTCACTTCAATTGCCAAATCAGGGCGTAATGCGCTAATGAATTTTCCCAACATTATTTTATTGGTTATTTTCTCTACCTCTCCATCTGTTGTATCCTTAAGGTTCAAAAATTTACGCGCTGCGTTTTTTATTTTTAGCACAAGCTCGTCCACTGACATATCAGGCGTTTGTTTTATTTTATTGAAAGCGTCCTGTTCTTGCGTTATCGTTATTCTGTTTGAAAATTTATTTATTAGTAATATTTTTATTTTATCAAACTCCTTTTCGTTTTGTAATTCAGGGTTTTGAATTAAAAACTGCATAGCCTTATCTTTTAATCTGGTTTTAATGATAGCCACTTTATGCTCTTCCTTCCAACTTGCTAACTCCGCTAATTCATCAAATTGTTTTATAAAGAAATTTATATCTTCCTCCTTACTCCCACAAAATAATGGCAGGATCTGCATTACTGGAATATCCATATTTTTATTATTTCTATCCAATTTAGTATAATTTTTATTTGATATTTTTGAATCTTCTTTCAAACTTGAACTCCTTGTTATAATTGAACTTTTCACCACTTTTTTAACTGGGCCCATTCCTATATCCCATTTTTCTAATTATACCTTCGATCTCATTTAGAAGAACCATTTTTTCCATTTCATTGATAAAACTTTACATAATCATACATATAACATAAGGAGAAATGAGAATTGTGCACAATATTTTCACAATCATCTATGTCGCCACCAGTTGTCCAACCTTATCAATATTTATTTTTTATTATTATTATTCCTTTTATTTTTATTAATTTCATAAATCCTTATTTTATTCCCGTTACTGCTAAAGTCACGAGCACCAAATGTGCCGATTATTAATTTTGTTGATTAAAATTAATATTGTCAAAAATGCATTTTACATTAAATTAATTATTTATTAGTATACTAATTATACATGTAATCTGTTCTAAAACTTACTGCTGTGTACATTGCGTTGGTGGCCGCAAAACCCACCTATTTCTGTGCTTAACGGGATACTAAGTTAACAAACTAAAAATTAAGGTTAATAGTAAAGGAACAAACATTTATTTATCACATACTCAATTTACACTCTTTAGTTTTACAAATTAAATAAATATCACAATAGTGGAATACATCTCAATGATAGTTCGGGGGGTGTAATGCCAGATGAATTGATATTTGGTTGGAGCACGTGGTGGGATGCATTAATTAGCTTTTCCTTAAAAACACAAATTTAGACAAAGAGGTTATCCTCATATAGTTTAACTGTACGGTACCTGATCTTCGTTCATATAACTTGGGTAACACCGAAGCTTTGTCACACTTTACACTTGCAATACCAGATGAACATGAGCTCTCCTTCGAATTCCTATATCAGAGACGCACACACAACTCTTAACTCTGCTACCGCCGCTTCTTCTTGACTAGTCTAACTCCAACAGCCTGCCTTGACCAATTCTGACTCCCACTTCGAGCAACTCTCACTTATATCCCTTTTTCGGTCCGCGGTCCACGTGCTGAAATGCAGAGCTGAGGGCTAATCCGTAGACATGGCGTCGCCGTCTCGGTTGCCGCCAAACGGCTTAGCGTGGTATGTAAACATGGGCGTGGTATGTAAGATATGGGGCCACCTGTATATTATCGCCCATCTGCTTAGCGTGGGGATAATCCGCACGCATTCCTGGTTCCATTATTTTTTAATCCTTCCAAATATTTATTACTTTACATTTCTGGCATTACAGATCTTATGGAGCTTGTTCTAGTCTTGCCCGGAAGCATCGTTCATGTCCAGCATCGTCATAGTGATTTTTTCCAGCTGATGTCATAGATTTATGGGTCGTAAATTTCTCTGAACAAAACTGTCAATCGTGGCCTCACTCGTCTGAGAGTTCTTTGTTGACAGACTTAAAATTACCTAAAAGGTCTCACATGATGGTTTCTGAAATATTTCTATAAAATGTGTACTCCAGAAACACAAAATCCAAATTGATTTTTTTTAAAGAAACAATAAAAGCACAATTTTATATTCTTTCGCTGGCAATCGAAAAAAAAATATATACAATTAAATCATTGCGCTGCCTACGGAAATCAAATTCAATATATTTTCCCATTTAACATGTTAACAGAATTATGAAATGCGTTCCATTTTTATGCTTAAATATGAACGGCTCTTTGATATTCAGAAAAGTTTTATTAAATTTATAGATGTCAAATTTAATGATCAATAGCCACTTGGAACGTGCGAAGCGCGAGTGGTAATGGCTAGTATGTTAATATTGCTTCTGAAAGCCTTATATTTTGATCTGATTTATAAATATATACAAACAGAATTGGATGGAGAATATTTTAAAAACTTTTTGAAAGAAAAAATAAAACTAAACTTGGAATTAGAGTTGAGTTGGATATGTTAACAACAGATGATATTACATCAACTGTGTTAGGAAATGAATTACCAAATGTAACTTTATCGTTTGGAAACTCCGAAAATTTTTATATTTTGATATTCGAGAAAACTTTGAAATATTTTTAAACGGCGTAGGAGCTTGAATAATGCAACTTTCTCAGAAGTTTTACGAGAGAAAAGTTACGGAATGGCAAATGAGTATAATCTTTTTTCGAAGTTTGATACATTAAGCCGGATTTTTCTAGATTTTGAAATCAAATATGTGAATGTCAGATATATCGAAGATAAATGATTTAAAATACCGTGCATAGTAACGAACTGGCCATGGATGGAAAAGTAAGAAGTTACAACTTCATATTAAGAAAACGCTAATATTGTTTGAGACAATAGTTCAAATGATGCTGAGATAAGATAAGTAATCATGAATTGTATGCATTTCTCTTGAGAAAGGCATAAAATATTTATTTTATTAATTCTGTAAGAGTAAATTATTAGTACAATGCAAAGCAGAACTGAAACAATAAAGAATATCATTACGTATTCAAAATTATTTTTTACTTTTAATTTACTTATCTCCCTATATTCTGTACTCTATCCTACAATAATCAAAACATTATGATTAATTATACTCATCATTAAGGAACCCTTAATTAAAAAATTATGAAAAAAATCTGATGTGGGCAACACACATGACTTTCCTTGTATAATGCAGTGAATTTACTACTTTTACAGTTAAAAAAAATGTTATTCTTATAGTAGATACTTATATTCTTTCCAAGATATTGAATTTTCTTCAATTAGTCGTCATTTTCATTGATTTAGCGTCATGTTTATCTATTTGACGAGATTTTCGTTAATTTGATAACATTTAAACATGTCGCCAAGTTTGCGACATTCCGCTAAATTCGTCGCCAAATCTCGCCAAGCGTTATGGACGGAGAAATAAGTTATTCTTACAGCAGATGAATGACTATTGGCGTTCAAATACAAAAGTATTACTCAAAGTATCTTTTCTCGTGAATGGAACGAGTTACATCCATAAGAATGATGTTACCAAATTTATTGCATGATATTACATATGAAAAAGTAAACATGTTTGTCAACAGTTAATATATATATTTTTTAATTTATGGGATTTTTTTGATAAATTTATTTGAAAAATGTGCAATATCTCGAGAACGGTTCATGCTAGAGTTCTAAAGTCGTTCAAAAGTCAATCGTTTTCTAAGGCAAAATTTCATAAGAAATATCTATTTGCGTAACTTTATTAAAGGTTTTGATTTTTTGATGATTTTTTCAAAATTTCACTCGAAAATTTAGGGGGGGTTCTGAACATGCGATTGTGTTTTAAAACAATATGCTTCCAAGATTCATGGATTGTGATTTTTGTACTAAATTTCATTTGAATCGCTCCATTCGTTCGTGAGATATCGTCTCCACAGACTCACTGACACACACACACACACACACATCGCCTCAAAAATTGACAAAAACACCTTGAAACGTGCTCTCCCGTCGAAAACTCGAATTCGAATTTTCGACCCCGTCACAATACTTTCCTTATACATTATGTATATATGGAAAGTAATAAATATACTAAATTATACGCCTTTCTGTTGTATCAACTAACAGTAGCAGCTACTTTACTAACACTAGCGGCACCTAGGTCTAATTCTCAAAGCAATATTGCATTTTTAAGCGTTTCGTCCATAGGAATTTTGTTTCCTTCCTAGCTCCATAAAATTCTTTCTATTAAATTCTTTCTATTAAAATTATTTCCATAAGATATCTATTACTTAGATATCTAACTATCGAAGAGAAAAAAAATTCAGTGAAGCAAATAAACCTTTGTTACTGTTGTTGCACCGAGGCCTGACACTGATATTATACAATATAAGTATAGACAAATGAAATAGTTTCAACAATTCTGCATAATATCAATTTTAGATAACTAGCAATAAGCCGAGCTTTGTGAATAGAAGAAGAATAGACTCTGTGAATAGACGTATGCTAGCTGTGAAAGATTTCAATTAAAACTTAATTTAACAAATAATTATGAAATTAGAAGTATAAAATATTGATTTCAATTTTTGAGAATCTTAATGCAAAAGAGCATATGATTTTTTTAGAATTTGAATATTAAATTAAACAAATTAGAATACAGGAAAACAATTAAATTAAAGTAAAATATTTAAATCGTAGAAACGAATTTAATATACAGGAGCATGCCTAAATTACAATGCACGCAAGTGCACACGCTTTGATTAATTGTTTAACATTTGTTTACTTGTTAATTGTAGGAAGAATAGCGAACATGCTCAATTAAAAATGAGAGTTTCATCTTACTACAGTTCGCTTTAATAATTGAAATTGTGGTTCAGCAAATTTGCATGCAATTTCATGTATGTATACAACATTTTATCTTCCTACCTATTGTAGCTTTCGAGTAAAAGGGATTACAAAATCCAGGCAAATGCTGATCTCACTGCGTTAGGAATGGAGAATGAATTTTTCTTCGCTCGTCCACAATGATAAGATTTATATAGCACTGTTTTGAATGGAATCTGTCTACACCCTTAATTTGGTTCAATTTGTAATTAAAATTTACGTAAAGAAAATGCATGAAAAGTGTAAAAACATAGTCATGACGTATGTATACAGAACGTAATGGCGTAACGCAATGACGTGAAAATTTGATAGTTGAAAATGTTCCGCGAAATGAAACTTATGCCGAGTTTTAGCTCTCTAAGTGCTCTGGGAGCCAAGAACAAGCTCATAAAAGATGACGTACTTAAATGACGCAACGACGTAACGTAATAACATGAAAATTTTATTCATGAAAATGTTCCGAGAAATGAAACTTTATGCCGAGTTTTAGCTCTCTACGTGTTATGGGAGCAGATAACGAACTCATAAAAGATGTAAGTAAATGACGCAACGCCGTAACGTAATAACGTGAAAATTTGATAGATGAAAATGTTTCACGAAATGAAACTTTATGCCGAGTTTTAATTCTCTACGTGCTCTGGGAGCCAAGAACAAACCCATAAAAAAGATGTACGTAAATGACGCAACGACGTAACGTAATAACGTGACAATTTCATGGATGAAAATGTTCCACGAAATGAAATTTTATGCCGAGTTTTAATTCTCTACGTGCTGTGGGAGCCAACAAGAACAAACGCATAAAACAAGATGTACGTAAATGACGCAACGACGTAACGTAATAACGTGAAAATTTGATAGATGAAAACGTTCCACGAAATGATACATTAAGCCGAATTTTTAGCTCTCTACTGGCTCTGGGAGCCAAGAACAAGCCCTTAATAAATGACATACGAAAATACGTAACTACGTAATGTACCAGGTCAAGCAGTTGATAGATGGAAATGTTTCGCGACATGAAATATTATGCTGAGTTTTATGTAATTAATATTTTGGGTAGTTGAATGTCATTCTTATATTATGGATCCTCGTTCGATGAAGATTATCGGAGATTGAGAATGAATAAAAACAGCCAGTTAATCTCAGATAATAAATACATTCATTAAGACATTGATTGAAATAGTAAAGTACGAAATGTACTCAAATATATTCAGAATTAAATTTCGTCGTCATACTGCTTAATGTCTCGGAATATATGAATTGCAAATGAGTAGGTGAAAGGCTTTTGAACTAACACATTTGAATTCATTCTGTGTCCTTTGGCTATAAATGTGACTGGCTATATTCAATTATCTGCAATTCAACGAGTGGGTATTTAAATAAATATGTTAGTGTTTATAAAGGATGTTTAATCGATCTAATTAAATTCGAGGTGAGTTTGGAAATCGAGTTAGATTTAAAGGCTAAAGATGAAAGTGACTGTAAATAACATCATGAAAATATTCTAATGAGATGAATAAATATAAAAATAACTAACACTAAAAAACAAACTGCTGGAACTTACACAAATTCCTTGTTCAAAAGCAGGCATATGTCAGTTAGTGACTACAAATGTTTTGAGGGCGTTGTAAAGCCCCTTCTTCAGGTCAAAATAGCGCTGTTGAAACAGGGTGTAGTACCATTAACAACATCCTTGTCAAAAGCAGGCGTATATCAGTTAGGTGAAATGAAAAAACAAAAGCTGAGAGCGAACTGTGAAGAGGCAAGCTATGAAATATTCAAAAGAGCAAGGGAACACACACACAGCAAAAAAAAATTGTAGAACTGGTGGAATCGACACTTGACAAACCTTCATAAACGTATCACCAAGGGACGATACCATATGTTAATGAGGGTTTTTTTAGGTGCCAACTCTACCCGTTCCGTCTACACCCTTTCCGCTGTGTGTGCGTGTGTGTGTGCCCTTGCTCTTTTGAATTTTTATGCAGTTTATTTTAGTGTTAGTTATTACTTTCCTTATATACATAATGTATAAGGAAAGTATTGTGACGGGGTCGGAAATTCGAATTCGAGTTTTCGACGGGAGAGCACGTTTCAAGCATCCCTGATCACGAATCAAACATTTTTGAAGTGATGTCTGTGTGTGAAAGTATGTGTGTGAAAGTATGTATGTGAAAGTATGTGTGTGTGTGTGGAAGTATGTGTGTGTGTGTGAAAGTATGTGAGTGTGTGTGAAAGTATGTGTGTGTGTGTGTGTGTGTGTGTGTGTGTGTGTGTCAGTGAGTCTGTAGAGCCGATAACTGACGAACGAATGGACCGATTCGAACGAAATTTGGTAATCCCAATCCGTAAACACTGGAAGCCTATTGTTTTTATACGCAATCGAATGTTCAGAACTCCCCTAAATTTTCGAGTGAAATTTTGAAAAATCGTCAAAAAATCAAAACCACTAATAAAGTTACACAAATGGACATTTATTATGTAATTTTTTATTAGAAAACGTTTGACATAAATTTTAGAACGCTAACATGAACCTTTCTTAAGATATTGCACATTTTTCAAAAAAAAAATATCAAAAAGTCATATAAAATAAAAAAAAAATATTTCCTATTGAGAAACATGTTCATTTTTCATATGTAATACCATGCGATAAATTGGGTAACATAATTCTTGTGGATCTAGCTTGTTCCATTCGTGGAAAAGATACTTTGAATAATGCTTTTGTATTTGAACTCCAATAGTCATTTATATGCTGTAAGAATAACTTATTTCTTCGTCCATAACGCTTGGCGAGATTTTGGCGACAAATTTGGTGGAGTGTAGCCAATTTGGCGACTCTTTTAAAATTTTCTAAATTGACTAAATCCTAGCCAAATGGATAAAAATGACGCTAAATCAATGACGACTTATTGATGCTAATGACATGGAAAATGACGACTCATTGACGAAAATTCAATATCTTGGAGAGAATATAAATAACTACTACAGAAATAATTTCTCTTTTTTTACTGTAAAAGTAGTAAATTCATTGCATTATATAAGGAAAGTCATGTGATGCTCACACACATCAGATTTTTTTTAATTCATTCATCTCATTAGAATATTTTCATGATCTTGTTTACAGTTACTTTCATATTTAACCTTTAAATCTAACCTGATTTCTAAACGTCCCTCAAATTTAATTAGATCAATTAAACATCCTCTATAAACACTAACATATTTATTTAAATAAGTACTCCTTTAATTGTCGGTAATTAAATATAATCATTCACATATATTGCCAAAGGAAATAGAACGGATTCGGTATATATATATATATATATATATATATACATGTGAATTTTCGCGATATTCCAGTGGATTTTTTTATAGACGTAGCTCTACAGTATTCACTACAAAATCATGCAAAAGAATCTGATGTGGGCAACACGTGACTTTCCTTATATAATGCAATGAATTCACTACTTTTACAGTTGAAAAAAATGTTATTCTTATAGTAGATACTTATATTCTTTCCAAGGTATTGAATTTCCTTCAATTAGTAGGTATTTTCATTGATTTAGCGTAATTTTTATCCATTTTGCGAGATTTTCATTAATTTGACAATCTAAAAATGTCGCCAAGTTTGTGACATTCCGCTAAATTCGTCAGCAGATAAATGACTATTGGCGTTTAAATACAAAAGTATTACTCAAAGTATCTTTTCTCGTGAATGGAACGAGTTAGATCCACGAGAATGATGTCACCAAATTTATCGCATGCTATTACATATGAAAAGTGAACATGTTTCTTAACAGTTAATATTTTTTTTTAATTTATGGGACTTTTTGATAAATTTATTTGAAAAATGTGCAATATCTCGAGAACGGTTAATTCTAGCGTTCTAAAATTTATGTCAATCGTTTTGTAAGGAAAAATTGCATAAGAAATGTCTATTTGCGTAACTTTATTAATGGTTTTGATTTTTTGACGATTTTTTCAAAATTTCACTCAAAAATTTAGGGGATTCTGAAAGTTCGATTGTGTTTTAAAACAATAGACTTCCAGTATTTACGGCTAGTGATTTTTGTTCCAAATTTCATTCGAATCGCTCCATTCGTTCGTAAGATATCGTCTCCACAGACTCACTGACACACACACACACAAACATGTACTTTCACACACACACACAGGCACAAAGACATCACTTCAAAAATGTTCGATTCGTGATCAGGGATGCTTGAAACGTGCTCTCCCGTCGAAAACTCGAATTCGAATTTTCGACCCCGTTACAATACTTTCCTTATTCATTATGTATACAAGGAAAGTAGTAACTACTGCTATGTTTCGGTCCTCCGCAGTAAAAATTTAGTTTCTTCAAATGCTTATATCTCATCGTATATTCAATGCTTTAATTTTCAATTGAAGTTTAATGTTTTTCTTGAACGTTGACAAATGTTCTGTAAGTTTCGTGAAATTTAATCGAAACATATGGATATTGTAAGCAAAGAACTTGTAACAAAATTTTGTTTTTTTTAAAGAAACGTTTATATCTTCATGAATATATGTTTCTATTTTACGAAAATGCTTATACACATTGAAAAAAGCTAGTTAACTATTTTGTGAAAGTTACAAATCATTTCCAGCTTTTTATGATACATCGTGATCAAATATACTTCCCCCTCTTTTTCAATATCTTGGTGGTCCCCTAAATGCACTGAAACTTTACTGGAAAGTGAGCGTTCAAGCATGTTCTTCACATCGCCAAAGATTCAGAACACTTCGCCAAGTATTTGTTTAGAATTCGAAAAACATTCTAACATACAAAGATTGCGGATACTTTTGATCATATGGTGTATATATATATATATATAAGTACTTACTATCCTTATATATATCATATATATATATATATATGAAATATATAAGGATAGTAAGTACACATATTATGGGACAATTTAGCACCATTTTGTTAATTTTAAGTCGAACAACGAACTCAGACAAGCGACGCCACTATTGACAGTTTTTCCGAAGAAGTCTATGATCGATAAATCCATGGCATCAGCAGGTGAAAAAATCACAATGGCCACTTTGGACATATACGATACTTCTAAGAAAGACTAGCATAACCTCCATAAGCTCCATGGGAGTCAATTAGTATGCACCCTAACATTGCACAAAGGCTAGGCCAATGAGAGTTGAGGAAAAGTATAGGCCAATGAAAGTCGAAAAGGCGTGTTTCCCCAAAGCATGGAAAAGTTGCGATTCTCTGGAAAAACGAGTGAGTTTGATATGAGAAGCGAAAGAACGTCGTAAATGATGTGAGGTGGTGACGAGATGTTCATGAATGTGGTTGCTAAAAAATTGGCGACAGTAGCGTTAAAATTTTGGTGATAATAAAAAGGTAGCTGATATCTCAACTTACGACTTATGCCAGATCTCTGTGACAAGCCAGGTGAATCATTGAGGCAGTGTAACTGTATCAAAGGTATGTGCCAATTTTATTTGCAACCCGGTCCAGTATAGTTCCTCGAAATGTTTCAAACAAAGCTGGGGCTCACATTAAAACCTCCTAGATCACATCTTGAAATAATTAATTAGAAATGGCTTTGTAATTATATAAGTAATTGAGTGTATTTGTAATTGAGTGGTAAATAAATATTAATTTTCAAGATAAAATTGTGTAATTAATGATCAATGTATTGTTTATTTTTAGCTAAGGCAAGTGAGCTCGCACTTGTGTAAATTTGGTGGGTTATCACAACAGTATATTCACGACACGTATAGAGTATAGCACACGCAGGAGTATAGTAAAAAATTTATTTAACATATACCAGTAGTAACTTGATATAACTATATGCAAAAATGTATTCCTGCCTGAAGTTTGATTTTAAAAGAGTTAGATGACTTTTCTAATTTTAGCTACATGGTTTTGTAACTTTTAGCAGCGAAACAGAAAAAAATTCAGGGCAACATTTAAAGATTTGCTTTATAGAGGTATAGTATAATTGAATTTATGTATAGCATAATTGTTTTTACCTACAAGTAAAAGGTAACCTGCATTTTTTTTTAACACTTTCCTACATAGTTGAAGAGTGTTTATTACTTTGATCATTCTGTCTGTCTATCTATCAGTCTGTCTGTCTATCCGTTTTCCCGATAACTGCCGTAAAAATGACTTTATCGAAATGGAGTTTCAGTATGTTGTTCAGACGGTCTGTGGGACCTATGGGAATATAAATGAATGATATTACCTAATTAGTTTCGGATTTAACTCGGGTTGAAAAAATGAAATACATTGAACCCTATGGGACTTAATTTTTCAAACATTTTTTAAGCGGAGTTAAAATTCACAAATTGCTTCGAAAATTTTAGGAAATATTTAAATTATCACATAAAATGTGAAAAAAAAAGGAAAAAAAAATCAGCAAAATATGTTGGGTAGTTTTTTAAATAAAAAATGATATAATAATTACACCCATATTGTATGAAGAAATCAAGTGACTCATTGCAAAATAAAATATGGCTTCTATTATTTCCCACTATGTACAGCGTAGATGTTTAAAAGTCTATGTTTAAAAGTTTAAAGTGTTTAAAATATTTAGTGTTGCATCCTTCGCAAAACCGCTTTATTTTCGGGTATTATCTGTGTATTTTAATTCTGTGCCAACGCAATTACAATATTTTTTATTTTAAACGATCACAAAATTTTCTTTATTATTACAACGAAGCATAATTTTAACACTAAACTATAGTATACATAAATGTAAACAAATCAAGCGATTGTAAGATGAGTTGTAAGAATTGCTAATTTTTTTTTATGCAAAGCTCTGGAGTCTGGAATATAAAGTGATATGAATGAAATGTTTATTTATTTTACATAGAGAGGCAGATAATTTATATTTCGACGACGTTATTTGAATAAAATTCATTTTGTGTAACTGGCATTGCCTTTTTCGATGAATTTTGAAGTTTTGAAGTATTAGTACTGTGACAATTTAAAAAATGTCAGAGCTGAATGCATCACACTTTAGAGATTTTTAAATAATTGCATTTCAGTCGGAAAGTGCTTCATAATAAATGTTTTAAGAATGATTGAGCTTTCTTGTTTCTAATAACATTGGTAATTGCAATTAAGTATGACCCAATAATGTTTCATTCATATTTTTTACTCTCCTTACGTGGCATTTTGGTTTTTGTTCATATTCCTTCAAGTAAGAAATTCCGAACAAGTGATACAATTAAATTTATACTTGATAAATAATCTGGATTTTTAAATAAGATGCACTTAAAAACATAAATTTTGAGAAATGTAAATAAACGATAATCGTTTATGACGTCATTAAGAGCATCATCATTTCTGCCTCTCAAACTAAACGTAATAACGTAACAGATTTACTTTTGAAATGCAATCTTCGCCCCAAGCTAGGCTTAAACTTGGAGAAAAATCAATTAGTTAAAACTAAATAATAAATAAATTAATGAAGCAATATAGTCATGCACGAAACATCGGCTTTCAGATTTAAAATTAAATTTCATGATACTATTTGATGTCGTTGAATATGTGATCAAATGTGGTGCGTGGACGGCTTTTAAGATACAATAATTGATTCCATTATATATCTTCTGGATGCATACAAGAATAGTATTTATTAAGTTATTTGCTTAACTATCAAAATTTGACTATTGCATATTTGAATAAATTAATGCACAACAAAGGTCTTTAATTGCTAACACTTTACAACATAGTTGAAAAGTGTTTATGACTTTGTTCACTATGTCTGTCTGTCCGTTCGCACGATAACTGCCGTAAAAATGACTTTATCAAAATGAAATTTTAGTATGTTGTTGAGATGGTCTGTGGAACAACATAGGGGAATATAAAGGAATAATATCACCCAACCAGTTTTGGATTGAACCCGGGTTGAAAAAGTGAAACACATTGAACCCTATGGGACCCAATGTTTCAAACATTTTTCAAGCGGAGTTAAAATTAACAAATTGTTTTGACTAGAAAATATTTAAATTATTCCTCAAAATATATAAAAAAAATTACAGACAAATATGTTTGGTAGTTTTTTAAATAAAAATTGAAATAATAATTACACCCATATAATATGAAGATGTCACGTGATCCACCTCAAAATGAAATATGCATCCATCTTTTTTTTCCCAGAGTAAACATCGTGATTTTTAAAGTTCTTTTAAATTTATATTTGGTGTTGCATCCGTCCTAAAACTGCTTTATTTTTGCGTATTTTCTGGGCATCTATATTCTGTGCCAACGCAATTACAATATTTTTTAGCTTAAATGATCTTCAAACTTTGATTATTTCTACAACGAAGCCTAATTTTAATGGATGCAAAATGTAAACAAGTGATTGTAAGATGAGTTGTATGAGAATTGTTGAATTTTTTTCACACAAAATTATTTATCTCTGGAGTCTGGAATAAAAGGTGTATGAATGAAATATTCACTGCTTTTACATAGAGAGCCTGACGATTTCGATGGCATCATTTGAGTAAAGTTCATTTTTTCGATGAAGTTTTAAGTTTTCAAGTAAAATAAATTATTGTAGTTTTGTGAGAATTAAAAAGATATCACCTCTGAATGTATCACATTT